>VZTM01022357.1:0-54609 GCA_013400555.1 Jacana jacana | reverse complement strand
TTTCCTCTTGTTCTGTCACTTGTTACTTGGGATAAGAGACCAACCCCCACCTTGCTGCAACCTCCTTTCAGGTAGTTGTAGAAAGCGATAAAGTCTCCCCTCAGCCTCCTCTTCTCTAGGCTAAACAACACCGGTTCCATCAGATGCTTCTCATAAGACTTGTGCTCTAGACTCCTCACCAGCTTCATTGCCCTTCTCTGGACTCGCTCCAGCACATCAATGTGATTTTTGTAGTGAGGGGCCCAAAACTGAACACAGTATTCAAGGTGTGGCTTCACCAGTGCTGTGTACAGGGGGACAATCACTTCCCTAATCCTGCTGGCCACATGATTTCTGATACAAGTCTATATATATAAACACACACTATTAAAAAGAAAAAAATGAAAAAAAAACCAACCCCAAACTCAAAACTTTGTGAACATCCTTTGTACAAGTGCCCTACTGCTTGTAACAGTAGTTCTGTAGTCACAGTCCCCAAATCTCCTAGAACATAATGAACATTGCATTTCTGACCCATTTTATTACGGAATAATATATTTCTTTATTAATTAAAAACCTCAGACTGGCTTCAAAATGTCATGAAAAAGATACCATTGATTATATGCGAGAGCACTTATCCCCGAAGAACGTGTAAGGAGTTAATGCACACAGATGTGTACTGTTACTTAGCACTTCAGTGCCATTACTATAACAGCAAGGCAAAGACCATTTCGTTCTGCCCCATTCCTTCCTCAGCAGAACTGTCAGTTGACTTCCAAATTCAGAATCTTAAAAGGACCTGATGTTTGAGAACAGATTTTGCATTGTGCCCTAAAAGCTCAATCTGATATGAAATTTAATGGAAAGGGAAGGTAGAACAAAAGGCTGTCCTTTTCTAAGGCTAACTGAACATTAAGAGGCTGATTATGCTGTTTGCAGTACAACATGGATTTAAAAAAAAAAAATCAAACAAAACTCAGAACAAGCATTTGCTGGGGTAAAATGTGCCAAGAAAACTATCTGCATCTTCTTTTGTTCCTCACAGACAAGTGCAGGGATCAGCATGTTGCTGCTGCCTACAGGACACGTGTGTCTCACAAGAAAGATCATGGTATGGTGAAATAACAGCAGGTTCATGAGGAAATAGAATAAAACACTGAGTGGACGCACCAAAGCAGTAGCCAAGAACACATAACACATCACTATACTTCTGATCCGCATATTCATGTATTATAAATATTAATATGACAACTGGTGCAGGAGGAGGCTGCTAAGGTGTCAGAATTACATTTTAAAATTTATTCTGACACCTTGCACACTGTCCATGTCTAAAGAATAAAGATCAGTGAGAGAGAATGCTACAGACAAATAGTCTGTACCAGCACCTCCTACCTGGTTCAGGCTCTTACCTGGCTCTACATAGGTCAAATAATTAAGTAAAAAATATTACTCACATTAAATATTTTGTCTATCAATCCCATTCACCAAAGCTGCATGAGTAAAACTGTTGATACAAGGAGTATGTATCAAGGATGAGGTAGAAAGCAAGGCTCAGTGAAACGGGACTCTAGTACAAACAGGCTTGAAAACAACTAGAAGGGAAGGTTGGAAAGACAGAGAGGATGTAGAGGTCTTAATCTCCAGGAGAACAGGTTCAGTGTGTCTGTGTGTGTGTAAACATCATGAAAGATGGTCTCCTCCACCCAACAGCATAGTTTGCTCATGTAGGTCTTGGAGGACACAGTTGCCTGAACAACCTGTTCCCTCCTGTAAAACTTTCATGTCATCTGAGTTTACCATGCTGAGCTGACCACAAAATAACAAAGCACTTAGCTGTTCCTCCCATTATGTCACAAACACTAGATGGGCTGTGTTTGGTCTACAGCAAAGTAGGCGTTAATTTGCCAACAGGAACAGAGGCAGACAGAAAAAGAAAGAGAGGAGATAGAGCAGAGCTGCAGGCTGCAAGTTATGCCGTTTGATTCTCAGCTTTAAATAAACCCTTTGAAGTGGAAGAGGTTTTTTATGTTAAAATAAGCTGCTTTTCACTATGCATCATTGTTTATGGTTGCAAAAATGACTTCACTTGAACTCAAAACTGGATATTCAGTGTTGAAAGAAGAAACCCAGCAAATTTCTGTGCAGATCCCCACCATTCCCACAACTCCCATGCTGGTTCCAACATTTATTAGCTGCAGGAGTAATAAGTGTTACAGTAACAGCTGACATTGTTTTGCAGGCACAGTTCAGAAACTTTACCTTGATACCTATAAACCATGAGCTGAACAGTAAAGCTTCACAACTGAAAAGTCTAAATTAACTAGAGGAAAAAGATAACATACCCTCTTTGTCAACTTCACTTGTCAAAAAGATCTTCAAAGGCTGCAGAAGAGAATGTAGCAAGCAGACAAGTAAGTGCTGTAGCTGCTGAGCTGGGTTTCAAAGCATTCTCCTCTCTTCTGTCTCCTACACTTTGTGAAATTAGACTATAAATGTCAAGCAGAAGTACAAATAACTTTCTAAACAGAGAGTAAATTTGAACTCACCTGAGGACATTTGCAACTTTGCCAATCAAATCCACATAATCTATTCTTTTAGATAAAACAAAGTTGAAGGAGATGAGACACCTAATGGAGCTCTCAAAATGACGGGCGATATCCACAGAGAGCAAGGGCAGAACTTAATTGTTATTTTCTATTGTATAGATCTTGCTTCAGTATTTAAAGGGTTCACCCTTGCTACTTATGAGATCTCCAGGACTTGGTAGATTTGATAGCACTTAAATCTGTGCCAGAATCCCCAAAGTCTTTGTTTCTCCATGAGAAACAAACAGTCTGTGTCTACTGTATACAACAATGGATGATGAAGAGGACCTCACGGAATGCTTGCTGTGTATTTGTGTTTCTGTTAAGTAACAGCTGTAAATTAAGCATTGCAAACTTGACTACATGCAATGGCAAACCCTAGATCCCAGAAGTATTGAGCTGTAAAGAAACAAGCTAGGAAGCAGTTGCTAATTTTAACTGAATTCAGTAAAGGAACAGCTGCATTTCCAAGAGCAGCCCCAAACAACAAAGGGTGGTGAAAAAAAGTCCAGCCTATGAATATTTCTTCTAAAATGACTCTATGAAGGGAGAAAACACAGATTTAGAATAACATCTAAGATAGGACTTAAAGATACAGTAAAATGCGGTTCTGGTACTGGTTCCAGGGATACCATCAATCTGCTAGAACCCCCTTATCCAAGTGTTGTGGATTAACAGAATAGAAAGCTGCCACGGTGGTCAAGTAAGATGAAATGCTGTCAGTTAGCCAAATGTGGGTTCAGGAAGACATTATTTGCCACGCTCAGCATTCATTGCTATTGCAAAGCTGCTCTGAGATCAAAATCTTGATTGTAATCCATCAAACCAATAACCACAGTGAGTGAAATGGCTGAGTGATTGTGATGACACAGCTGGCTGCAGGGATGGTGTGAGGAATTCATATGTGAAGCTGCTATCAGTGTGTACAAAGCTTTTGATGAAGGAAAAAGAAGCATGGTAATTGCTAATAACCACAACATGGGGATGATATCAAAAAGGTTGATAGAAACAAATCAAATAATGTCATGCTGATTTTTGAAGGAGAAATATTTACTCCTGTTGCTCATCATTTGACAAATGATGTGTCTATACCTGGTATGGGCAGAAAACCTCAGTTCTCTGCCCAGTCAGTATCAGTACAGGCCCAATACTGAGCACCACGAGTGATTTCCCCATCGCTGCCTTACCCCTAATGCTTTCACTGGAACCAGCCTCCAGCAGCTACAGTCACAGGCTGTCTTCAGTGGAGGGAGCATCAGGGGAAAGAAACAGCATGCTGGACAATTCAAACTTACTGGAAACGGTGTTCACAGGTGGGCAGTACAAATACAACTGTCACACAAAACAGTTTTTTCCTGGGGCCACTGCTAGCACTTTGGCTCTGTCTTGCCTACTAGACAGGGTGTGAGAACTATGCAGACTGCTTGTGCAAAAGAGATCTTGAACTTTTGCCTCCATGAAAGCAGGATCAGTCTGCCATTCAGCAGGACTCTGACCAAAGTCTGCTTAGTTTGCTCTGGTAAGTCACCTCAGAGAAGCCTTCAACACAACTGAAATCCAGCGACAGTATTCCCCTCTTTGGTTTCTGCTTCCTATTGCCTTTTTCGCTTTGACCCTTCATCTTCCATCCATGGGATTTCTGGTTTTAGTGTATGCCTTTCTGTCTAAATATAGCAACTTTTCAACCTTTTAGTTTCTCTGCTACAACCTTGGCTGCCTTTAATGGATCATGCATGAAATTAGGCCTAATTTGCATTCTAATCAACTTTGGTGATTTATCCTTTTAATTTGTTCTTAATATTCCTCCAGTGTGCATGGATGGTGAGTTATAAAAAACCCTTTCTACGTGTCATTGTGGTTCCAACTTGAGGCGAAAAAATATTTTGCTAATGGTATGGATACAAGAAATATATGTAATTTATCATAAACCATTCTAATTTTATTCTCTCCAGCTGGAGCAGCAGATATGTTAATATTCTTTTTCAATTGAAAAAGTACATGATTTATTGTTCCATGGGGAGCAGAGGTCCAACAAGGCCCCTATTTGGATACAACCTCTATGGGATTCTCAACATATTGTAAATTGCTAGATCTGAGTAGCCCATCTCCAAAACCACAGTGGGCCTCTGACTGCCTTGCATGCAGAGATTTAACAGGTTAATTGACCAAATCATGCTTACTTCAATAGCCCCTTTGTCTTCAAGATCTGACCCACAGAAGACCTCTGAAAGATTAGAGCACAATGTTAAGTGGCAAGTACTACTGGGTCACATTTTGAGGTTCTGTATCAGTCCTTACCTAATGTTTATTCAGGCAAACTTCAATTACAGTACAGCACTGAGGTAAAAACCCAGTAAGGACCTCCAAATTTCACCCGTTATTCATCATTTGATGTATCAATTACATGTAATGTTCTCTGACATCTTTTACTCTTGCCTGATTAAATAGCATCCAAATAAAAGATATTCAACTGTCCTTTTAAAACTGTGTTTTACTGCTAGCCAACCTGTTCACCTGGTGGGTGAATGAACCGAGAAGCTTCTATGGGGGTTCTTGAAGCAATCTTTCATTACAGTTATATTTATTGCCAGTTTCTGACTCTCTGTATTTAACAATAATTAGAATGACAACTCCAGAAATGAGCTCTGGAAAAACACATATCCAAAGAATATTAACTGTGCATAAACCAGCAACTCTTAAAAAGATATTGAGAACTTTTCCCATCATATCAAACATATGATACTCACACTAAATATAGTTCCAAGTGGTTCAGAGCAGTGGGAGACTTCTTCATAGTGACAAGTAGTTCTCTTAGTATTTCACATCTCCTACAAAACATGTTTTATTAAAGTATTTCTTTCCCACTTATTATTAGGCATAGAAGAGTTAAGAGATAAACAGGGTGGTAAAATTTTGAGCCTATCATCTAGAACAGTCAGTCCCAAGGGAACAATACAGAAAAACTAACAGGCTCATGGCCATTAATGCCACCAGGATTTCACCTTTTGTGCCCTGGCACCCTGGCAGTTTGCAACACCAGGGTTAAAGGCAGATTTGTCAGTCTCATGGTTTTCAGGTATCATTTGCTTGGTAAATTAATGTATGCTCATTTCTAGAGTTTAAAGATGAAGAGATCTCTGGCCAGTTGAGGAGGTAACATTTCAGCCAGAAAAGAGCACTTGAATTTGAACATCAATGGTACAGGGCCAGATCACAGGTCTGACCTCAGCGTCTCATCTCTCTGAGTCACAGTCAATAACTGATCCTTAAGAAAGACTATGACAGGAAAGCACCCAGTGTGACTTCTCCACTAAACTTTCCCAGTTTCCAGAAATGTGCAGCTTGGACACCTTTATTCTGGTATGGTAGATATTATCAGGATCAACATCTTAATCTTTCAGGGCTTAAACAAGGGCAATGCCAAACAGCACTCAAGTGTGTCACTTTATGCAGGGGTGACAACTCCCATAGTCCAAATAGTTGCCTGGATCAAGGCCAGGTTCCTAAGCACTTTGCAGAACTGAAACATTAAAGTTTAAAGACACTGGGAGGAGGAGGACATTTCCTTAAGCTTGGCTGATTTTGCTCTGTGGCTGCCAGAGTCTGAAAGAAGGCAAATTAAACTGTGTTAGGTTCTCAGTGTTTACAAAAGTTGTCTTTGCTCAAAGGTAAAGGTATTCTGGAGAAACACTTAGCCAGACTCTAGAGATCTTATTCTACTTCTGCAAACTTCAAAAGAACTTTAGCAAGGCTTTATGCAAGCATTGTAATATTTCAGCCTAAGGTAAATGAAGCTCGCAAGGAAAACTTACTTTCTGTTCAGTCTTAGGAAAGGAAAGAATCTTAGATGGAACCTAACCCCTTTGAATGAAACTGATTTACTAAGGGAGAATTTTATCCTGAATTCCTGAACATGCTAAATATATAATTGTTATTGAATAATTATCTCTTGCATTGTTTCTTGGAATGCAGGTTTGAGAGGCCAACAGTAGTCTGGGATTCAGAACTCCCTGCAAACAAGAAAATACATGTTTTTAAAGCTATCAGTAAAATTAATCAAAGAAATACTGTCCTGAGTGTGAGATAAATGAAGGGGAGAAATACATTTCTATATGATCCTAAAATATGTACACACAGAATGAAAGGAAAAAAGAAATTATTACTGTTACATACTGAAATTCTAGGGAAAGAGCCCAATGTATCAGGTTTGGCTTTTCCTCATACACAGGGCAGCAATATTTCATAATAATTTGCAATACACACAAAAATAGGTTATTTTCCCATTTTTCTCCCCCCTAAAAAACAACCTCAATATAGCACAGGTTGTTCTCAATCAGTGCTGATATTTATCCATGGAGAAAGCTCCTTAGAGAGGCAGTATGCTGCAAACAAACCATACAAGCTAAAAAGCTTGATTTACATTATGTAAATCAACTACAGAGCTGCTCTCAGCAAGCTCACCGCTACCCAGAGATTTCAATGAAAGCAACTTATATCAGGTATAAAGATCTCTCCGTTTACAAAATCCTTGTCCTTACAATCTTTTCTTTTGCTTTATCAAAAGCTGGTACTTTTGCCATTTGCACGACGTAGAGACATTTCCTATTTGCTGCATCGGAACTGAAGCAAGAAATCACGTCAGTGCCAGCCAGCTCTCCTATCTGAAATGCTGGGAATAAAATAACTTAGCAGAGTCTAGACAGGCTCAGCGCTGTCTACCACCAAACCTGTGGTATACTATACAGGCATTTCAAAGCCCGTATACTCAGAAAGTCTTTCCTCATACCAAACTTCTTTTGTCCTTGCTGTAAATTAAACTAATTTCCCCACGTCCTGTGGAAGGACAACTGATCACTCTTGTTCTTAGAACAATTTTTCTATTTTCATTTTTATCTTCACTTATTTTTCGGGTTTTTTAGACTAAAAATTCCCTTTCCCTCATCTTAACTCATAAGCTGTATTTTCTTAGCTTTCATTATTATCCCAGCTTCCCTGGCTCAGGTTCTTTGTACAGTTCTCACAAAAACTGGTGACCTACTTTATATATGAGTACCCAAAAAAGTACATGTATAAACAGCACCACAACATTAAATCAGTCAAAAAAGAATATGTTACAGTTCATTATATTAACTTGTCAGTCAGTCTCATCACTGCCAAAAGATTCATGGTCCCTCCACAACAATCCTTGTCTTGTCCTGCAGTATTTTTTCCACTAATGTTTGGCATAGGAACTTCATTGATGTCTATTCTGTAATGCACCTTCCACATTTAAGACACTATACAAACCCCATGAATAATATCACTGGCAGTTTTGAATTTTAAACATTTACAGTTACTGGAATGTTTCATTGGCTCATAAAGGTGATGAAATTTGGAACAAAGATAAGTATTTTCTCCTCAGAGAGAAGTTTGGGGAGTAGATCAAAAGATTTCCTTTCCACAGATCCAACAATCTTTGCAATATCTTTCAGCTACTGCGGGTGAAGGGGGCAAATCTTATGACGAATTTCCCTTCATGTGCAAAAACAGAACCATAAATGCTTTTAACCCAAACATGCTAAAAGAAAGGCAGAGAAGCTGTAGGGAAAATAGTAACTGACCTGAGAAAAGGGAACCAGCCATCTATTCCAGGGACATGAGGAACATCTGAAGCTGGGCAAGGAGACCGTGGCAGAGCAATGAGTAAGTCAATGCAAGGCTGTGGTTGTTCCCACAGGCAAATAAGGGTTACAAAGGCTCCTTAGCACTGTGAATTAGGGAGTGAAATTGGTATCCAGCTGCTCAAACCAGTAACCTGAAAGAATTGCTGTGCAAAGATGACGATGGATGTGGGCTGTCGGTTTTAATAAAGACATTGAGAAACTGAAGGAATTAAGTGGGTTCCAGTCATGGGGAAATATGATAGTAAAGGCAGAAGTAAGTTGCTCCCAAATGCCCCAAGAAAAATACAGAGGATATGCAAACATGCAGTGACATCAAGTCTAGAGCTAGACATTATACACAGCAATTTGATTAAAAAACAGACACACCTTGTCTGGCAGTAAACTGTAATGGGGATGTAGCACTGCCCAAAACCTCATAATAATAATTTTGACAACCAGCATAGAGTGAGCATGTTCTCTGTGCCTGCAAGTCCATGATCTGCCAAGATAGGGGCAGATGTCTGTCCTAACGGAGATAATTTGGAAATATTGGATAGAAAAGCAATCATAAAAGACAGAGATTTAAAAGACACTTTGGAGACTGAACAAAACAGAAGGCTAGTAACTTTTTCTACTGGCCCTACATGAATAGTTTTGAAGAACCTGTGAAGAATTACCACATGTACCAAAGAGGAAAGCCAGGCCAAGCAAACCACATTTTGCTGGTAAATTAAGAAAATATGGGTCCCAGCATACTAGTGGAAAACAGTGCAGAAATAACAATAGTGAGTGAGGCCAAGGAGTCACAGCAGCAATGAAATGTAATCACTAGAGAAAAGCTGAGTCTCTATAGTGAGAAAATTATCCAAAATGTATTGTAAATGAATTTGTAAAGATAGAAATGTGAAGATAAACTGAAAAAAAAAAAGTATGATTTGATGGTGTGCTGAGTCTGGCTGGGATGAAGTGAACTTTCTTCGTAGCAGCCCGTATGGTGCCATGTTTTGAATCCGTGGCTGTAACAGTGCTCATAAGACACCAGTATTTTGGCTATTGCTGAGCTCTGCTTGCACAGTGTCAAGGCCTTCTCTGATTCCTAGCACAACCCTACAGCCAGCAGTCTGGGAGGGGACGCAGCTGGGGGACTGCTGACTCAAACTGGCCAAAGGGATATTCCATGCCACATAGCCTCAAGCTCAGCAATAAAAACTCAACTCAACTCAACTCTTCTCTTCTCTTCTCTTCTCTTCTCTTCTCTTCTCTTCTCTTCTCTTCTCTTCTCTTCTCTTCTCTTCTCTTCTCTTCTCTTCTCTTCTCTTCTCACTAATAATTTTTTTTTAATACTAAATAAAGTGGACTTGCAACCACTGCTACAGGGAGAACAGAACATGCCTAGATTTTGTTCACCCAGTTCAAAAATCCTTCAACATCCAATTTTGTGCAGTTTTAGGTTTTTTTTACCTACATATATGCCTAATATGTAACCCTAAGACACAAATGAACAAAATATATTATTCTCCCGTTACTATTTCATTCTCCAGAAAAGCAATGAACATATCACCCATGTAGAAGGAAATTATGAATACAGAAGGACTAATAAGGTATCTCCTTGTCTAAGCTCATGTCCTTGAAATGCAAGCAACAAAGTTCTTTATCATGACCCAATTGGAGGAATAACATTTATAGGATGACATGGTCCGGAGCCATCAGGGACACTTTATTTAGTATTGAGAAGGAAGAAATACAGTGTTTAGTATTAGAAGGAAGAAATACATAAATATTTGTCACCAAGAAGGGGAAGAAAGCAAGCTGGAGCAAATGATTTAAAGAAAGGAGGGGAAAGGTATCACAAACTAATAAACCCTTTAAACAGCAAGAGGCTGAGAAGAAATGCATCTGCTTCACCATTTTTCTGTATATAATACTTTCAAAGAAATCCAGTTGAAAGACAACATCTTAGGTTTAATTTCAAGTGCCTTCAAGCCACTCATGTAGGTCCCATACATTTGAGTCCCTGGGCCAGCCTCTGGATGCTCGCTGAACGCAGCAAGTAGAGGCAGGTGTTCCCTTCTGCAGAGCCCATCTCACATGCAGATTGTACATTGCCAACTCCTGAAGGACAAACCAAGATCTTCCATTTCTAGTCTGGTTTGATGAGCAGTTGGTTTCACCGGAGACCTGATCAAAGGGAGATTTCTTCCCATACCCTCCAGCTGGAAGGTTCAGGAATATATGTAACCTAATCGTAATAAGTTGATGGAACAGTTGATTTTGCCATCTACATTCTAATGATTTTTAAATCCTGTTAATCTCTGAAATTTAAACTGATGGAACTCATTGCCAAAAGCTTATTTCTTTTAACTGGTTTAAAATATCTGTATTTTAGTCTCATCAGATAACTGCAGCTTGTTCTTTTAGTTTAGAGAACAGGTATTCTAAAAATAATAAGATTTTAAAATCTAATACTATGCAGAAATTCTTGGCATAGGAAAACCCCCTGAGTATTACATTAGACTCTGTCCAGAGGAATAAGAAAGTATTTGCATTTGCAACCCCATGCTCTCTTCTGGCACACTGGATCTCAATTTCATTTCCAAGAAAGTTAAATTGCAGAGCTGACTGTGTGCCTGGGTCTTATCCTGATTTACCCTTTTTAAGTCATTCATTATTTCAGCAGAATGGTGAAGGCAAATGTACAAGTGAGGTCTAATCTATCTATTCCTCAAACACTGACAGAGGTTCTAACTGAATTAAAGACTGCCTTTTAAGTAGCCTAATGGGCACAAGGTAGAAATAATTCATACCTGCGCTAAATAAAATGGAGCTTCTGGCTTAATACTGATGTTTTTTCCAGGGAAACAAGGCTTGGTTTGTGATTTCTGACAGAGTAAACACTATATTGTACATTTTTGACACAGTGAAGGAAATTTTACTACTTCCCTTTACTTTGAAAGATTTCCCTTTTACCTGGCTTCTCTGGCAAGGCTGTAGAGGTTTTCTCTTTCAGTCTTGTTGAATTATCAGCCAAACTACACAAGCATTTTTCTACTACAAAGCTCTACTAACAGTCAGCTCTTCTAGCAGAACTGTCTTGGGCTTACATCAACTTTCCTTGCAGAGTAGACAGGAACAATTACTGTCCATATGTTTACTGTGATCCAAGAACACAGTGAAAAACAGGTCCTAGGAATCCTTGCTCACCATCATTAACTATGCATTTTTAGAGAAATACCCTGTTCTTTCACTTGAATGCATATGGGATATAGAAAACGAAGACACATCTATATTTAATAGTGAGATAGTCTAAGAGGGAAAAGATTTGTTGGTTTGTTTTTTTAAATACGTGGAAATAGTAACCGATTTGATTAGGAGAGGATGCTGGAGGTAACAGGTTCTTGACTGCTTGGGTCAACATACCACAGGAGTATGTGTACATATTTTCCCACCATGCCTAATGAAAGGGTCACAGGCAAGAGGTTTACCCACATCTTCTCCCAGAGGTCCTCCATTAATCATTATTATCAATTAACCTCTTCTTGTCCAACTTGATTTTTTTCTCCTCCTTGTTTAGAATTAAGGCGTCATTACTTGCATTATGCCACTTGTGACAATATGAACTGATTAGCTGTTAAAGCACTGATTATTTGGGGCTATCTAAGTAGAAAACTGAATTATAATGGAATATGCAGATAATCTTGGAGAGGTACTTACAATAAGAACTAAACTGATTTTATATATTAAAAATACATATAATACAAAATGAGAATATTTCATAATCGCAATCTATTATATGAGGAAAAGATAACACTACATGAAAGATTATGCTGATCTCCCATCTAAACTCACATAATTTCATAACCAGTATATCTTTGTCTTTTCTGGTACAGCAACTGTCTGTCACAAACAGTCCCTCTATCCTCCCATATGCTCCAGTTCTAATGACAGACTCACTAAAGAGCTGGCTGTTCTTATGGGATTCTTCTTATGGAAGAATACCATAAATGTTTGTAAACATTTTGGTGAAACTGCTTACCAGTTGCATGCACATCCTGCATGTCAACACAGATCAAACTCAAATCAGAAAACTTTGCATTTCATAGCTGACTGCTCTGCTCACTGAACCACTGGCACTCTCAGGCCAGGGCACAATGGGTGGGCTAACCATAGCTCAGTGGGATATTTTCTGCAAGTCCTATTGGGTAATGAGATTTTGGAACAGAAAACAGAGTCTTAGCAAATGTTTGTAGTGCCTTTTCAGCACAGCATTGCAGTACTTGGATTTGCTTTTGTGGGACATCGGCTTTGCCTCTGCTGGAACATGGCATGTAACATGTAGGTGAAAAAAGAGCGCCAACTTACTTTCAGCTCAACACCATGATTACCTTTAAGTGATTAAGCAAAAATTAGTAGCTCAAAATATTCCTTGGGCAAGAGAGACTAAACTCTAGTGAAACTTATCCATGAACAATTATAATGAAGGAATCAGCTTTGAAAGAAGTCAAAGAGTTCTTCATAGGCTGAAGCCTCCTGGAAAGCCCAATATTGCTGCCTCTCCACTACAGTGACAAGTGCAGAATCCCATTCAAAAGGATCCAGGGCTGCTTATACAGACATAGCTTCTTCCTTTTTCATGACAGAATCAGGAGTACTTTGACTGTCAAACTACCTATTGCTCACTGTTTCTCAAATTCCCACCCTACTCTTGCTCCAGGTATCAGACTCAGGTTCACAGGCTGCAATTTAGAGCAGCATAAGACACTTGGTATTTCTTGTAGAATTACATGTTGTTTCACATGAATGCAAAATTACTTTACACCATGACTAATGCTGGTAAAACAAGAATACACAGTACCTGAATGACTTGCTCTACAATTCCCACAGCACAGATTGAAGCTACTCACAGTGCAATGCCAGGGCACTAAAACTGCTGAGAGGAAGGGGGTGAAACATGGAAAAAGTAGGGTCTCTTCAATTAGCAAAATGTATTTTCTTATTATTCTTGAATTGAGTGGAAGTTTGTGTCCAAATGGCCATGTAAAACAGCCAGCTGTAGCTGTGACACTACTGGCCAGATCCTACACTGCATCGATGGATTTCATCAGTCTGGAAAAGGCTGTAAGAAAGCATATGACCTCTCTATAGTGTAAACACATGAGTAATACGGGATCCCTAACCAGTCAAGGGAGATGCTGGGAAACTTACAACCGACCTGCAGCTTACAAATGGAGACCAGCACGGGGATGGACTGCTGATAAGCACCATCACTCCTGGCACCATGTCCATGCTGGATAATCCACCTGTTTCCATGGACTGAATCCTAGGCAGATTCTTTATTCCTGTCAGCTCTTTTCTACGAGCCTCAAGTCTGCACAAGTGGAATGTTAAGCAGTTGTTCTATGATATGAGGAGAGTGAAGAGCTCTGCTTGCAAGGAGTTACAGAGATTAAGAGGGTCCAGCTCGTGTTTTCTTGAAAGTTAAGCACTCATTTTTCCGCATGGACTGGCAGATTAGTATGCTGAGTATGTAGAAATCCCACTAATACAAGTAGGAGAATTCAGTTCTCAGCATCTTCCCTCACAGAGTTGCCCAAATATGAATATCATAATCTATTGCTAAGTATCCATTTTAGAAAACAATGATCTATTTTTTCCAGTTGAGCTGAAGTTAGTTTTACAGGATGTGAGCCAACATTTTTTTTCATGAGTCTCCTCCCCCTAATAAATTCACTTACATGCTTTTGCTGTTAGTATTAGGATAAGAGAATACAATATCCCCTGAGAGAGAGTGTCAGTTTGTGCAAAAGAATGCAGATGCACTGACGGTTTTGGAATGTGGTAGATTTACAGCAGCTGAACAATTGACTGTCCTCCAGCAAAACCGTTGCAAAGGTCACAGATACACATACCCAAAACAGTATCAAACCATGCTTGCACTTCTATTTGAAGCTAGATTCCTCACAGTTGCTAAACTCACAGTAATCCATGTTGTATTAAGTAGCACAGATTATAATGAACCTAGTGACGACGCAGACACATTCAGTGTAACCTTGGCTATGCTACTACTACACCAGTCTTTTAACTGGGCTCAGGATTAGATTACAAACTGCAGTTGTAAAATGTGCCATGAGATGGCTGGTTTATATTTACAGAAATCAGGTTTGTTTTAACAGCCTTTTCCAACTAAAGCTCATGATGTGGAATAGGCACGTTACGCTTCTGAAAAACTTTTCTTTTTCACTAACAACACTTGTGGATTTCTCCTTTAAATTTGACAGCAGATAAATGATCTTTAAAACTGCCTTACTTTCTCAGCACGTTAATGGTACTTTTCTATGGAAAATGTTTAATGATTTTAAATGACTACAGCATTACGCATACAGAAATCAGCGTGTAATCTGAGGTTCTTCTATCCCCCTCATGAGTAAAACAATGAAGTCAGTTTCCATCTTTATTGGAAAAATCTACTCCATTAGAAAGTCAGTGAGAATATCAGTGTTCATCATCTACACATTTAAGTTAGTTACTTTGGGCCTGATACAAATCATGTTATTGAATTCATTGGACTTTGGGTAACATTGCAAGCTTTATTTAGTTTTCTACTGATATAAAGTTATTCTCTATTTCACACAAAATCTTTTGCATTTTTAAATTTCATAAAGTCCCTTGCATACAGAGACTAAAGGATTCATTTTGCTGCATCACATTGCATACAGATGGGAAGGAGATTTTATAGAGTACTGTAATCACATGATAACTAGTTGGGTAAAAGAAGCTAGCCTCCCGCTGTCAGCACAGACATTTTTTTTGTTTCACAACAGAAATTCCTGCTGTATTCTTATAAGCTCAAATGGATTCCTGCTAAATACCTTCCTTTTTTACTTCCTTAAATGGACACATTTTTCTTGCTACACTCACTGTCATAATACAGCAGAGTGAGGAAAGTGTTTTGCATATGTCTTATTTATTTCTTTTTAGTTTGAAATCCTCCTTGAAATCCATTAAAAACCAGCAAAGAAACCCTTCTCTAACCACAACATCCAGAAGAGAAGAAACGTCTTGGGGTCAGAGAAAAGTTGGTGCAAGCTTTATGGGCCTAAATTTTCAATGAATTCCCTTATGGCCAGAGAGATAGCCAAGAGTTCTGAAGAAGCCTCAACCTATTTTACTTAGTCGGGAGGAATTCTGTGTGACAGACAGCTGAAAATGAACATAGTAGACAAAAGCACAACACATAAATTAGAAGGAGGATAAAATAACCAAGTATCTTACAGAGTCCTACAGCACAGACTTATGGCCGCAGCTATGGTAGAGACTACTCTCCTTGGAATTCAGTGCTTTGGGCCTCAATACATAAAACAGCCCTTTGTCCTTCAGCAAGTTTTGAGGCCTATCTGAAGGACACCATTCAGATACCTTGTAGTGATAGGACGAGGGATACTGGTTTTAAATTGAAAGAGGGTAGGTTTAAATTAGATATTAGAAAGAAATTCTTTCCTGTGAGGGTGGTGAGTCACTGGAAGAGGTTGCCCAGGGAAGCTGTGGATGCCCCATCCCTGGAAGTGTTCAAGGCCAGGCTGCATAGTGGTTTGAGCAACCCGGTCAGGTGGGAGGTGTCCCTGCCCATGGCAGGGGGCTTGGAAACAGACAATCTTTAAGATCATCCTCTCCAACTCTAACCATTTTATGATGCTATGACACATTCTTCTCAGCCATTTTTAAGAATCCTATGTTAGTTATACATCCTGTTCTCAGGTCTTCAGGAGAAGCAAAGATAGTTTTAGTTCAGTCTGTTCGCAGCCTCCCCACAGAGAAAAGACAGTGCACATCACCTGATAATCTTCTTTGCATAGTTTCCAGTGCAACAATGGACTCCCCTGTGCTTATCATTAATTGACACTGCCAATCAAAGCCAGCATTCTTAAACCTTATGAGTTACTCCAACTGGATTTTAACTGATCATTCTCTGTCCTTGTGTGCCATTTCACTATCAACACTACAACCCTTCAAGTTCAGAGGAAGATGAGCACTCAGAAGACACCAATGTGTTAATTTCTCTTTAGTGCATTTCATTAGTGAGCTAGTTTGTCTGTAAACCACATAATACTTGGTCAGGGAAATGATCACAAATGCAGTCCCACAACTTCAAAGGATACACTAAGACATCAAAATAAATACAGATATGATAAGATAAATATTTAGCAGGGAAAGTACATTACTGCCAGGGTACATGGTCCTAATGAAATACATTCTCAACTATGCATGGGTAATTTTTTGCATACTTCTATCATCACTGACATGCAGTATATAGACGTGCAAAACCATCCATATACTTAGCATATCTCTTTCATAAGCCTTGGAAAAACAGAAAGAGAAAGTGAATTACTGACCTGAACTAGGTCTCCTATTTGCTCCTGTAATCCTCATTCTATATTCCTCAAAATGAAATCATGTGCTTTTCATACAAAACAAGAAGAGTTCACATGACAATGCTATGATGTAAGCAGCAAAGTCAGCATGTGCAGACCATTTGTGAATTACCAGGAGAGGAACCAGACATGTCAGAAGCTTTCACAAGAACCATGTGGGTCCTGGAGTCGTATGGTTTATGTCCCCTGACGGTTACATAACACATGGAGTAAAACATGGTTGGGATTCAGGTCAGACTCTGATAAATCAACTTCAATTTTTTTGTTGAATGCAGGCAAAGACCGTGACGGGCTGCTTTCTTCACCTGTGTAGCCCGTATTACTCCTTTACAATGTTTCATAGCTTATTTCCCCTCCAGATCTCTGCTCAGTGTCTTATTCGTAACCTGATGTACTTCTGCACAGTACCTCTCATGTCCTGCAATTTAAACTAACAGCTGCAGCAGCCACTCTAGAATATTTTTACAGAAAAGAAGCTTCTGCCAGGTCTCTGGAACCACACTAGTCAAGTTACTTGACAGTCCTGGAGTGAGAGCTGAAGAGCTGGAAATGCTATGTGCTCCTCAGCCTTTGGAACAGAACTGTCATAACTGGACCTCAGAAATCACTTACCGGTATGATTCACTCTAATTTGAAAGCCATGCCTGCTCTGGCAAGAAGACACAAAGCCCATTCAACTAAGCATTTAAGTTATCTTAAGGCACTAAAGACTTCTTAACAAGAAGACCAGCAAGAGTTTCTGACCTATTTTCTTCAAAAATCACCAACTAAGCATGATTTCACAAAGCCATTCCCGCCCTGCTCAGAAACACTGGTGCTAGATGTGCTTCGGTTACATTGGTCCAGGGGATCTTACGTCAGTATAACTCTTTCCAAATGTTTACAACAGGGTTTCAGTTTTATCCGTTTGCCATGTCCTGACTGGGCAGGCACTTCAAAGAAGTTACCCGTTTATTTGCTGTACAGTACCCTCAATACTTGGTAAAGATTTTAAAAAAAAAAAATCTCAGATTTTTTTTGCCATTTTTCTCTGCACACTCAACTTCTGAAGCTACATGTGCTGGTCTGGTTTCAGTTATTGTAAAAAAAGCATTGTACACAGTACAGTACCAGATCAGTTATGGTTATAGATGTGAACATATGTGACTACATTCTTTCTCTTTAAGTAAACAGTGAGCTGCAGTGTAGTCCATGACCTTTTGGAAAAAAATGTCACTACTGGAAAAAATTAGTTAGTAGATGGCTTTATGCAATTGTGGCTACAATTCCTTATGTCAGAAAAGGAAAATAAAGGAAAGAGCACAGCAGTCTATCAGAGCCTGCTGAGGCAAACACATGAGAATTATCACACATACATATACACTCCCAAAATAATGTGAGAGCCTAGCTTCTGGGAGCAGCGAGGGTAAATTCAAATTAAGACTGAATCCCTGGACAAAGTCCACCTCTGACGTAACTCACTGGAGGCCCCTGAAACCCTCAGAGCCAATAAGCAGAGGAGCCTGACAGCAGAGAGGGAAGGTGCTGTGCTGCGGGCAGGTGCAGACAGAGCTAGGTACTTGTAATAGCCTGAATGGGCATGCATTCATAACACCTTTGTATCTAGGAGATCTTTGTAACACCTTTTATCCAGGAGAGAACCAAGGTGTCAAAAAGCACATGAATGACAGGTTATGCCTGAAGACAGTTTAGCTAAATAGAGTTATCTGAATCCAGGATGCTGGTCCAAATAGTCACTATTGTAGAACTTTCCAGGTCACTGAATTGTACTTTTTTTGATCAGACAATACATGTAAGAAAGCCAAGGTGCCACTACCAAATAGAAACAGGTAAGAAATGGCAGAAGCCAAAACGTTGCAGAGATGCTGCCACCATGACTAGCAATAATGGCAGCCCCACCCAGACCTCTAGTTTCTATTGCGTTAGGTGCTCTGGTTTTGAAGGCTCAGTAGGCAAGGTGAAAAAAGCATTTGAAGAAAACATAAAAGAGACCTAAAGTGATTTGCTACTTTCAGTTAGGCGTTGAATGACAAATACGGGGATAGGCCCTGTCTCTGGCCTCCCAGCACACTGTCCTCTCCAGTCTGCTTTTCTATTTTCATGAAGTAGCCTGTTATTTTTTTTTGTCCCCTCTTCCATATATTTCTAAAATGGAATGAAACCAGAAAGTCAACAAGTAAAATTCAAGACTCCTGAAGTGAAGAAGGACACTAAGTCCTTGCCAAGGGTCTAGTTGCCTACACAAGGAAGTCGCACATAAGTTGAGAACAAATTTGAAACTACAGAGAAGTGTTCCATCCTGCCCTGTCCCATTCCACCTCTCCCCTGCTCAGCACACAAACTATATGTCTTTTTGGGGAAGAAGCACATTGAGAAACCACCTTTCAGCTTGTATTGCTGATTTCCCCGCACAGAAAAATTAGGAGATTTAAATTAAGCTGACAGTCACCAAAAAAGAAAACAAACAAACAAAGCTGATGGAAACGTTACCAGGATGTGTAAGCAAGCCAGGTAATACCACATCCAAAGGTTCTCATATTTTATTGGTGATAAAAGTAACACTCCCACCGCGGAAAGTCAAATGGTTGGAGACAGTCTTCAGCCAGCTGATACTCTCATCCAAGGAAAATGCTTTGATAGGGAAAACAGCTGCTAACATGGACTTCTCCAGTGTTCACTGGACCAAGAATAGTGTCAACAGCCATAAGTGAAGAGCTATCTTGGAAGAAAAGTGATACAGCTTTTCCTTTTCCCTTCATGCAAATGTTGAGATTCAGTAAGACCGACAGTTCTGGCAGTGGCACTGTGGACACCAGCTTGCTGGGTGGCTCCAGAGCATTGAACCAATGTAGCTCAGCAACATGCTTAAGTTGCAAGTGCTTGCTCTTCTCTTCCAGGGGAGGGGAACAGTTTTGCCAGAGCCTTGCTAGAGCCCAGACTTCTTGTCTGACAGCTACTTAGCTTTCAGAGGGATGTTAATTCTAATAGCAGGCTCTGCGAAGAAGCTAGATTGTTGATAGTGGTCAACACTTGCCCAGAGAGGGTAAACTCAGCCTCTCACCTGAGTTATTTAATAATATTTCTCTCAATAAGCAAACAAGATCTACAACAGCAAGAAGCACACACAGAATTTTCCTTATCCTATACAATCCTTCCCGGATGCCCCAATGCTGCAATTTTAAAGAGCTGGTATACAAATTCTCTGCACCTCACATGAGAAAATTTGTATGACTAACATACAAAAAAAAAAGATGAAAATGAAACCTATAAATATTCCAGAAAACAAGTAAATAAATAGAAACCTGACATCTGCTAACAATTGTCACTCACACTTGCTAATTTTGAATTTGGCAGAAATTCCATTTCCAGCACTGTTTTTCTGTATTCATATATGCTTACTCATCTCTGAAGCCAAATACCTCTCTCATTTCAGTCAGTAATACTGCATGATGTGGGGTCCATTGGCTCTGACATGTTTTTACCTGTTACATCCAGGTAACAGGCACTCCAGCCTTTGCCCTTCTGCTTTCTGGCTTCCCCAAAGCATAAATCTCCAGCTGCTCCCGCTTTACTCACAGCTGCCTCACGTACCGCTGGCTAACTGCTAGCCCAGTGCCACGTGTAAGTTCATAAACTAGCAGCTCTGCTGTAAATGCTCCTTGTGACCTCAGTCTTCACAGCACCTCTTGGCAGCTCAGCCTTTGTTTTACAGGCAGCTCTCACAGACCTTGGCAGTTTTTAGCAGACACTTAGTACAATTCACCTTCAAGCTCACTCTTGTCAGCCTCTGCAAACCAGCCGTACCTGAGGACGGCAGCTCAGTGTCCTGGCAGCCAACCTTCTGTTCAGTAATTTTACTTTTTAGCTAAGCCTCCTGTAACTTCCTGAAATTAACAGCATATAGTGCAGAAACTGTTAGTTCTCAGAGTGGTAAGACCTGTGTTTATAGTTAATGCCAAGGAACGGTATGCAGAGAGGCTCTTGCTTATACTTAGAGCCGTGACAGCCAGGGTGAGCTAACTTCATTATTTGCCCCATGGAGGATCAGAAGCAGAAAAGCGTAGAGGTGTTGCACCTGCAGGGAGGAGAGGACAGGACAGATGACCCAAAACTGACCAGCAGGGTATTCCATCCCATCTGCCCCATGCCCAGTATAAAAACCTGGGGGATCAAAGGGTTGACCCTCTTTCTTCAATGGCTGGTGTCTGAGAAGGACTCTGTCTGTCTGTCTCTCTTTGATCCCAATCTGTGTGTTCTTGACTCCAGATCTGAAATCCAGTTCCAATCTATCAATGAGTCCAATCTAGGACTTCCCAGACCTGTTGGTGATGTGATCATCATCTTGGGAGCTTAATACAGCTTTGTATATATTGTATCTATTTCATTTTTTAAATTATTATTTTATTAATATTTAATTAGTTTACTTCTAAACTCATAATTTTCTGTTTCTCTCTTCCTTCTCTCCTGGGAGTGAGAGGTGGAATGAGAATGTCATCTCATCATTGGCCAATTCAGCTCAAACCATGATACTCAGGAACCCACTGAGGTCCAGAGTGTAAGCCAGCAAAAGATACCGTTCTTAATTATCACATGTAGCCCTAGCCTCTCAAAGAGATGAAAAGTCTGTTAAGATGACTTAAATTCCATCAAGAGGCAACTAACTTTGATTTAGGAAATTCCTGAGCTGTAAACTGCTGGAAGATGGGAGAATATCCTGTGTAGCAGTGTTTTCCCTGCTGTGTTCTCCTACTGTACTCTACAGTGCTGGGTCACTGGGGGCTTTTGGTATAGAGAGAAGACAAAGCAAGCCCACAGGCCATGGCCCAGTTCCACAGAGCTATTCAATAGAAAGTCCTCACAGCAAAGGTCTGTCAGATACTGTTGTGGTTTCAGCCAAAATTACCAAAACCAGACTGACACCCCCCACAAAGAAAGGAGACAAAGAGGATAAGGAGTTTTACAAGTTTAGAATGAACTAAACTACTGTAACGAAGTATTAATACTAAAATAAAAATAAAAAAGCAAAATAGATACAATGTATACAAAACCATATCAAGCTCCCAGGATGATGATCACATCACCAGGAGGCATTGGGAAAAGTCCCAGACTGGACTCAGTGATTAACAGGAGCTGGATACCAGATCTGGAGTCAGGAATGCTTGGATCAGGATCAAGGACAAACAAACAGACAGGGTCCTCCTCAGACGTTGCCATCGAAGAAAGAGAGTTGACCCTTTGATCCCTCAGCTTTTATACTGAGCATGATGCGGATGGGATAGGATACTCCAGTTGGTCAGTTTTGGGTCACCTGTCCTGTCTGCTCCTCCCTACAGCTGTGAGCCCTCGACGCTGTTTCTTCTTCCAAACTTCCAATGGGGCAAATAACACAATCACCTGCCCTTGGTTGTTACAGCAATAAATATAAGCAAGGGCCTCTCTGCAGACCATCCCTTGGTAGAATCACGATTTAGTGATTTCGAGAGAACAGTTTGTGAACAATCTGCTGTTAATGTCAGCATTAGTTAGTTAGAAGAGGCCTAGCTAAAAAAAAGTAAATTTATAAAACAGAAGATTGGTTTATTTTACCTCAAACTGGGACAGATACTAAACAGACAAGAACAGACATGACAATTTTAGCCAAAAGGCCAAAAAGAATAATAGACTGGATGGACATTTGGTATGACCCAGCACAGACACTAAGACTCCTCTGTTTTGCTCTAAGGCCTCTGGACCTTCCCCATTAGAAAGGCTAACAGGAGATCGTGTGATGTCTTCTCTATTTGCAGTATTTGTGATTTTCTGTTTCCTACTGAAGCTTTGATGTCTCAAAGCAGTTCTGGGTCTGGAACTGCAGCAACCAATCCTTATCCAGAGGGTTAAAAAAAAAATAGAGTATCATCTGAGCTTTTTACCGAGCAGCCGGTGTGTCAGCTGCCTGTTCTTGCAGAGTATCACTACAGCAAGAAAAACAGTGATGCCTACTGCTTCTTGCCAGCACTCAATGTGAACTAATTACTCTAGCTTTCATAAATTCCTCAAATTCAACTTAGTTTTGCTGAATGACTTCCATGATCAGTTAGTTTCTTTGCTACCAACACTTCATAAGGTAAAATTCACCCTGCTTTTTCTAATTATTTACTTGACCTTCAGAAAAGAAATGCACTTCAAATGTGCAAGCTGGTTAGTACTCTTTCTAAAAATCACTAACCTTTCAGCCTAGGGAGATATCCAATATCTGCATTCATACAGATTTTCTATCAACAGTGAATAGGGGGGGAGACATTTGACTCTGCATCTTTTCCTTTTCAGTTGTGATTTGGATTGCTTTTGGCAGAATCCCTCAGTAACGGGAACATGTCAGATACTAAAAGATAAAATAAAAATCAGCGAAGCCTTCAAATAAGCTACAAACTCATTAACAACGAAGCTGTCACATTGCTGCTCTAAAGGTCAGACTCTGATTTTGTGACTATTTGCTCTGTGCAATAGGAACCACACATGTAAACACTGTTTTCTGTTCTATGCCTCTAACTTCCAGGTGCAGAAATTCTTTCTGCCCTATGTAGCTGAAACACCTTAAAACACAGTGCAAGAAATATCATAAATGCAAAATAAATGACAAATCAATCAAGGGATTCATGCTCCTCTTAGTACCCACAGAAGGATAAAGTGAAAAGTAATGTTCATTTCAGTGTTGAGCTAGCAGCAGCTTCTGCTGCAGATTAACCTGCCAGCTTGATACTACCTAAGCACTTAGGTCTGAATTGATTTGTAAGCTGGTGTGTGGTATCTACAGGTTTAAAACAGCATGTGAGCTTCTGTATTCCTGCATATATACAACATTCAAACACATTAAAAAAAACCTGCAAGGAGAAAATGGCAAGCCACGATTTAGTGATGGATTTATCAGTTCCTTGCTTCAGTATATTGCTATGCAGTTCTTAGCAGAGAACATCTTAGCTGGGGGGGTTGCTCATATATAAAATTATATGCAAGTATTCCCTAAATAGGAGATGCTAACCACCGGTCAGGTGGTCGACATCTTCACAGAAATGTAGAGGAATTTTTGAATTCCTTCTTCCTCTTCCACTCCCACTCTTAACTGAACCCCTTAAACCTTCACTGTGCTGCTATATCACATGCAATGTAAATAAAACATTCCAGGTGTCTGAACTAAGTGCATAATTTAATGCTCATCCTGAATCTGAAACTTTCTCACACAAAAAAAACCCCACACCAACCCTGGAGGCTTACACAATGCCCAGCCCTGCTTCATGCTGCAGACAATGTTTCTCTGCATGACACCATCAAAGGGCCAGTGCACCCTCCATCTCACCCAAAGAAGTTTTTCCCTGGTTTTGCTGAGGCCCAGTTCCTGCTCACATGAATGGGAACTCTTTATAACTATTAATAGGAGTGAGCTCTGTATTACAACAGCACCTATGAGCACCTGTGTCAGTTGCTATACACATAATGAGTAGGAAGAAGACAGCTTTTCTTGAAAGGATGGATGACACTTACAAACAACTGAAGCAATAAATCTAGGAAAATTATTAGCCTCTTGAGTAGAGGCACAATAGGTTGTTTTTTCTGTACCTGAGGCACAGAAGGATCAAGTAAAAGTTGACCAAAATCACAGAGGAAGGCTCATCAAATCCAGAAGTGGCTATTCCATGCCAGGAACATTCATATCACAACGGCACAAGCCGAGCAATTACTTTTACTGCTTGACTGTGTTGAAAATGCACTAATATATTAACCTCAGCTGCAGTCCCAAAAGGTGCCACCCTGCTTGCTCAAACAGCAGACTTTCACTAATTTAGATTAGATGAAGTTTCAGTGCCAGTCTAGAGACAAAAGCAATTATAGAAATAAGTAAATTAATGGAATCATCACCATCACCCTGTTAGCATCTTTGTATCTTTTTTTAAAAGAAGAATGATTTACCAAATACAGCAATTTAACACAAATATCCTCTCTCCAGTCCAACATCACCAATTGCTCCAAGTCTTCTTCAGTTAAATGCAACAGGGGCTGCCTCCTTCACACACAGACATCTCAGCTCCTGGTCTTTAACTGAGCCACAGGGAAGCTAAGTATCCTGGACACGCTACAATGACCATGTGTTCAGTCAGAATCCAGGACATTTTCTGGCAACATTTGATTGTTAAGATGACAAAACAACTACAGCTATGGTTTTGGTTTTGGTTGGGTTTTTTTTGCTATTACAAGATTTTGAGTCAGCAGGAACATGTACATATTTTTCAGAGAGTATTTTTTTTCCAGTGACTTAATGTCTGAATGAATTCATCATGGAAACACAGAAGCATCATTAACATTCACCCCAAGCAAAAGAGCAGCTCTGAGAGTGTCCACCCACATTTGCTTCACTCCAATCACGGTTCCAATACCTTGAATACTCACTCCACCAGACTGTTTGGTCCTGGTAAACACCAGACCGGTTTTCCTGGCTCCTGTACTTATTAAACCAAAGGAACATTTTGCTGACAAGTGTGTAGCTGGTCTATTTCAGAAGCCCAGAAATCACTTTCATTTTGAAAGTCTCTTTCATACAAGATCACAAACCAGGTTGGCACAGTAAGGAACAGAAGTTTGGACTCTACAGAACCTTTCAATAAACCAGAAAAGTGTTTTGTAGATGGAAAAAGTGAACGCCCAAGAACTTCTCAAAAGAGGGAAGGTAACTATGCAGCACAGAATGTAATTTGCAGTGAAATTCTCCTTCCTACAATTATCTAACAACTAGACCTTACCTATATGGCACTGTTGCATCTTTCCAAACAAAAATGTACAGTTGAGAGACATTTTTATGAAGCCAAGTTTAATTTGTCCATTTTTCCCACAGACCAAGCTAATTTTGTTCCCATCCAACTGTTCTGCATTGAGTGCAGATCCTCCCAGATGCTTCCCAGCACCCTCCCCACAATGTCAATGGCATGCAAATGAATTCCACATGCAAATGAGAAGCTCAGTGAGTGGTGACAAAAACGTCCTGTTATTCCAGTTCTGTGACTCAAGAAAAACAAGGCAGCCTTACTACATATATATTACCTTTTATCTAAAACCTCTGCTAAACATTCATTGGCCAGATTCCGAATAATGCACACCTCTCAGATTGTGTCCTCTTCCATTGGCTGGCTTACTGGAAACCTGGCAATTTGTTACTTTGTTTGGTGGCAGGTAGAGGTGGCAAAATCCAGTTTTCAAAGGCAATAAAATGTTGCTGGATGGGTACTGATGATTCAGTTTCTTCTCCCTGTGTAAAAACCTGAGTAAGTTTTTTATTAACTTATATCAGGGTATTAGGAATGAGGAATCCTCCTCTCCCCTACTTGTTAAGAAGATGAGTAGTCACAGTTCCAGGAATATCCACAGCCTTCTCATACAGATCCACACTCATAGGCCAGGAAAGTTCTACCTCATTCCCTCATGCCTCTTTCCATGTCAGAGACCTGCACCACAGAAGATCAGTCACAGTCCATATATAAAGCAATTAACGACAAAGCTTTAAATATTTTGTGATGTACCAAAAACTCATTGTACATTAGAAGCAAGAACAGCAATCTCAGATCCCTATCTTGCTTAATAGTTTTAACTTCCATTGGATACATGTGAATGAAGAGGCTGTATCAAGAGAGGACAGACCCGTATTTTTTGTAAGGAAGTTACTATCAACCCCAAACTACAAAAATTTCCAAATACAAACCCACTTTCCATAAAAGTTTAAAAAACTACTGGCAATTTGTAGCTAGATTCTTTGCCAGAAACTTTACAGATCCTCCTTTCCAATAAGTACATGTTGTACTTCAACATAGTGGTTTTACAGCTCTCAGCAGTTTAATTATATAGATTCTCAGAACTCATTTCTCTAGCAGCTCATTTCATGAAGTTGTTCCACAGTACACTGCAAAAATTCAGATACCTTCTGTAAGCCCATGCAACAAAAATTTTTCTCCTGTCATCAAGTCCTTGGGTGACCTGTTAAACACATCCTAACAATTCCCTACTGGTTTCAGTACAGCGTCAGCCACATCAAACATACCAACAGTTCTCACACCAGGAAAATACATAGCACTTAAAACGGAATCACTTTGGCCATAATAAAAATAATTCAACTTCTTTGAACTACCCAGTTAAGTCCCAGCAGTTTGTCATTATATCATTCATTTCAAAGAATGATTTGCTAGGGAAAAATTTTGCTTTTCCATCTGAATCTACAATAATTAATAAAACTTAATAGTTCTTAGGCATTAACGTCACCTGTTTAAAACAGCCAACATTCGCTAGGCAACAGAGACAAGAGAGTTAGATGCTGCTGCAGAAGTGAGGCACAAACTTAGCACTAAAGTGATTTCAGGCAGTTCCAGCTATCATATCCAGCTTTAAAAACAACACTTCCTTTAAGACATTTGTATGCAAAAGTCATGCTAAAGTTTCACAAAACACTGGACTTCAGCCCATCCTTCTAATGACAATTAATAAAAATCACACTGCATATGCCAGAACTGGGAACATGCAGATATAAATGTTGGTTCAAAAAGCATCAGTCTGATTTAATGTTCGCAATAGTAAGGAAGATGTCATGGTCCCAGGATGCACCTACGTAATACTATTCCAGCAGAAGCAAATATTGAGGCTGATGGGATACAATTTCAAGAAATCCCCAGCTATCATTGCCAAGGAGTTCCAGGAAATGTAGGTATTGATTTCAGAATAAGTGAGTTTATGGGTCAAAAAGCTTTTGCTTCCTTTACCCAATTCTTTTGTAAGGATTAAAGGTTAATTTCAACCCAAGCTGCTACTACAGCCACAGTATCTAGCCAGGGTCCCATGTCAGGGGCAGACTTACTCGAGAAGTTTTGAGAAAGTTGTCCCTTCCCTCTCAGATCCTGTCACACAAGGCACATACTCCTAGGACATTTGGTGGACATTCTACACAGCTCTTTTGTGCATGCGTCCACATCACAGCCACATCAACCAATGTAGCTAGTTATACTGGGGCATCTGTCTGCTGGATGGACCCCTGCCACAGCTACGCAGATATCCATTGCCTTTCCTCCCCAAAGAGAGTGTTTGTGTGCACCCACAATAAACCTGTCTCATCAGGAGCTGAGCTCTCTCCTCTTCAAAAGAATTGCCCAGCTGGTATTTGTGGCTGTTTGATCTTTGCATTCAAGAGTGAAGCATCAACCATCATGGCCCCAGAGACAAGCCTGAAGTATGCCAACGTGCCAGGGTGCATGAAAGCATTCAACTCCATACAGCACAGTGCAGAAGCAAAGCCTCCCCCTCAGGCATATGCAGAGCCCTGCTGTGGTCAGAGTGCTGACGCTGCATGTCAGTGAGGAAAACACATTGCAGAGCAAGGCTGAAAGCACCGTGTGACCTTGGAAGAGCCTGGCATCCCTGGGGAGAGGCACCGCAGGAGCACATCTCCCACAGGGCCCAAAGCAGGATATATTTAGAACTCTAAATACAACCTAATGTGAAGACATTATAATACATTTTTTTTTTATTTACAGCTATGAGGATCTTGCTTACATCTCTGAAATCTTATGTGTCTGTTCTTCCATCAGCCTTGCAGAACAGCTAGGAGCACTTTCCTAAATTAGTAGAAAACCAGTAGGAGCAAGCCAAACTAGAAGAGGATTTTGATACAGACCGCTGGTTAATCATTTGCCCGTTAAATGAAACATGTAAACAAAGCTTCATAGCATAGATGTTTGTTAGGGAGCATTTATCAGCTCTTTGATGTTTGTCATCTGAAAAGTTTTTTTTATTCCTCCAAATTGTATTTTGCTAATTTTGATACATTCAGCTCCAGCAATACTATCCTGTAGTATAAAGAAGCAGCAGTGGTTATGCAAGAAAAGGAAACTAAGAGCGGGCTTAAAGACAGATATTTGTGTGTTATAAGCTCTGTCAAAAACATGCACGTCCTGACAGATGCTGAAAGTTGAGTGGTAATTGCATATGGAGCTGAGGTAATTGCTGGGTAAGCCTGTGCAAAGTGATCAGGTGATCCCACCTGCACATGGTCTTAACAAGCAAGTTCCTTTCTGTTACTATCCCAGAAGGTGGGACTAATGGTGGGCTTGGACCCACTGTGGTTACTGTACTTTGATGTATCTCTATAAGTTCAGCAGCTGAATTTCAGCAGCAATGATGTTTTTTCTGTCACTTAAAAAGACCCACACTTAATAACTTCAGGAATACAGCATTTAAAAGGAGAGAAATGTTTAGATGTAATGGTCATGACTGCAGATGATTATTTTTTTTTTAATTCAGTGGCTGAACTGCAAATGTGTGTATGAGTGAGGAAGACCTTCAGTATCAGTCTATCGAGAGCATAGCTTAACAAATCTCACCAAATATCCAAGACCAAATAATTCTAGTTCATAAAAAAATCAGCTTAAAATAACACATAGTTGCCACTGATGCAAAAAGTTGCAATGTGCTCCCTAAAACGTTAGCTACAGAGTTCAACTTGAAATCCTTCAGCCTGCCCCAGCAAGGACTGCAAGCTCAGGTCCTTCGCAGTTACAGTGCAGACTGTGCCAGTTTGACAGATGTTTCCTGTCCTGTTGGCTCTCTTAGCGCTTCACTCAATTTCTATGTTTCCAACAAGTAGTGGCTAACGAATAGGTTTTAATCCTTCTCATTCATGCTATTGTCTCTGTGTTTCAGGCTAACACAGATAGCTCAGTGCATTAACATTCCAGATTCTTCATCTTCTGCACAAAACCCATGCATCATATTTTCTTCTGTGAGTTGTCAGAGATGGTTTAAAGAGATTTTTCTCTTTGACATATCATACTTGTATTGACACCCCTATAGTTTCAGATCTCCACTACTTGCTTCAATTTTTTCCTATTTTCTACTTCCATTTTCCAAATATGCTCTTGGAATTGTCACCAGGAGGGAGGATTGAGGGGGAAAAAATCCACCCCATAACTAAGTGTTGAGCTCACTTTCCCATATGTGAAATTGCAACTAAAAGCCAATATATTTTTTTGCATCATCTAATCTATTGTAGAAGATGCCAGAAAATAGAGAAGCCAAGGACTTAGCAGGTAGTGGGCCAATATGTGAGCACTGAAGGCCTATTCCAGCTGTCAGCAAAAGCATTGGAAAAACTGGATCAGGGCCTAAAGCTTTTAAATCTGAAGCTGGAAGAGTCTTCCCACAAGAAGAATAATTTGGTTCATGCTTCAACATAATCAACTCTATTTCAACACTAACAGTAACTGTTTTTAATGACTCCCAATGTAAACTGCCTCCTAAAACAATGATTGTTTGATGCTCATGGACAAAAAGTGGTGGTAAACTAAGAATATTTCAAAGCACGGAATACATAGCTCTCTCTGTGTGTTTATCCATTAGATCACACAACAATGACCATGGGTATTTCTAGATGACTTGGATGGGTCCTATAATTCTGGGGGCAACAGAGCTTGGATAGCCCATACAAAATGGATTTTTTTTTTACAGCTGTTTATTCAGCTATAGCTTTTGTAATGTTATTCTGTTTGAATAGACAATTAGCTGTTTTATTTGACAGTCACAGAGCAATGGCACCAACCAGCAAGCAAAATTATGCATGTGTACATGTTCACAAGACCCAGCCTTAAGTACATCTAGAAAAATATCGACCAGGTTCCCATACAATGGGCTAGATTCTCACTGCTGCAGCTCTTTATCAGAAGAGCTCATAAGGCATTCCTCTATGCCCTCATCTCTCTAGGTAACATTACTGCTATCTAGAGTTACAAGGATACCAAAAGAGTCAATCGGCTTTGATTCTGTGTTTGTGACAATTTAGGGGAATATGACAAGGTTGTAGCCTGCTACAGTAAATAATTCAAATGCATAAAGGGGCAGTAGTGTGGTTATGAACACCTGGTGCGTCCACTGGAGCTATACTCGCCTCCTGAAATGAGGGAATGGTTTTGCTCAATTGGGTAGGGGAACTGGAGAGCAACAAGCAGAAAGGCAGATAACAGCTTAATAAGTAACAACCCAACAAACACAGAAAGAGAGTAACTAGGCCACTGACTGTGAGTTACACACAGCTGTACTACATGCCTTTCACAGAGCAAGATCCTAGAGATGAAAAATCACACTGAACCTACTAAAAGGTCCAGTTGAAATACATACATAACTTTCATGTGAGCTATAGGAGGCATTTGGGAAATCTAGTTTGGGCTTTCAGACACTTCTCACCTGAAGACCATCACATGGCAAAGTAAATTGGTCTTTCACAGCTAAAATCCTGGGATATAGTCTTTATCTTCCAAATATTAGATCCTATATATCATACTCTGCTAAACTGAGAGCTACCAGAAGTGTTTCCCCCCAACTATATGTTTGTCAGTAGAAAGAAAATTCTCTCTAAACCAAGACTGAAATAAAGTAAGCCTTAAATTCGTCACCCAAAAGTCCTTCCTAGCTCTCAAATAATTTTTTCTTTCGACATGTATCCCAAGTGTTCAACAGAGTTTTGAGTGCATGGGCACCAAAGACACAGACAATTCTGGTGCAATGATTTTGCTAATGCTGTTAGAAAAAACATGGACAACACAGATGTTCTGCCTCTGCCCTGGAAAAGGGCATTTCAGCCCCAGCTCTTCCTGAAGGGCTCTCCAGAGCCAGCCCTCTGGGAGTGCTCAGTAAAAATCTGACCACAGAACATATGAATGGCTTTCATTTCTCATTTTAAACAGCCACAGGTGCGCTTTTTTTGTCAAGTTAAAATATGGAGGACCGAAGACTCTCTGGTATCACTGTATCTAACTGCCTTTACCTCAGATTTCACTGGAACACCTATATGGACAATACCAAAGTGCCTCCTGTCTTCCAGAAACAGTTTAGTTATTTTGTCCTCAGTCAGATGACACAGCAACAGGCTCAGAGGCAGCAAGTATTTAGCCTCATGTTTGTACATAGAGGTGTCCTTTGGGGACACATTCCAGTTCATCCGCAAAAAAAGCAGAAACCTAGCACTTCACTTGCATGGGAGCCAACAGACTACCTTCAGATCCTTCCATCAACTGGCCCTTATGTCCTGCTCCCAGCCTAGCTTCCTAGTTCTTTCCAAGTTCTGTATTGCTCTAAATGTATGTTCTGGACTGAGGTTATAAATGTCTCCATGTCTTTTCTTTTCCCATCCCCTCCCCAAAATTTCAGAGACCTCTTCTCCATCTAATTCACCACATAGGATTTTGCTTCTTGATACAGAAGCTGTGCCTCTCAAGAGGGTCAACACAAGATCTGCGACCTAGCACAACTTGTACTTCATTTCAGTGTTGTCACTTTCACCCCTTTCTATCTGAGCTAGTGAGGATGAGTGAACCCGTTTACACAGGGAGCTGGAGGCAGGAAGGAAAGCAGGACCCTCCACCCCTTTTGAGGGACTGCAGGGCCTGGGCTAGTTCAGAAACCAGTCACACCAACACATTACCTACCTGTCATTACACAAAAAAGAAAAAAAAAAAAGGCCAGAAGCATTCCATATGGAAATTTGAGAGCTGGGATTTACTTAATAGACAGACATGAATAAAAAACACTAGTAGAATCCCCACATGCTGGCTGCTGCTAACACCTGCCAGCACCACAGCGATAACAGTTGTTTCACACATGTCCTGGCTTGGCAGGCACCTGATTTACATTTTCACACTTTGTAACGGCTTTCTACACACTCTAGCATATTGTTCATACATCAGATACCACCCGTGCCTCATTTTTCAGTGCTAAGTGATGTAACTATGGTATTGCAAAGGACAAAACTCTTGCTCTAAAGTACACCTGCATCAAGACATGACAGCCTTGAGGTAGTTAATGACAGGGCAATTTCCTTTATAAAAGCCATTAACCTGTTAATAACTATGAGCACACTTAATTTCCAAATTTCCACCTCCTGCAGTGTAATAATGAATGCCACTTCTTTAATTAAAAATGGTAACAAGTAACTATGGCTTCATTTGTCTCAACAGAATTGCATTAATTTCTAGCAGTCCTAGATTTGGTCCAAACGCCACCAAAACCATTTGTCCCATTTTCTGGGGTAGGACAGACCAGTACCAGAACCCTACCTTTTTAAAAAATGACCTTACAGTGAGCTGGCCTCCATTAACAACAAGTGGCCAAAACTAGTCTTCCCAGGCATGTGTTTATTCACCCTGAAAGATGCAGTGGTGGTAAGAAAGCTTTATATCATTTGCAGCTACATAGGCAAGAGTGATGGACTGAGGAGCAGGCACTAATGCTTCTGGTTAGTCTGTTAAGTCAACTTTGCTTTTCTGTGACCACTATAGATTTGTAACTGGAGTGCTGTTAAGCACTTACAGATTTCAGCTTATTTGCAGACACTAAAAAGTATTCTTTAATTGCATTATAGCATAAGTCAGAAAACATACATAACACGGGATCACATTCCTCATGGAAATTATGATCTCAACAGACAAAAGCTAAAGGGAAACAGAACATCTGAGAAGCAGAGTGATCTATCTGTGACAAGTCCATTGCAGAGTTTGTAAGAGCACCTAGGTATTTTGGCCTTCAGTTCCTGTTTTACCACGCGAGTTCATGTTTTTCTACAGAACCACAAGTTTTACACTACAGACAGGAAGGGAGGTAGATGTAGAAACATCTCTCTAGTCTTAAAAAAGGCCGCTCCCAGCTAACACTTAAGCCATCTGTAAGATAACAATAATTAAGTTACTGTGATTGATAACACAAGACAGGAAATATTAGTAACTGGTTATTATGCAACAATCCCCTTCTTAACAAGTAGCTCCCAGCAAAGGAGGCTCCAGATCTGTATGCAGGGAGCTCAGCTGAGTGAGTCACAGCAGACCACAACAGCAGCAGCTATACACCTGGAGTGTAAGAATCTTAACACCCCCCGTATGTTAAAGAGACTTGGAGAAGATTATAGAATAAGCTCCAGATGGACTCCCAGAGAATGACGTAGGCAGGCAACTTGGAAATGTCCTCGATTGTATGAGTTTGGGAAGATCAGCCAGTTACTGGGTTCTCTCAGATGTATCAGCAATCAACAAACAACTCATTGGCTCCACAGAGTAGCCTGATCTGAGCTTTAGGGAAGATTAAGAACCACCAACCCTGGTGAGCTGTTGTCACTGACCACTGAAAACAGTGCCTCTTCACCAGCAGGGTAGACATCCTGACAGAGACAGCAGCGAAATTTTTCTTGGGTGTTCCTGCCCTTGTGAATGAGGTTATACTCAATATCAAAGAGGTCTGGAAATTCAGAGCTGGCACCTCTATGAACTTGTATCTCTCTAGCATGGGGAACAGCCCAGAAGTTTTAAACATTTGTGTGGAGGTTGTGGTAGATGTTTATAACAGACCTTGTTACTTTTTCAGCTTTCCTGTCTGAGGTCATAGCTGAGGTGTTTTTGTAGAGCAAGCAGAATAAACTCATCTGTGAGAAAAAACAGTGAGATCTTTATTGTGTCATTTTCACAGGTGATTGTTTGTGCTCACTGTAGGTATCTTTGAAACAGGACACAGTTATACCTCAATCATTAGCCCACTTGTTTTGTTAAAGCAACAGAGCTCTAGGAATGAAAGCAAGGGTTTGGCCAAGAAAAATAGAGGAGTACATAGTGGGACACACAAGAGGGAAAAGAGGATTCACATTGATGGAGAAGCAGGCAAAAAAATCTGGGTCCATCAGAGTCTGTTCCGCTCCAGAGGCACAGAACCGTGAGTGCTGAACAGAAATTGGATGTTACTTTACAGGCCTCACAACAGGGAAGAAATCTATATGTGTCCTGCTAGAATGGTGTGTAGTAGTGGATTAAACACAGTTGATAAATTAATACTTTATATCTTTCTCTGTGACACTGAGACCAATGGACCCTCACTTGGATAGAACTGATAGTAAAGCTTGCAACTTTCTGAAATCTGTTAATTATTAGCAAAGTCTTCTGGTAACAGTAGGGAAGTTCTGAAAATATCTTGCCTGGGGAGATAATGGAGCTATTGACGAAAGGCAAACAACTACAAACCATGATATAAGCATGTATCAGCCCACTGTGAGGTAAGAGGGATGGTCTGTCAGATTCCAGAGTTCTCTTGGAGCCCTGTTTTCCAATGAGTCTGTGTTACAGGATACAGACCTATTTCTGCAACAAATATACCTTTTCTGTACACCACCACCACACATCTCCCACAACCCAGCCTTCAGACATACAAAAAGGCTGACCTGACTCAGTCACTGAATTGTATGAGAGTGCACTGATTTGCCAAACCGTGTGAGAAAGTTTAGCCCTCAGCTACACAGCATCTCCTGACAGCTGAAGGAGCTCTCTGTTTTGGGTTGGTCAGCTGGTTCCTTGGAAAATGGGACTGTAACAGTCATAATGTAGAAGCAATTTTTTGTGTATGTAGGCTCACATCCTGTCTAACTCAGAAAATCATTAGCAGATTTCAAACAAAATTGTCAGAGGAATGGGCAATTCAGAAACAATTAAGAGAAGACAGGTTGCTAGATAGAGGACAGAGTCTTCAGCACCTGGCTACGGGAATGGCTTTTTTAGACATCAGAGAATATAGTTGGAAGACTGCTCTTATAAATTTCGCAACTGTAAAATGTCAAAGGTTACATAAATCATGAAGCAGAAATCTGTAGAAACTAGATTTGTTACTTCAGTTGCTCATTTTGTCCCAAATGAAGAGAGAAGTTCAAAGCCTTTCTCGATGGGATGCTCTGCCCACATTGCTTTACCAGCAGTACACCAATCCTATAACTGTATCATAGCACATGCTATGTGGGGGGTAAATGCGTCCCTGACTAAGCGACTGAATTGCAAGCAACAAATACAGCCATTGCTTAAGCAGCTAAGAGGTTACTGTGATACCAACACTGAGGCAGATAAAGGGAATTTATGCATTCTTGGCACCAGCTTCCTTTCTCCCTTGAATTCATGTTTTAACTCAGTTTTCACTTTAGCCTTGCCCTTCACCTTTACGGAATTTCATTGAATTAATAAAAGAGAAAGTGTTTTATTTGCTGTCTGTTGTAGTGACACATGTTGGCTTTGGTTGCTGTGAGATGCTGGTGTGTTGCTAGCTGAAGAGCTTGCTGCCAGCATGACAGTTGATATCACTGTTGGTATAGCTAAAATCCCATTCCATAAACATGACCCTGAGATCATATAAAGGCATCTAATTATATCATAGCACTGTGTATTTTATAGAAATAATAAAAGTTCTACAAGCAAGAAAAAACAGGAGCATTTAATGAAGGGCTGGGTAAAGGTTATTTTGAGGATTCTCACCTGATACTGTGCATTTTCAGTGCTGAAATTGCCAAATACCCATCAGACTGGAATTAGGCAGTTCAAGCTTGGCTGAAAACATGTCAGAGCTCTCTTGGTCTTCTGCCTGCCTGAGGTGTTCGGGGTGTTGTGGTAGACCAAGCAATCTGTCCATTTAAACACGAGGGGAAGGTTGTCATTCTACAATCTTATTTATATAATATTTTTCATTTAATTTCAGGGTTATAAGAAGATACCGAGGAAAGACTTTCAGGTCTCAAACCAGAGTTTATAGATCTAATGCACACTTTACTGTCATTTTTCTAGTGTCAGGGGTAAGGCTTATAGACCATGCTGAAAAGCAAAAGTATTATATTTTCTTCCCGCACTCATGCATGTCCATTTTCCTTTAAGTTAGAGGCTGCCAGTCCCAGCCCCAGGCCTGCAAGGTCACCCTGGAAAACTTCCTGTGAGGAAAGGGTGCCTGCCTTGGTGTGGCCTGAGTACAAAGACTTTGCCTTTGCAGAATCTATGTTCTGCACTTAATGAATTGAAACCAGACAGACAGTAATGCAGGTCACTAAAGAAAGCAAAAAGGCCTTTTTTCACCCAGGTTTATTGCAGCCTGAGAAAGGATGTGAACTGTGATGTGTTTCCACTGGACACATTTGAATCAAACATCTGTTAGCTTTCTTTTTCCAAACACTTGAGGAATCCAACATAGCCACATATTGCACACTCCTTTGCTAATTAAACTTCTTTAAGGGTGCCTCATGAATCAGATGCTCTGTGGAAAAAGACCGTGCTTTGATGCAGAGGGAGAGAGCACGGAGCACAGATAGGCAGCTGTTCATGTACTGGCTCAGTTGAGACTTTAAAAATATTTAGTGTCCTATGTTGTTTATCAAGATGTTAATTTCCTTTTGCCTATCTGCACTACTAATGTGGAAAGTAAATTTAAAAAAATAATAATATAATATTTTGTCATTTTTATTACTTATCTGAAAACTGAGCTGAAGTATTTAATTATAACATAAGTATTTTTATAACCTGTAGAAGGAAGCACAGGGCATCAGCTCTGTTTTCCTTTGAAATCACCTATCCTTATAAAAATAAATGACAGTACAGTAACCTTTTCTACCGCCTGACCTATGGCTAGACCATGCTACGTTACAAAAGCAGCCGTGTAAGCAAAACAGGTTTGATCAAACTTGAATTGAAAACCTCACCTGTAAATCAGGAAATCTACAGCTCTGGGAACTCCTTCCGTTACTAGCACCATAGCAGAGGATTGAATACATGCTGGCTTCCAGGTAAAATATTTTATTTTGCACTAACAAAAACATACTCAAAGCACCTGGTTACTGGGATGAAAAGGATACAGAGCTGCAGAGGGAATCAGGTCACAGGGATTTTTGCTGCTGGTACCAAAATCAACACCAAACGACACAGAAGCCCCGCACTGAAAGGCATTTATATCACCTCACCTGACTGGTGTCTAGCATCAGGGAAGAGAAGCATGTTTGAGGGCCAAGTCAGAGCAGAAACCTACTCCAGAGAATCCAAACTACAGTCATCTAGGGAGAAGAGTTCACAAGGTTAGGTGGATATCCAAAAGTACCATCTGGTTAGTCTGTCCAAAGATGCTGACGCTTCTGAATACAGCAGTGAGACCTGAAACAGCAGTGTCACCATGTTACCACATACCTGCACTGTTAACCCAACCGCTACACGCACAAGTGAGACAGAGCCTGAGTGAGGACTTTCAGTCTGACTAGACAAAAAGAAGTGGAGAGAAAGGTGAATGGATCCTTGAAAGCCTTACAGCAGGTAGCAATCAAACCACAGTTGAAGCCCACACACAAGAGTTCGCTCTTCAGTGGGAGGGAGTTCAAAAGAGGAAAAAGATATCATGAGCACCTAACACTATGCCACTCTAGCAGAACTTTGTTGTGGCATACCGAGCATCAGCACTGCAGAAAAATACCTGCCCTGGACAGTAACCATCCAGCACAGGAAACAGCCACATTGAGGGAGTAACTTAAGTGCAACCCTGTTACTGCCACAGCTGATACAACCAGACACAAGCTGAAAAGCAGTAGGAGTCACGAACAGATCAACAAACATAAAGGAAAAAAAAAAAAGAAAGAAAATATCCTAATGTTTAAAAATCACTTTTACTGACTTTCAGGTCCAGCTTCAACCCTGAGGCAATGATGATACTACTTCCACTGCAAATGTCAAGGAAGTATTAAACAGCACTTTGGTTAATATCACAAAATCCAGGTTCATTTTCCATTGTGCAGGTGACAGACACTAAAAAAAGGGTTAATATTTTGATTTAGAAAAAATTAGTACAGACAAAAAAGGATACTTGCTATTCCAGGCTTTATTTGCACAATTCAATTTCTTTGGCTGCATCTATGAAGGTAGAATAATAATAAAAAAATCCTTCATGAAACATAGGCTTTATTTTGCTGACTAGTATTAAACACGTGAGCCTTTCTCTCCAGTTCTCCATTAGAGCTGGGGACAAATGGCAAACAGGAAAAAAATGCAGCCATTATTCTGTTTAAATAGTCTTGCGAGAAACGCTTAATCTTCTTGCAGTTTGCACAGAATAGTCGTTTATTTGAAAAACAGTGGAGTCAGAAGTTGATTAGGATAGCTCAATATTTTTAAAGATGAAAAAAGATCACAGTCTATAGCAGTTATAGTTCAGCATCTCAACACCAGTACAACAGATAAAGCTTCTGTGCATGTACCGAAGCAGCTACTCGAAACAGCTGGTTTTTCATCTTCCTGAATTACAAAGTACAAGGAATAATATTCCTGAAAAACAAGAGAGTTTGAATTTTAAGGACTTTGAGAAAAATAACATAATCCTTTCGGGTACAAAGTAATTAAAAAAATTAAACTGAATAATCCCCCTGGGTTGAGTGTTACATTCACACAAAGCAGAGCAAAAGCAGCAGGATTTGTTTCCATTGGACTGGGATTCTGGTGGGAATGGAAACTTAAACAAGTAAATACCAATTTGGCCTTTCGGGGGAGTTTAAGTGGTATAAACTGGAGGTGGAAAGCAATCGGGACAAAAAGAGATGCTGATGAGTTATTGAAGGGAACCAGACTCGATTATATGTACAAAGCCAGGCTGCATCTTTATCTTCACAAAGCAGTCCACATTGACTAGTGCATAATTCATCAACATTTCTGGCTTCTTCAATCAGCTTAGGGAATTTTTATTAACATTTCTTTGAATTTCCCACTATTCTCCAGTAACATTACAGCCCCAAGAGATGGGCCTACTATAGAGATGAAATCTCTGCTTGTTCATTACCCCCACCATCACTGCAACTTGTAAACACTCCCTTTCATGCAAGAGAGAGCTTTCTTCATTACCATCTGCCTTCTCTCCACCCTCTTTCCTGGCTTTTGTACCACCCAGCAGTCTGCAACTCATGTGATATCAGTGAAAATACAGTTACAGTTTGTGGTGATTTATAATCAAAGGAAATTTTGGAAACTATTTGTTTGTTGATTGACACAGTGGATGAGTAATTTTTGTCAAAAAATTAAGTAATTGGACTGTTGTAGTCAAACTATGTCCTCACTCTTTTGTGCTAGTTTATCTGTCAATAATCAATGATCAATAATGAAGTTATTCCCCATTTGTCCAGAGTTAAATTGGCCACAGCTATTTTAAGCACTTCATGTTCAAATATTGCCATATTATGAAGTACTGCTATAAGATAAAAGTTACTGATATATAGTCCGAACATATGGCCAGCCTGAAGCACTTTTTGTGTGGAGATTTATATAATTAATAACAGATTGCTCTCATATTTTTATTTCAGTAAACCACAGCGCTGTTGCCAATGCATAAAGCAGCTTGAAGATCTGTTCATGCTGAAGGACATTAAGACATAAGGGCAAGAAAATATGCACTTAAGCTTAAGGTCAACGATATGCCATGTGAAATATATACCGAAACGCATGAACTCTAAATGTACCACATTAAATATTCCAGGAAGCTTTACTGGTTATGCTTGTTTAATTCTTTTATATATGTGTGTGTATATAGACACATACACACACACTTCCCCAAAAGTAAACTTCAGATCCCTGGCAGTATTATCATAAAGCCATTCAGAGATATTGCATGTGCCTCATTCTTTGGCCTGATTGCTATCACATGAACTTTGAAAGAAATGGGAGCCTGTTTCTAATTAGCAAGGACAGAGCAGTGTTTATGTAGAAGGAGAATCTAGAGAGCTTATTATGCCGAGTCCTGTTCAGAGCCAATGTGGTTTTGTCATCCGTATGTTAAAACTGACACAGCCAAGTTTGGTTACAGTCTGGTGGAGCATCTGCAGGTCATTTATACACTTTCAAATGCCACAATGATAAATACTTGAAGCTCTGTGACGATCTGAGGGTTATGGCTGAAAATGAATGAAGAGCCAGCATTCAAAAAGGAGTAAGACTGTTTATGAAAGAAACCATCATGGAATTGTTTAGACTGAATTTTTGGAAAGGGGGGACTGAAGAAAAGAGGAAGAAGTCTAAACCTTACTTTTAAGGACTAATGAGGAACTAATTTTTTGCTCTCTTTATCTTAAACAAAATTACACCTCCCATGTGCTTACAGGTGATACATTTGATTTATATTGTACAGGCATAGCTGCCTGCTCTATGTACATTCAGACAGATAGGAAGCGGAAATGAGTTTGCTGATCAGAACTGCCATCATTATATTCATCGTAACTCCCCAAGGAAAAGCTCTTTTTGGACAGAGATTCATCCCAGCACAGATCTTGTCCACTCATTTCCAAAGTCCACTCGAGACTGAGCTAAAAGCTTATTCCCTTTCATACAGAGGACAGGACTCCTCTTTTCAGATGCTGATTTTAATCACAAGAATTAGGTTTACTAGCAATCCTAAATCAATGACTTCAGAGTAGGTATTATTTAGATTTACTCAAGGAGGTCCTTTTTGTCTGTTTTGCTTTGAAGTTAAGAATCTCCCACCCTTAACTTTGGATCTCGTTTAGGGAGTGAGGAAAACGTCCAAAGCTGAATCTGCATTCAAACTCTTGCTATGGGCAGCTCCAATGAGTAACCCTGATGCTAGAATTGCAGTTTAAGGTCTTATGGAAAAAGCTTATGGTGCCAGTGGCCTCTAACCTGCTTTATCCATTCATACAAGCTCAAGGAAGGGACTAAAAGAACAGTACAAGTTAGAAGGAATGTGTTTGGACACATAGTCTGTGTCATGCACTTCTTGGCTGTTGCTGTCAGCCACTTTATATATGCATATATACGGATTTTTTAATGAGAGGAAAAATTACTTTAAATATTCAGTGCGTATTAAAAAGCCAGCAGCAGCTTTCTTCAGAAGGAAAATTCTAATTTGGCATGCCACAAGTTATATTGGCATGCCTAACTTTCACAACAAGGACTATAAGCTGACTCCTTGCTGGTGACACCTCTTGTCAGAAGAGTCAGGTAACCTCTGTACAGCTTCTATTTAGTCAAAAGTTCTCAACATATTTTTAGATCTGGGCTTGCATAGCCTACTCTCTTCAGCTCAACGCACTTTCCATCAAGTCCAGAGGAGAAAGGTTCCAGTCAACCATAGCCAGACATCCAGACATAGATGGGCAGCAACTGTACCTTCAACCCAGCCTCAGACCTGCTCTAATTTACAGTAGAAGTATGGATGAAGGAAAGCTAGTTAAAGGTTCTGACTGGCTTGAGGATGACATGAGGGAAAAATAGATGTGACTTCTTGCCATAAAATCTTTGGCAATTACATTCTGAAGGACTGACTATAAAGTCCCAGGACAACCGCAATGGATGGGCAGTACCGCCTTCATGCTTTTATCAAGGGACTAGAAAAGAGAAGGCATCCTTTTTATCTGCTCTGTCATCTCATTAATGGCTATATTTTACTATAAATTGAATGTCAGAGTGAGTGTGAATATACACCCAGCTTTGGACAGTTTTCTCACTCCTTAGAGGAGATCTAAATCTATCTGGACACAGTTTGCCGAAATTCTGCTGGGAAAAAGAATGCCTGAAAGAAAACAAGAGCACAATGAACATCAATAAAGAAGGCTGAACCTGCACAGATGAGCAAGAATACTTCACCTGAGCTAATGTCTTCCTCATTGTTTTGCATATTTAGAAAAATGATCAATAACAAGCAACAAACATTAACTAACATAGCTCAAGCGATGACATAACCATGGTTTATATTTTGAAGACTGAAGTATTTATGGTTTCTGTGCAAACTAAAAGTATATTTCCATGATGGTAAAATAATTACAGTACAATTACAATTCTACTCAAGTGCCTTCATGGTGGGTCCACCCAAACCATTTTATTTCACATTTGTAACTAACTAGGTGCATGCTGGTCCAGTTTCTATTTCTGATCTGCAGGAGCCTTGTGCAATCTAAGTTCACATTCAAAGAATTTTACTTAATAGTCAAAGATGCAGGGAGAAATCAGTGCCCATACAGGTTGCTTTGGCAAGGACACATGACAGTACAGACCTTACTTTCATTCTTCACAGCTTATTTTTATATGACCTCACTGCTTCCCATGGTCCTACCTGTGGTTTTTGCAGGTACAAGCAAGGTGCAAATTTCCTGGAAACAGTCTAGAGAGGAGGAATTAAAAATAATAATAATAAAAAAATTAAAACATGGCATTTCTTCAAGTAGGACAAATTGTTTGCTGTACTAGAGACACCCACAGCCACATAAAGCACTTTTAATTATTCTTCTGCATACATAACAGTTGAGATCACCAACTGGAAAGAGCTATGATACAACTGGAGAGAGTTGGTCATGAGTGGGAGTGGCATGTCAATGGGACACTGTCCTTAAGACATGACTTGTGATATAAAGAAGTTTGCAAACAGCTGGTTTCGTACATACTTGTAAGCACATGTGGGCAGACAAGCCCACACAGCGTTTGAGCAAACTGGCTGCAAAAATAGCAAATACTGCAAAATAGTGAAGTTTTGGGCATGTGGCCACACGACTGAATACAGAGATGAGTCAATCATAAACCTCGAGCTGCTCAACGAACCAAACCACCAAAGGGTTTATGTGTTAGTGATAAACATTGATTAACTGTAATTGCAGGTTTGGTAGGAAACCCAAATGCCTTGGCTAAGAAAAAGGTAGAGACTGAAATGGCAAAAACCTAATCCCCGTTATCAGTTATGCCTGGTCCCCTTCTCTGGAGATTTTTGAGACCTGTCTGGATGCAGTCCTGAGTGATGTGCTCTGGGCAATCCTGCTTTAGTGGGAGTTGGACTAGGTGATCTCTAGAGGTTCCTTCCAACTCTGACAATTCTGCGATCATACTGAAGAACACATAGATGTCAGGAAACACACACTGTTGACAGAAGCTTCCTAAAAGCCCTAGTGTCCCTAGAAAAAAAAACAAACAAAAACAAACAGCAAAACAAAACAAGCCAAAAAAACCCAAACTCCAAACCTCTGAAGTCATTAATCCACAAAATTAAATACATCCAAATCATAGTATTTGTCCAGAGTCCTAGAAACCTTGAAGATGTGATCAGAGCACCCTTTCAGGAAATGGTCTTGTCAAACAGACTGTTCCTGGTAACTTCAAAAGGCTCACCTTCAGCAAGTTCTGCCCAGTTCTGGGATAGCAGGTCACATAAGGACGTGCTACACATTTGTAGCAGCACAGCTTTAAAGGACACTAATTCAGCGTATCGGGGATTTATGTATGTCCAAGAAAAAAGCCAGAACTGAAAGCAGAAAGAAGGAATGCTGGTCCTAAACACTTTGTTTTTCCCCAAGTCTATACCTGCAACTCAGCTACCATTTCACCACAGAGGCTAATACATATTTGTACTGTTGTTTTGTCAAGAACATATAAGTGCTGGTTATGCAAATACAGTGTGAGAGACTGTACTAATCTACCTGCTGACTTCAAAATTACTTCCTCTGCAGCCCATTTCCAAGATAGAAATAAACACTGTTACCAAAATCATGAAGAAAAAAATGCAGCAACAGCAGTTGTGGAGGCTTGACATTCCCTTTGAGGGTCCCAAACCCCTCACAATGAAGCTGGCAGCACAGCTGCCATTACCAGCTCTGCCCCATGCCCACAACTCCTTACTAAGCCAGAACTGTTCTTCAGACTCTGAATGGTGGTAGCTACGAGGTACTACCAACAGACAGGTTTCCTGCTCTCTGCTGCTTACACTATGCAGACAAGCAGTATAAGACAAGGGAATCACAGCTTCATAAACTGTACACTTTCATACTGAGCAGGCAAAGGAAGAGCTTGCTTTACAGTTAAAGAAACAGGAAAAAAAAATATGTTATTAGGTTACTAGGGTTAACTAGGCCTTCAATAATAAGCCACTATCTAGCTTCTTAGAAAACACAGCAAAAACCATAAAAACCCTGAATGAGACAGCTCTCTTCTTCAGAATAAAATCATATGATTTTATAAAAGAGGCACATAGATAGAGAAATAAAATACATAAACACAGTCATAAGAAACTACTTTGCTTATACCTCTAAACCCTTCTCAGGGTCTTAAAATGGAGGACTCCTTCCTTGTTTTGAGCACACTTCCTTTGCGTTTCATGAGGTGGGGGCTCCCTGCTGCTTGAGAAGGTTCCCTTTATAGAATGCTAAACAATGAGTTTGGAAAAGTTTTAATTTATAATAGCTTACATATAGCTTTACAAAAGAGGAGTCTATTTTAAGTATCGTTCTTCTCTGAGAAGGGACTGTAAAGACGCACCACGTGGTCTGAAGTTGCTGGCAACCCACTGGGACTCCTCTCAGAGCCTGCCTCTAGAACTTTCCCTAGCTTGTGATGGAAATTTACTAGTCCACCATGGTCCTTACTGACATTCAGAGGGGAGTGGAAGTACATAGTATTTCTTATGCTTTGGAGGTTTTGAGACAACGGCAGAACTGGTATGTAACGTGCAATTCTGAAGAGGACTCTGAGGAAACATTTATACATTGTTGTCGGGTATATGGTTCCAGAGCACTAGATATATTTCTTCCACATAAACCCAGAGAAAGGGAAAATGCCTGGTCATTGTTCAAACTTAAAAACTCAAACACTAGGGAGAGTAGTAAGATCTATTTATAATACATTATTACAAGGAAATATGAGTTTCAGATAAAGTTCTGAAATGTACTTGACCAAATATCAGGGAAAACAAAGTGTGCAAACCCTTTTTATCAAGATGAGTGTTCGAGTCTTTTTCACTTCTCATCAAGATCTAATCCCAAAACATAATGTTAAAGGCATCACACCGACACACGGTGACTTTCAGATAAGAAGTTCATGTTTCTGACCATAATCAAGGATTCCAGGAATTACTTTCAGCAAATAGTAGGCAGGAAGGACACAGTGACCTTGTCACATTTCAACTTGCATTGAGAGCTGTCTGCCAACTTAAATTTTGCCTACGATTTCTACAATTACACAGCATTGCCGTTTCTAAACGGCTGCACTGCTTTATGAAGCTGTTTCTAATATTATTCACGCAGAAGGGTATCACCTTTATTGATTACAACGATTCCCAAGATCAAAGTAAGCGAGGTTTTTTTTGCTTATGAATTCTCTCCAAGGTAAATATGTTTTCAGTAACTACATTATCAACACTTTTAATGTACATAACTGTTCATGGTAACAAGATCACTAACAGTTATCTGTCACCTGTGACATGCCACTCGATAGAGCAGATGACAGTCTTTCTGTTTTCTGGGCACCTACAACTCTGCATAATGGAAGCAACACAAAGGACTTCAAAGTGGCTGGAGTGGGAAGGGAACAATGACACCACTTACTTCCTTTAATCACATATGAAGGTCTTAATTTTCACATACTGATCGGCAGACATGGAGTGTTAAACTTGAAAACATTATCTGAGCTACATTTTTCCTCTATATGAGTATGCTGATAAACAAGAAAATACTACTTTACTTACCCCACAAGGCTTTTTGCATTGTGATCAAACTTTAGAGGTTCATAAGACAATTCTTCACTGTGATGCAAATAATAGTGGTTATCAAAACAGCAAACCTATGTTTCCTGTCTTTAAACTACTTCAGTGCTTGAATAAGTTTTCCTAGTATCAGCATGAATTAACCACAGGCTAACTCCATAAATATACAAGGCCAAAGTTATCTCTAAGTACAGAAAAGATATTTTTGGTCTAAATTATAACCACCTGCAGAATAATGGAAGAGTCATATGCACATCCATGAGTCAATATTTTTGAAATTGCAATTCAAAGACAGCACTGGTGCCTTCTGCCTGATAAAAAGAAATGTATTATGAAAGTTAACTTTTCTGAGCTTGTAAGGCAAGTAAGCAAGCAAATGAACAAAACAACTAAGCATTGGAGAGCATCATTGTTCACACCTATAACTAGCTACAGCTGTGTTTCTCAGTCTTAAGTGCTGGGTGACTGTACAGTATTCATAGCAATAGCTTGTGCTGGGAACATCAAAAGCTTTCATTTAGGCAAAAACATTGGCGGAAGGACAGACTTCAGCTTTACATCATAATCCTGTGCAATTAATTGTGACATTACAAAGGGCAATTACCTCAGCATCTCATTGGCAGGTCTTGCCACTTTAGAGGTATTTTATATTGTGATATTTTCCACATCCTTGTGAGGGTGTCTCTTCCTTCTCTGTAAAAACTTCCCTTTTCCCTTCTGAGCAAGAGCACAAGTAGAAACCTTTAGACATCTGGCACACAGGTATTTTTCAGATTTAGGGAATATCAGAGTGGCCACCCACAAACTCCTTCCAGCTCCAAGGACAACATTTACTAGAAAGGTAATTCAATTCCCTGGAAGAAAAGAGGGAGTGGATAAATGCTGCCATCAGGGAGCATTTCATATACTTCATAAACCATCAATTTAAGTTAGTGCATGCAAATCCACAGAATGTAAATGTGACACTAAGGAAAAACATATGCTTTCCATGCAGAAACAATAAAAACTTTCCAAAACTGTCTTTCAAGATTCTCTTCTTCAGCCTGAGCCAACACAGTTTAATTATAGAGAGGCATTTGGCATAATAATGCAAAATTGTCTGCCTCGACTGGTGCTGCATTGCTCCTTGCAGCATTTTGAAGCAGTTTCCTTTTCAATGGGCTATACTCATTACCACTTTCATTTATTTTTCCAGGAAGTGTTCCCTAACCCAAGCCAGTTTGTCTGAAACTGTTGCCCCATTCCTTCCCCTCTCCTGCATCACCATGTGAAAAACAACCACTTCAGGGAGGAGAGGTGCAACCCTGCTGTTCTGACTCTCTTTGTTATGAACTAGACCAACTGGTGGCCCAGCTGGTAGAGGTAAGAAGAGAGTATGGGTCTTGCATAACTTGAAATTTTGCATCTCAACACCTAGGACTGCAACTGACTGACAGCTTCAAACCAACACTTCCATCCACTGTTTCTTGAAAACATGCTTCCCATGAGCACCTTCAGTGTATAATCCTAAAATTAGTGCCCATAAAAAACTGTCTGTCTAAAAAAGTATAAAAGACAAAGGCTTCCAAAGAAAGAGAGACGTCAAACAGGTTGACTAACTGGAAGTTCAATTGTAACTAAAATAGTGACACACGGGCCTTCACAAAGGTATGTTTACTTTGTCATGGTTTCAGACAAAGTTACCAAACACAGACTGACAAATGGCCCTTCCCCTCCCTTCCCAAAGAGAGGAGACAAAGAGATAAGGGGATTTATGTGTTTAGAATGAACTAAAGTACTTCTATAAAGTATTAATACTAAAGTTTTAAAAAAGGAAGAAAATAATNCCTTGGTTGTTACAGCAATAAGTATAAACAAGGGCCTCTCTGCAGACCATCTCTTGGTAGAATCAGGTCTTATCACTGTGAGAGAGAACAGTTTGTGAACAATCTGGTTGTTAATGCCAGAGTTTAGTTAGTTAGAAGAGGCCCAGCTAAAAAAGTAAAATTACTGAAAATTGGTTCTGTTTTACCTCAAGCCAGGACACTTTCCCAGGCAGCCAGGGGCACAGCTTTACAGTCATCAAGATAACCCCTTCCAGATCTTGTAACAGTCATGTTAACCAAGAATAACATTCTGAATAACTTGATCTGTTATCTTAAACTATCCCATATGAACCACTTCTCAATTTGAGGCCTGCCTTTTTCAGTCAAATTTCTAGAAGCAGTACCAAAGTCCAGGTAATAGGCAGACTGAGGGTTAGTGAGTCTTAAATTTATTTTTAAGAATTCCCTATATTACTTCAGAATCCTCGTTAATTCCTCCATCCTTTTACAGATGTGCAAGTGTATATGCGCACAAGTAGAAATGAACCATACAGACTTTACTGGGTAGGAACTACACTGGTCAAGAGCATTTTCTGTTAATTGAAAAAATGTGCTTCAGTTTCATTGTGTAGCTTACTTTTTTGTCTAGTGAGAAGTAAATACTCTAATGATTACCAAAATTGTCTGTAATGTTCTAGACAGGGGAATACAAACCAGGTCATTTACATACAAAGGCATCCTTTTTTTTTTTTCCTTCCATTTCATTTCCACATACATCAAACATTTTGAGGAACAATTGCCCATACAAGACCATCCTCCAGCATTCTGAGCTTCCTACCTTGTGTCTCGCTTAGACACAAGGGACTGTTACAAATACCAGCCTTATGGAAGATGCAGTTTTAGAGAATAGAGGGGAGTTTCATTAATAGCTATATATATCTACATACAACATATTTAAGGGAAATACAGAGAGGCTGTCAGCATTTGCAGTGCATTTAAATTCACTTGGGTTGGAAGGATTAGAAACACTCTCCTTTCCTAAATAGGACTTTCCTTTTCTAAATAGGAAGTTACACAGGGTAAACTCCTTGTAGTACTTTAAAAATTTCCCTTAACCAGAGCAGATGGAAAAGTTTAAGCCTCAGGAGACAGCAGTTAGAAGAATGGCGTTTAGATGGCTTTGACTTACAAAGTAAAGTTTGGATAAGAATGTCGCCACCTCCTTAAAGTAAGGTATAAGCCACTTAAGAAAAAGAAAAGAGAATCTCAAATACCAGCACAGAGGAAAAGATCTAAGGCCCTGTTGGGTTTTTTTGTTTTCATAGGCTGGGCTGGTTAACTAGCTTGTGCTTGTGTATCATCTCCTCCTGCCAACAAGAGTAAGCACTGTTACTAAATCCTGTGATTGTCATCATCCCTCACATGGATCCTAGACCCCCTTTTCCAACAAGTGTTGGAAAACACAAGACACAACAAGACTGGAGACAATCTTGGCACCGCTGGAAGGTAGAGTCTTCAATGTCACAGAGAAAAGTTTCAAGGAAAAAAAAAAAGGGGGCCTTCAATGAGCTCTGAAAGTCATAACAAAACATCAAAAGCAGTCAGATATCAGAGTTTAGTTTCACTTACAATTTAGTTTTACAAAACATTGACAAAAAAATAAGGGGGAAGATTTGTATGTAATACCACAATGCCAACAACTACATAGACGATGATCTGCTGTAGTAAGATTGATCTGGGGACAGTGGGCTTCCCAAGCACTGGTTTAACTGCAAAGACTAGGTTCCACAAGGGAGAATTGCTGCTGAAAGAAGGCACGATCCTGCAATTCAGTATTGAAAGGCTGATCACATACAGAGATGGAATATAAACGATTTCTCACACTTCCACAAAGCTCATGACTGCTGGACCAGGCTGATGCCTGAGCAAAGAACCCAATGACTTCCAAGAAGTCTGTACTCCTTTGGGAGCCCAGCCTAGGAAAGTTTTTTAAAAATTAAAAGCAGCAAAGAAGTAACAGAGAAAATAGGAAGCCAAGGCAGGGAAGGAAAGGAGCAAACCTTTCTTTGCCCACAATTAAACTGATTGCAGTGTGGAGCACTTAGAGCATTATGCTGACTACTGGGGAGGAGCAGCACAGGATGCAGCAGCACTCTTTACTCATGAGGGTGAGTATGGAGAGTTTTTAATTACCACTCAATATTTTCTCTTCTCTCCAAGAAGCACAGCTTTTAACCAGAAAGCTACATAAAACAGGAAGTAAAACTTTCCTTTTCTAGTGTTTTGTCAACAGTTAATGAGAAATCTGGGTCAGAGCTTATAAGTAAGATGAAGCTTTAAGGTAAGCTAACAAATACAGGAGAGAGCTTGCAAGAGAGTAAGAGCTGTGGTTCTTCTGTTTCAGCAAGTAGTACAGTCCACAGTTTGATTGCTGAACCAAAATACTCTACATGTTGGTTGCACTGTAATTCAAGCTCTGCCTCTTTTCAGCAATGTCCTGCACATGCCCTTTTTTCCACCCCCTCATCTTGACTGCCAGGAAGGTCTGACTCTGGCCCCTGCATTTCCCAGAGGACTGTTAAATGGGAAAGAGAATTATAATGTAGAAAAATAAGCCACTGATAAACTTGAGTCTTAAATCAATATTAGAACAGGAAGCTTTAGTCTGGTATATAGGTCAGGGAAGTATTTCAAGCACAAACACTGGGCAGTTTGATTCATGGAGTGGGCTGGCTCAGAGGGCCCTGCTGCTCTGAGGAAGGCAGCATACAGCTGCTCTGGGCAGCCAGGCTGTTCCCCCATAACACCGTAGAGGCTCTTTTACTGCTCCAAGTCCACGCTAGGGTAGAACAGGTCTGTTTTCGTGCAGGGCTGGCTTTGGACTGTGCTCAGTAAAGAGAGGAAAGTCATTGCTCCTGCTCTGTAACAAAGCCACATGCACAGTAAGACTCAAGAACACATTCCGAGGAGCTCTTAAAACAATTTATCAAACTGGGAAAATGAGGCTTAGGTTTATAAAAGGAATCTAAAACTGGAATTAAGTCTGCAATGTGACAGGCACCCTGGTCATAATTCTTGGGGGGGAACAACAAACAGACACCAAACCAAGAACAAACAAATAAAAACCAGAACACAAAAAACTCACAAAGAACCAGCAAACCAAAATTCTTAGAAATCCAAAAAACTTAGAAAGCAAGAGTAAGACTATACAATCTGTGGTACTTCTTTGGAATATTTAGTAGGGCTGGAGCTAGAACACACAACAGCACCTTATATTGTTGAGTGCTCAGGCTCCTCAGTGAATCGCAGCCTATTCTGAAGCGCACTGAAATAAAAGGGAGTCATTTATAAGACTGAATAGGTTTCGAGTCATGTCTTATGTGAGCAGACTTCAGCAGTGCAACTGCCTAATACCATTCACCAAGTCACTGAAAACCCCTAGGTACTCATGCCTTTGGGGGGGAAAAAAAAATAAAAAAGCCATCAGGCCTCAAAAAAGCAAAAGGTGTGCTTTAAAAGAACACGGCAATGAAGCACAAATACTGGTGGCAGACCCTGTCCTGACAAAAACTGCACCAGGCTGAGACTGGAGAACCACACTCTCTCATTGTCTCAGCAAGTGCACCTGGGTATTTGAAACCTCCTTCACCCACTCCCCATTTCCATCAGTAAATGAATATATTAAATAAAATGCTCTTAAAGCTGCATGCAAAACAGTTTTTTCATTTCTTAGTGACTTAGGAAGACCAGTTACAATGGCTGGCTTCTAGGGCACACATATATTAACATTTCTGTATGTATACACCAGACTTTTTTATACCTTAGGTTTCTGCACCTTATCCTAATTACAAATACACTGAGGGGTTAGTGCATGTTAAACTCCTGGCTGTGAGCTGGTTAAACAGCCATACACCCAGGAAAAGATGAAGCAGTGTAGCAAGCATAAAGGACAGTTGTTCTTTAGGAAATTCATTATACATTAGAACTAAGCATAAGGACAGGGAGCAAAATGGAAGCAATACTTTAAACACCAGGATTATTTTTGCCAGTATGTCATATATTTATACAGGCCTTCTGACCTCTCTGAAGTGTTTATGCCTGATGCCACATGGGGATTTCCTTTGGTGCATTTAAAAAACTGTCTAAGGATGCCAACATACAGCTCTACAGTCTATGGCCTAAGAATTTTCAGTAGACCCATCCCAATATAACATTAATCATGCAGTAGCCTGCACGTTGTCTGAAGAAATGCTATGCAGGACAGTCCACTCTTGCCTGGGAAGACAAAACAAAACAAGAATGACAAATCTGTATCTCTCCTCAATACTGTCTTCACAGGGACAACAGTCCAGTATTCCCAAAGTGTCTTTTCTTTCACATTTACTTGGTAGTACTCTTATCTGCATTGGTAGAAATCACCATTAAGGATACTAGGATGGAATAAGACATTGAGAATAATATGATGGAAATTATAAAAAGCTATTTAAACACATGATAACAACCATGCTATATTTAAATCCCCTGAACACATACAAAGCTTCCTATTTAGGATTATTTGCATTCAGGACCAGGCATTCAAATATCCACTTAAAATACGATCTTTCTGGACAATTTCCAGGGGGAAGAGAAAAGCAGAAGAGGAAGTGCGGAAAACGCAGAAGCTGAAGTTCAAACCCAGAGCTGTTTCACAAACTAAGAAGCATAAGAAATTAATCTAGGTTAAGCTGCTACAGCAGGCTGTGGGACTAGTCTGCAAGTGTTTGATGCATACCAGGGAACCTTGAATGAGAAAAGGCACGTGAATAAAATATGACTCAATAAAGTAATTAATTCACACTGAAATGGCAGGATTTTATGTGCAACTTCAGCCCTGTGAATATGACACAGGAAGTACCTCAGGCATTTAGGGCCCTGATGACAGAAGTTACAAACTTATTCAGTGATTCACTTCATGAAACATTATGTTGGATGCAGCATTTCAGAAAAAAACCCCACCAACAACCACACACAAACAACAACCCCCTCCCCTCCCCAAACAAAACCCAATAACCCAAGCAAAAACCCCCAAATAAAAATCAACCTCCCCTTCATCAACAATCACCACCGTCAGTTTGAGAACACCTGAAGTGACCGTGTCAAGCCACTTCCTTCAGATACCTGCATGTTCCAAACTGCTGTGGAGTCAGTAAAACCACAATACAATAGTGCTGTCACAACTTCACAAAGAAATGCAATAGAAATGGGGGCAAAGAAAACAGAAATGTGGAAAAGTGCATTTCAAACCAGCCTTGTCAAGACTAACTTATGAACAGGGAAAGCTGACAGACTTGGGGAAGGAACGTATAAAAGCTCCCAAATAGTTCCCAAATCATCCAGGAAGAAAGCAAGAACGGTAAAACAATTACATACGGTGCTGTTCACAAAGAAAACAGGAAAACTGTAATAAAACACTAGGGAGAAATATTGAAGACTACTAAAACAGGCAGCCTGTTGTGAATGCAAACAAGAAATTAAAAGAGATGAGAAAGCAATTTAAAATTACCCTGCAACAGCTTTGAAAAACCACAAAGCCCAGCAAAACAGCTAAGAAGCAAGAAAGCAACACTATCTAGCTAGTTGAATCCTTTCAAAATCCTCTTTGTTTTGTTGCCTGTTCTATACCCAAATAGTTCAGAGGGATTTTTTTAAGCAGATATCTAGCAAAAGTTGAAGAAAAATTTCAGCAATAAGGTAAGATCATGTAAATGTAACTTACAGGGTCATTGTCTTAGGAAAGCAGCAAAGGAGCTAAAGAAAACAATTGTGTTTTTTATGCTCAAACAATTGGCTGGATTAGTGCTTGAACGGACACAGAAATTTTACATATCAAATAAGTCATACTGAGAGCTAGGATATCGATTTACATAAGAAGAGTATGAGGAGAGACCTGTGCAGGAAGGGGCATGCACTGTGACATGCTACTCAGGTCGATTTTCAGAATCACTTGCATGCAGACAGGCCTTGACTTCAAGTGACACATTTATGCCTGTCCTAGCAGAGACATAAGCAGCAAGATAAGAGCCCACAAAAATCTGAGGACAGAAGAATAATGTTGGCCCTCCTCTGGCATTTTTTGAGTATCTGAATCAGTACACTNTGGCACGCTCAGCTCTGGTTAGGCTATTAGAGACAGTGAGATGTTTGAGAAAAGCCAATCAAATCAGTCTGAGACTCCAATGAGATTAATGCATCTGCAAAAGAGTATTACCAGCTGATCTCCTGAATTAGCTGCTGTACAAATGCTGTATCTGCAAGAAAGAAGAGAGCTGGTGTGAAAGGAGGTAGAAAAGCAGGAAGGCCTTTTGACTGAAGACTGAATGTATTAAACAGCCTCATGAGAAGGCAGCGTGTCTCTTGGCATTGTTTGGTTTACTAAAGACTTCCCTCTCCACTGAGGCAAGTCACTGTAAATGCTCTAGATCTAGTTTCTTCCTAACAGTGATTATCCTACATTCGTCATACAATCAAGAGAAATCCTATTGACGATTTAGGATGCTGATATGCTAGTGGAAAAAGACTTACTTGCAGGATTCTGAGGTGGTGTCCTGACCATAGCAAGTACAACACTGAAGTTTCTGAGGAAAATTAACCTTTTATCAGAGATGAGCAGCTAGAAACCAACATCCAGTCAGAACACTGACCCTCTCACAATGTTTTTATTTTGCTCATTTTTTTTAAACTTACTTCCATTTCAGGGTTCTTACAGCTTCTACTCTGAAGAGTCAGAATACACACAGTTCCCTCTTTATAAGAATCTTGCATTACCATCCACATTTGATCCCCCTCCTCTCTCTACTTC
>VZTM01022354.1:2950-16350 GCA_013400555.1 Jacana jacana | reverse complement strand
AGAGGTGTATTTGTCCATATTCTTGCTCTCAGTAATTCCCTTTTTCTTTACAAGTTCACACACACTCACAGACGCACAGAAAAGAGCTCCAGACATTGGGAGACAAAAAGCAAAGCCAGCACAGAACCTTTAAGGAAAATTTGGCTCTCTGAAGAGCTGCAACTCCTAAAAGGAAAAGCTGTGATAAGTTTATGAGTTTGGAAAACAGGTGTGCATGCAACCTGAGGACAACTGAAGGGGTGAGGCAGACTGCAGCTGCTGCAGAGTGGCAGTAGATATCCTATCATACTGTCTGAGAGATGTTTCAAAGTCCTTTTATCCCTGCATCTTTCCTTCTCTCTTTCTTCCTTGTTAAATCTGTGCTTGGAAAGACAAGCTGGAAGACTATAGATGTGATGGGTAGTGATTCATGCAAGAGGAAGTTGCTGAAATTGTAAGGCAAGAACTTCTAGAGAGGAACGATTGTCCAGTGGTTACTGTACTAAAACTCCATGACGGCAACTTGGATTAAATTTTGTTTTCTACTGACAACTCCTACAAATTTTAAACTACCAGTTTAATGTTTCTGTCTTTGATCCCATTCTGTAGAGTGGAACTGATAGTGGTAATATGTTTCTAATAGAGTGTTACTGTGACACATACAGGTAGCAAGCTGGAGGAGAATATATATGTGTCTTGAACTGGAGATGATGACTCTTTGTTTTCTAATATATCTGTACTTGTAAAAGTAGTATATCTAGGATATCCGACTCACGCCTACATAAATGTCTAAAAAACCTTATTTACCTTTTGTTCTAAGGGTCTTTGCTGCTTCCCAAAAGACATAGACTCAAAGCTGGGCTTGCAAGGGCTATATTGTATGTTTTGCATTATACAGATTATTAGATTTGTAATTCATATTTTTCTAGTTAAAACATAATTAAATAAAACTGTATTTTGATATATTTTTAAAATAACATTAATTTCATAGGAGTTCTAGTATTTATAATAAAAAATATAATATATCATCTGACTCAGAAAAAAATCACAACAAAAAGGTCTGGTATTTTTCAAATCTGACATATTAAATTCCGTTCAGTTTAACATAGGTAGTATTTGCAAAACACATGATCAAAGTATCATTGACAATTCGAATATATGTGTGCATGCTCACTAAATCATGCTACTAGATGCAAAAAAACCTGTTAGTTCCATCATGAACTAGCAAGTCAGGGGTGGATCCAAAAATCACATTGGCTGAATCACTTTGTTTTCAATAGTCCAAAGATGTTTCTTGTTAAAGTGTTGTCAACAGCAACAGTCTTCCTAATCTCACAAAATACAGTTTCTTGGTTTACTGTATATAGTGGTTTTATTACATGTAAGATGTGTGCTTCATTTGAGATTATTCAGCAAAACATTCCTGATAAACAGATAAGAAAGATTTGAATTATTTGTGCAGAACCATGTATTTCAGGTGGATTAGTACTCTTTCATTACACGTGTAACAATAAATACCAGTAATATATTTGGCATCTGAAAAACTGTTAATAAGTATACCTTTCTGATTGCAGCTGCAATTGAGAGAAAACCTGGAGCTTCCATGAAGCTGAGCTGCAAAGACACCCAGCCAACAAAATTATTAAAATTCCAAAGTCATCTACTTTTTCTCTTGACTTTTCTCAACCTTCCCGTTTGCATTGAGCTACTCAGACTACTGTTAAAAAGATGTAGATATGGTAACTTTTCCTTAATAGTGTCCTTTCTCATAATAAGTGTACGTTATTAGGACACTTTCCTCCCCTGGGAAGCTTTTCGTTTGATTTAACACACACATATAAACCATTTTATGAATAATGCATTTGGAACTAGATCCCCAAACACAGTTAAGAATGGAAGTAATAAAGAGAAGGTCTGTTTCTGAAAGTGTGCAAAAGGACTCCCTAAAATCTTGTCCCTCTGTTGCAGTAAATATGCTCTCAGCTGGCATCCTCTGCCCATAGAATAGCTGGAATAAGGTTTCTGCCACTGTTAAGCAGTAGCCAACAGAGCTGCTAAGTAAAAACCTTAAAGGGGCATGACAGATTGCTCAGTTCTCCATGTAGAGAATAATGTAATCTGCTGTGAGACATTTTACACAATGTCTCCTGCTGCTCCATCTGGGCTGCTGAGCACTGATGGCACACTCATTTGTGTACAAGTCAAATATGAAGGCAATTCCTGACAGCAGGGCTTTTTTATGAAAAGATGGACACTGAGGCATGCAAGCAGCAGCAGCATTGTATTTTGGTTCCTAGTTATTCATTAAAATATTAAGGTGAATTTACTTTTAAAGTCATGAGGCAGTTAGGAGCCTGAACGTGCTTTCTGAACTTGCACCAAATGGGAGAATGGTGCTGGTAAATTATTTTAAGCTAGTAAAAGATCTGATTCTTTGAGTATGCTCTCCTTTTTCTTGTGACGTATATCATTTGGGCCAACTACTTGCAGAAATTAAATACAATTCAATACTAAGACATGGCAAACAAAATTAATAAAGATATAGCTATTCTAACCGATTTACTACACATTTTGAAGAAATTAGCTCATTTAGCGAGCTCATTAGTCCCAAGGCAGATCTTTTTTGTGCGAGTACAATTTTAAGAGAGACAGAGTGAAAGCATAAACATTTGAACATTTGAACTGTGATTTTTATTTATGAGGAAATATACAATATTTAACTTCCAGCTAAAAATGCTTACGATAGTGAATGCAAGAAACACTCAGTCTCTTTTCAGTACCTTTTCTCTTTTTAACCAATCTCAATCTGAAAGTTACGAACTTTCATGGAATCATGCACATGGTCACAGAAACAGCCTTTGCGATGCTTCAGCTTTCTGCCATCTTGCCCCCCAAAAATACTTTTTATATTGTAGCTATTAAGTAAGAGGAAAAGTTTCAGCTGGAAAAATATAATGAGAGAGAAGTATGATTAATTGTGCTACTCGCGTCTCCTTATGGTTACTTGCTGTCGTTTGACACTAATCTCAAAGGTAAGTGCAAGTCCTGTCTGACAAGCCTTGATGGCCTTCTATGATGGAGTGACTAGATCAGTGGACAAGGGAAGAGCTATGGATGTCATCTATCTGGATCTCTATAAGGCCTTTGGCATGGTCCCTCACAACATCCTTCTCTCAAAATTGAAGAGATATATATTTGATGAGTGGACTGTCTGGCGGGTGAGTTGTTTGGATGGTCACATCCAGAGGGCAATGTTCAACAGCTGGTCCAGCTGGAGATCAGTGATAACTGATCTACCTCAGGGGTCTGTATTGGGACCATTACTGTTTAATATCTTCATCAATGACAGACAGTGGGCTCAATTGCACTCTCAGCAAGTTTGTGGACAATACCAAGCTGTGTGGTGAAGCTGACATGCCTGAGGGACAGGATGCCATCCAGAGAGATCTGGACAGGCTCAAGAAGCATGCCCATGAGAACACCATGGTGCTTAACAAGGCCAGGTGCAGGATCCTGAACCTGAGTCAAGGAAACCCTCAGTAACAATACAGGCTGGGGGATAAAGGACTTGAGACCAGCCCTGCTGAGAAGGACATGGGGATACTAGTGGATGAAAAGCTGGACATGAGCCAACGATGTGTGCTCACAGCCAAGAAAGCCAACTGCATCCTTGGCTGCATCAAAAGAAGCATGGTCAGCAGGTTGACATTGCTCTCATGGGATCTTACTTGGACCACTGCCTCCAGGTCTGGTGAAATTTAAGTGACTGTTAGAGCAAGTCCAGAGGAGGGCCACACATATGTTGGGAGTGCTGGATCGTCTTTCCTGTGAAGACAGGTTGAGAAAGTTGAGGTTGTTCAGACCAGAGAAGGGTCTGTCCCCAAGGACAACTTATTGTGGACTTTCAGTACTTAAAGGGGAATTATAAGAAAGACGGAGACAAACTTTTCAGTAGAACCTGTTGCGCTTGTTTAAAACTCAAAGAGGGTAGATTTAGACTAAAGGGAAAGAAAAAACGTTTTACAGTGAGGGTGGTGAGACACAAGAAGAGGTTGCCCAGAGAGGTGGTAGATGCCCCATCCCTGGAAACATTCAAGGTCAGGTTGGACAGAGCTTTGAGCAACTTGGCCTTGTTGAAGATGTCTCTGCTCATTGCAGGGAGGTTGGACTACATGACCATTAAAGTTCCCTTCCAACCCAAAGTATTCTGTGATTCTATAACACTATGAACTTGCCCTCACTATATCAGTAAAAATGCTTGTAGAAGTGGAATGTTAGGAGTAATTTCTACTTTGTTTTTGTACTTTCAAAATGACAATTCTCCTTCCAGCTATCATATTGGAATATAATTCTTTCCATTAAACCAGTGAAAAGCATCAGTAGATAAGCATCTCAAAATAAAAGCCTGAAAATAAATGTTGTGTTGAAAGCTACTCTAAAAATCTCTTTAGATACAAATAAACAAGAAAGTAAGGTGGAGAAATGTTATTTTCTAGTTAGTGAAAAAGGAGAAAACAGCCCAAGGAGATCTCATAAAGATTCTGTGGTAACCTCCCACAAAAACTTTTCATCAGAATTCTGCCACATTGTGCAAGAAAATGAGGTGTCCGTTAGATACCCCTGAATTCTCTACAAAGGACTTCCTTACCAATGACAGTTCTTGCAGAGAAGAAGCAGTACCAAAATAATATGTCTTTTCAAGAAAAAGAAAAGATAAGACCTAGGTTATTTTTACTTGATTACCTGTCATGAGTGTGACAGTAGCTGTGCAAGCTATATTTCAATGGATGTATGACTAGTGCAGTCAAATATATACCTGTTCTAAGTCTCTACATACATATATATATGTATTTTTATGTCCTTCTATCTATAACATGCAAGTAGAAAAAGTTTGTGCTTGGAGCAGAGAAAAGAACAGGGTACAAGTTGACTCCCTAGTTCTTTTACATTTTAGTTTGGTCTTTTACTTCTGATCCAGTTCAATATGTTGCATGGATCAGACAAAAAAAATTACAACCCAAATTATATAAATTAAACCAAAACCTATGTAAATCAATGAACAATATTTCTGTCATTTCTGGGGTAGGTGGGTAATGTTTTAGGGGTTTTTTTCTGCATATAGTTATTAAAGCATTGGAATTTACTCAAAGGACCTGTATCTTGTCAGTTCTCTGCTTCTCAAGTTTCCATAAGCTGGAACTTTTAAGCTCTTCTCTTCTGTCACAATCTTACATTAACCTCATACTCATCTATTGATGATTTTTTATGCTATTAAACTACAGACAATAAATAACATTGTGGTCTCAGCTCTGAGTAAAAAGGAACATCATAGGAGTTCCATGATTACTCTGTTGCTTAACGCTTGACAGCTTTCGGCTAAAGACATAGGGCAGAGCCTATTACAGAATCTTTATTGACCAGAAAGTGATAATAAAGTAATGACTACCTTGTGACATACCTGAGTAGAAACGCTTCAGTTTTTATCACTGTAAAGTCATATTTGAAGAAACAAATCTACTTGAAAAGCCCAGAACTGGTCAAAACTGGTACGGATGAGAAAAAACAAAAACAAAACAAAAATCAAACAAAAAACCAAAAACAACCAAAAAAACCCAAACAGCTGATACTACTCAGTAAGCTTTAGAACTGGCTTTCACTTAAGTTTTGTTGTGTAACTCCTTTATTTGTTTTTGCTCACTGAAAACAAGTCCATATAAACTACTACTAGAATTGCTCCTTCTCCCTGACTGATTATTTCTGACATCTGAAGAGGTGACTGTTATTTCAAGAAAGTTGTTAAAAAAAAACTCAACACCATTTGGTAAAAAATTGTATAAACTTTGAATATGTTTTATTCAGCAACAAAGACATGATAACCACTTTATGGAATGAAAAAAAATATAGCATTTCTGCCTGAAAAACTATAGTCTAGACAGATAAACATGAAGAGATGAAGGGGCAACTCAAGATGAAAAAATACGCTTTAGCTTATTTGACACAAAGCATAGAGTTTCACCAAGCATAAAGAAATAGGGTAACAAACTGCAAAGTATGTTAAAACATGTTTAAAAAAAGTCTTACAAAACCATAGCCCTCATTATGAGCTAAATACAAAAAGTATTATTGGAATAGCAAAGCCTTTAAAACCAATTATGGCACATTATGTGGTATGCTATATTAAAATTTTATATATCGTGAGCACAACAAAAGCAGGGATTCACACTTAATTCCTAAAATAAAGGGTATGAGACAAAATGTTAGCCTATCGTGTCTGACTTTTCCTTCTCCAGGTGGCAAAGCAAAGTATTATTTACTAGAAAACACAATATAACTCTTGATTTGCCAGCAGAGCTCTGTTGGTTCCATCAGTCTGTAAAACAAAGGGTGGTCAGACGTATGTCATCATAAAACATTAGGACATAAAAATACTTTTCTGATGGAGTACTCAAATGCTTGCATAGGCAGAAGTTACCTGGTAAGATAAGAATGACTTTGAAATGCAGTGCTCACAGCTAGACACTTGGATTTCACCAGTCATCTTGTGATAGCTAACTAAGGGTGGTTGGCAGGTGAATCACTGATTTGGGATTTTTAAGGAAGTTCATTAGCACTCAGACTCATGTGCTCGAGTTATATCAGCTGACACAAATTGACAAAAAGCTATGCCATCTTTGACTTTTATCAGGCTAAAAGGACTACATGACCTAAGACATTGTTCTTATAACTATATATGGCTACAGCTGAGAAATTTGTTCAAATGAGGAATGGTCCGAGGTATATTAGATCTTATTTTGTTGAAGGGGATTGAACTGGAACATCTGTCTGTCTTTATATTGTGATTTTACTATATATTACTAATTTTTCTTAGATTTTTTGTGGGATGCCTATGGATTGGGAATGTCTATTTTTTTCTAAAATATCTACTTTATTAAAAATGCAGTACAGGATTCTGCAGGATGAAGTTGTTACACTGAAGGAAAATTATGTGAAAAGTATCACATCAGCTAGAAAGAAATCCTGTTAAATTTAAATTAGCACTACATTTCTATATACATATGTATACTCAATAATCTGCTTCCAGAAATGTAATTATAAGTCTGACCTTAAGTTTAGGAAATAAATCTGTTGTTTTGCTATTAAAACCATCTGACTCTGGAAGACAGGACTGAAAAATAGCGTGAAACTGGTAAAATTAGAATTTGTTGTCCTTGAGGAAATGATGAATCAATAGAAAACAGGAAACATCCAAGTTGCCTGGAAAGACTGAGTACCAGAGGCCACAGAAATGGTTAGGAGCAAAGAATGAGGGCTTGTGCCTCCGACTGCTGGTTTGGGTGAAGTTTCTCACACCACTCATCTACAAATAAACTTTAGCTAGGTATGTTAGTAAGAGCTGACTCTTTTTTAGTGGTCTGGATAGACTCCAAAGACATACCAGAATAGCTACCATCATCACTAATTTTTTGTGCTAGGTGGTTTATGTGATTTAAACACAAAATGTAGTTACTATGTATGTGCTAAATAAAATCATTTAAGTGGCATGCATAGTTTTGAGCTGGTGAAGGGAACACAAAATAAGATTTAAAAGTGCAATACAAAACCAATTTTGTGTTTGTACTCTACCCATTTGGATGATTTCTGCTCAGCATTAGCAACTCCCAGCAGTAGCTATGTTCTCCATGAATTTCTTTCACCATTTGAGCTAGAATAAAAAAAAAAATCCCACCCACAAATAAACAAACAAAACCCCCTAAATAGTTTAGAAATGAGAGATTCGTATTTCAAGATATACATTGCTAGTCATATTTCCACTAGCCATAATATAATTCTGAAGTAGTTCTGTTCCTCTGTGTGAAAACATACCAATAAGACAGGAATCAGTACCCTCACTTCATTCTCTTTGTGTTTTTCTCCTTGTATCATTTCATTAGATTGTTGGCCAGTGGCTGTTGTAGTCCCTCTCATGTAGTGCTTGTACATTGCTGCCAGTAAAATCCTTTCTTTTTAAGCGATGCATGATGAAACACCAGTGTAAATTTTAAGTTGTCAGATTGTAAGAAGTATGTCTATATGGTATGGAGATCATGGAAAGTTATAATGTGCAGTCTGAAGTTCTGAAATAACAGTGGTGTCTTATTTAAGAAATGTCAAAATCCAGTATATCTCCCAAATGAAAGGAGAATAAATTTTCTTTGGAAGTGTAAGGAGGTGGGTGGGGGGAGGCAGGGAAAAAAGAAAAATGGGAGTGATTTCCAAATTAAATAAAAAGTAATACAATGTAAAACTCTGAATGTGAGATATGTGTCTGTGCTTCATTTTAGCAGAAAGAAAATGGATTTCTTATCTCATAAGCTCTGTTCTTTTGTTGTGTCTGCCAGACCTGTGCAAGGATCTCGAATATCCAAGAGAATCTCAAACAGCATTGGATTCCAATGCTTAGGTGACTAAATCACATTCCAGAGGCTGCAATTGTTAAAAGTAACTTCTTAAACTCCTTCAGGAAACTAAAGGGAAAGGTTGCATGTGAGCAATGCACTGGACCCTAACATGCATATAGTAACTCCAAATAAGCAGGAAGATATGAAGATGTAATAACAACTTCAATAACAATAATTTCTAGTCAGTTTATGTCCAAGTAATCTATAGTCTAGGCAAGCAAAACTATTTGCATTTCTGAAAAAATAATGGCCATTAAATGTTCTGAAAATCAGTACCTCCAGTCATCCATAGAACTTAATTTTAATTCAGAAAGTTCATTATATTTTCCTGTAAGTTACAGCAATATATATCCACTGCTGCAAGGAAGTTACATCTGATTTACATGCATACAGCTGATGTTAGATTTGCAAAATTAGAAGGAAAAGAAAGTGAAGTGACAAAACACAAGTGTGGGGTGAAGTCAATTCTAAATGGGGTCAGCCTGACCCACAGTCTAGTCCAGGCAAGGGAATCCTAGCCAAGGGTCCCTTCTGTTCCAGACACACATTCAGTTCACTTTAAAGTAGCAGTAACAACTAATACATTTTGCCACTTAAGGTCTATTTGAACAACTTTTAGTCATCTCACCCCATTGAGTAAAATGAGAGTTAGAAAAATATCTCATAGGTAGAGGTTCACATTGTGACACTTAAATCTAAGGACTGAATTTTTCTCTTGCATGTTTCTTTCATGTCCTGCAATATCTGTCAACACCATGCAGATTTCTTGTTTAAGGGACTAGATAAGCATACTTATACAACAGAGTTCAGCTCTAGATATTTATGTCAAATTTAATTATCCTAAACTTGCCGTTTTGCAATTGAAGAGAAGCAGGGACTTCTAACATGCAAGTCAATGATCTACTGTAGATAATTTATCTTTAGGTGACAAGGATGACNGAGTAGGGCTGATGGTTGGACTTGATGATCCCAAGGGTCTCTTCCAACCTAAATGATTATATGATTCTATGATTCTATGAATCGCATGCTATTAGGCAAGGTACCTAATTGTTTCACTAACTAAAAGAAAACCTACAATAACTTTCCCAGATGTTTGTATCCTATTAACACAACCATAGCTTTTTTAATTTTTTATTTTAATATATACTTTCTAAGTTGTTTTCATTCACACTTTACAGAATCCTTTATCTTTACAGAATAGTGTCGGCTGCAAATGATGGCAACTTGAACTAAATTAAAACAGTGCCAAATTTACCCAAACTTTCCTCTTTATACTCTCCTAAAATAAATCCAGGGGAAAAGTTCACGTGGACATATGTGAAACCTGTATAAAGAATAATATATATACAGTCCAATGAATTATCTAAGCTGTTTCATAGGCAGTTGACAGACTCATACAATGTCCCTGCTACTTCTGCCCATTATCACCTAAAAAAACAATCACTGTTTGAGCACACAAAAATGACCTAACTTTGGGGATGGGGAGGAGAAGAAGCAGGAAAAGAACAGGGAATTGCCACGGCCAGGAGCAGTCGAGCCCGACGCCATCAATCAGGAAGCCATCAAGCAAGCCCCGAATCCGGAAGTGCACCCAGGAAGCACCAGGGAGCACTCCCAGGAAGCACACATGCAGGAAGCACACTATATCGTTCTACAGTTACAGGTCCTCATTCGCTAAGCACTACATTTCGGATAGGGAGAGGGGTATTGTCCACGAGCTTTCCACACACTTTCCACAGGCTTAAAGTTGCCCCATGATTGGCTACAACATTTGTGTCATTTGCTGTTTCCCACACTTTGTTTCGCCTTCACTATACTTCGTTTCGCTTACTTCCACTTATTTGCCTATGTGCCCTTTCAGTAACTTCCTCTTAAAGGGCCTGCTCTCAACAGGGAATTGTGATTATTTTGAAGGCAGTCTTTTTTACTCTTAGCACTTTTTGTTCTGGCTTGAATGCTGATTTTTTTTTTCCATCTGCTTGTTCATGATGTCCCTAGCTACTCATTCATATTCCTCACTCACATAAAAATCTCAGAATTTGTCCAGAGAGCCTTTGTTCCAGTATAAGACCAGATCCAAACCCTACATTTTAAATTTGACCTTATAATGTGAATCTCTTTTCATGAAATGACTTCTTTGGTTTGACAGCCTAAGGGAGTCAATATCCACTTTCAAAATGTTAGAACAACACATAAAATAAAATATGCAACCACGTTATGACTATAATCCTTCTTAGCATGCTCATTCTTATTGACTATTTGTCATGCTATGTCTTAATGCAAGAGAAAACATTTGGCTAGTGAATTCTTTTAAAATTGAATCAAGCATGGTGCTGAACAGTTGGAGCTCCAGCCAGGAAAGCCACTTTGGAGACTGAAACTAAATGTGCCTAAGTGCATTTCTGGTTATAAGCCAGATAGCTCAGTACCTTGCTCTGTTGTGCTAATAGAGTTCTATGCTTTATAAATAGGTTTATATTTTTTAAGCTTTTTGTAAAATAGTAATAATAGGCACTCTACAAATTATTTTGTTCTTTTGTATCACTGATTAAGGTTCTGCAAACTGTCGTAACAAGAAAGTGAGGGTAGGCCAAAACTAGTCTAATCAGTTCATTTTAAAATTGTTTAAAACAAAATTCTTACAGTGGAAGAATCTACATTACTTGAAGTGGTCATGGTCAGCTAAAACTTTATACTTGATAAGTAGCATGCTACAAGTCAGTCATGGCATAGAGCACTTAAAATAGAAATTAACTTGATAATTAATACTTGTGGTCAAACACACTTACCCAAAGAGATCAAACTGTGCTATATTGAAGTCCACAAATTATATTCATATTTATATGATGGTATTTATATTTATATGATGTGACAAGTAGAGATAACGTGTCTGAATGAACTGAGTCTGTATGTAAAATCTAACTTTGAAGCACCAGTTACTTTATTTTAGGAGCCATAATGAAGTTCAAATACCTTGATCATAGGGATGAGAAGGCAACATATTTTTGTGGAAAATTTCTCAAAGTGTCTGGAAAAAGTCAAGCATTTCTGAAGACTTACAAAAGGTGAACTGGTGTGCCACCCTTTGTTACTTTCTTCATGATAACCACTTCAGCACGTGCCCAGAAACTATAGTCTCTAACTTGTATTTAACCTTATACAGGGAATGAAATTATTGTTGAGATTTGGCCAACTGAATCCTACTTAGTGTATCCAGTAGTAACAGAGCACTGGAACAGGATGCCCAGGGAGGTTGTGGAGTCCCCTTTTCTGGAGGTTTTCAAGACCTGCTTGGATGCAGTCCTGAGTAATGTGCTCTAGGCATTCGCAGGGGAGTTGGACTAGATGATCTCTAGAGGTGCCTTCCAACTCTGATTATTCTATGATAAAACAACTCTACTTTTAGGTAGTTTCTAATACAGTGTCACCAGGCTAACCCATAATGTAAAATCTGCAGTTAGTTAGTCCTCATGGAAAAAATTGTTTTGTGTAGCAGAATCGAATTTTGGAAAACAGACAGCTGATTAACATGTAAATGACCTACTGAATAACAAAAAGGGAAGGAGAGTTAAGTTTAGACAGATTTAAAACATCCTTTTTATCTGAACTTTGAAACTATGAAATTATGTGAATAACTGCTTATTGCTGTGAGTCATATAGACTATTTGTTTTTTAAATTATGGAAAAGAAAATAAGCAAACCCATTTTAAATATTTTACGGCTGATTCTTTTTTTTCCTTTGCCGTGTGCTTCCTCCCTCTACGGGCTAGTAGAAGAGAAAAATGAGGGTATAACAGACTATCTTCTTGATAAATCACACTTTAAGGATGCTCACATTGCTCCAGTAGGTGGGTGGAAGGTAATGGAATAAGACCTTGTGTACTTAATTTCTTCCTTAGTTTACATCCATACTATATTTGGATTTGCTGCCAAGGAGAATAAAGTAAATTTCCACTAGTCTGTAAGGGTATAACATGGCCAATCTTTCACTTGGGAGAATATCCTTGTCATTGCTCTTTCTCTACAGATGACATTTGAGTATTTGTGATGAGTTATAGTAATGACGGTTAACTATAATAAGGTTTAATATTGTTGTGCACTAGCTTTGCTTTCCCAGCAAAGGACTTTCAGAAAGATTGGGTTTTAGTTTGATGCAACATTGTGCAATTAGACAATTTGCAAATAGACACCTACTGCTTAAGGACCTAAGATAATGCCATGATGCTTGCTAGATTTCTCAGCTTGGTTTGGCACAACTGGATCTCTGTGGTCTGTTATATCCATACTGTCAGCTTTTCTAGAGTAAACTGTATGTATAGTGGTAGTGATATTTATATAGATGTGGTTAACCCGACCCTCTTCACCTAGAAAATACAAAATTGTATTAGAACAATAAGAACTACACGGGCTACAAACTACTATGAAAATCTGCCTTTCTTATCTATGTAATATGTGACCCAGAAATAACAGTAAATATTCAGAAATACTAGTAAATCTGAAGACAGGGATTCCAATGCATTTCCATTATCACACCTGAAGGTCTATTTCCCTCTTAATAGATAAGTATGTGGCTTTTAAATACAGGATTAATCACTCGTGTAGTTTGGTGCTAGGTCTGAGCAAAATCTCCTCATCTGTTACTGCATAGTGTTTATTTGTGCCTATATACATATACATTATAAAATATAGCCTTAATCAGGAGTGGAGCAACCTCTATAATGTCTCTGCAAAATATTGGAATGTGTAATATATCTCAGGAAAACCTTTACAAGAGTTCAGTGTGCCATATATATACTCCAAACCATGTTATTTGAAGTCAACAACTCAGGGAGCTAATGGCTGCTGACACTCATGACGACAGATGTCAGACTATTTTGTCCTCCTCCTTTTGAGGCAGTATTAGAATTCTGCCACAACATAAAGGCTTCAGCATGAAAATTTCTATTGGCTATGTGGGTAAGATCTCACACTTGCCTGCTTATT
>VZTM01022353.1:272969-283587 GCA_013400555.1 Jacana jacana | reverse complement strand
TGAAGTCTGCTTTCTTGAAATCCTCCTATTCTGTTTTGCTTTTCCCTTTACTTCTGTTTCACATTCACACCAGTCACCTTCCACTCTCATGTTCGCACACACAGCCGATTCAGCACAAAGCCACTGTCGACTATTTCAGTTGCTTCCTCTACTTTCTGTACCAAGACCGTCACCAAAACATTATATATTTTGCTCTCTCTCTGTAAGCTGTTATATTCCTTTCCAGCTGGAGTCTACATGAACTCTTTTGCCTGTTTTTATGAAGTTCTATGCCTCAGAGGATTTGGCTAATTTCTCAAAGAAAACAAACCCGCCCCAAAAGAGCGCCACTCCCACAAAAGAGCCAAAACTGAACTTAAGCCTTATGCAACAGATATTTCTGGCTTGGGATTTCAACAGAAATCTCCCTGATCTCATAGCAAGTGTATATATCCTCTTTCTGGACAAGCCACCGCGTGTGCCCTTATATTTTCATCATATGCTCCATTTTAACAAGCCATTACAATGCCAGTCAGGTTGGAGTTTCGTATTAAGAATTCCAGCTTTTCTGTTCCTATTTTCTGTTCCCGATCTCTCTGTTTGAAGAGACATTTCTAGATTTGAAAGGACAGCAGTCATTCAGGTTTCAGATTGCCTGCCTGGCCTGTCATCAAGGGAGAAAATGAATACCCATTCTCATGGAACTGGAACTGTTTATAGACAAATTACCAATGAAAAAGCATTCACCACTAGGTTTTTTTTCTGGTGACCCTCATACCCGAGACATGGGCTTTGCTGCTCTATACTATGAGAGGAGGGAATGGCACCTATAGTCCAGATTTCGTAGCATTTGCTATATACAGATGATAAATGGGAGGAACATTTTGCTTTAAAACTGAAAAATAAGTTAGAAATCTCAAGTTATTTTCTCACTCTGCCACTTATGCATGGAGTGTGTTTACTAAGAAGCACATGTAATTTTCATGTGCTTTAAATATAGTGCAGGTATAATCCTAGTGAAGACAAGAGAGTTAGAGCTCTTCCATGTAACTGCTTGAAATAAATTCTAAAATTAAAACCTTTTTGTCTGGTGATGACACTACCCTGGTGTGAGAACTTTAGGAAATAATTTATCTGTCCTTTAATTTTCAGTTCCTCAGCTGTAGAAGGACTATGACAATAGCCATCAAATTCATAAGTGGGGTGTTTGTCTTAAAGCATATTTATAAACTCATAAAGATCCCTAGATGACGTGCTACGGAAAGCAACGGATTGCCATTAATGAGAGCCACTCAGAATGATGTTTGTATCTCAGCAATAACTTTATCCCTAAAATCAGTAGAAGAAGATTTACAAGCTTACAGAAAATGCTGAAACGAGGCAAATTTTCTCTCATCTCTGTAAAGCATCTTGCTGCACTGAGAGCTCCAGCACACATTTGTCATCTGGAAGCCAAGCAGGCCTTCCACGATTCCAGGAAATCAATTCCAAAGACTGTAGATTGTCAGTTGTTTGTACACTGGAGGCCATCCAGGCAGCAGATTAAATTGTATGAGAAAATTGTAACAGGCTCTAGACCGCACGTAATGGAGACCCCCAATGACCTTTTGGAGGACTTGGGAAACAGGCATTGAAATTACCAACAGGCCCTTTTGTAGTGTGCACCAAAAGTGCGTACTGAACTTCTCTTACTCAACACACAGGGTCATTCACAACTGAGCTACTTCTGAGGAGGAAAAACAAACCAGAAAATGTAATCACCATCTCTCCTTCTTGCAGAAAACGTACAAGGATACTAGAGCTGTGTTATCGGTATGACAAAAAAAAAAAAGAAGCAAAAAAAGAGGGAGAAGTCGGCACAGTTGGTAGTTGTGAAAGCTGCAGTCTTTAGCAGCCTTTCACTGGACTACTGTTCCTGAACCTTTCACCCCTGAGAGATTTCAGCAGAATACCCAAAACACTGGCCAAAATGATTACTGATGCAGAAGGTGATTTACAGCAGTAACAGTTTCAGTTTTGTTGCTTTATTCAGACTCTGTTGACTATCCCCAGGTTTTTGGTTTCATTGTTTCTAGAGTACCCTTGACATGGCCAATGTGACCCTCTCGGTGCTGCTCTCTTGGGGGTCCCGGCTGGAGCGCACAGCTCTCCTTGGCAGGAACAGGAGCGCTGTATCTACACAAAGAACCCACCCCTTTTGAAAAGAAACTTTTTCTATACTGGCAAAGGATATCATTTAAGATTTCCAACGGGAATGAGTCTATGGTTCTATGATGAAATTCTGTTGGTTACTACCGATCAATCTATGCTTTCAAAACCTGGGGAGTGAATGCCCCTGACTTCTACTCTCCCGTTGGTCAGTGGCAAGGTAGGCTGGTCATTTTATCTCACTCTGTAACAGTATTCCCACTCTTTAGGAAAACTGCAGGGCTTAACACGTATTTTATATATTTTTATATAAATATATATATTCATTTCAATCTATTAGAAAACATTTTGGGGGCATTTTAAGCAGACAGAATGAGTACATTTGTTGGTTCAGATGGGGCGTCTGTGGTTTGAATAGCCCCTTCACTTTCACTGTGACAGATAAACATGTATCTCTCCTCTGCTAAAAGATTATATGGAATCATATCCCAAACTGCCCATAACTTAAGAGTTTTGTATTTATCTCTAAAGCAGCTTTTAGGGCATCAAACTAGGTGAGTTCTTGGTTTGACAGTAAGGCTCTACAACCCCTCTAAGGCACATGGATCAGAGAGGGAAATGGTGAACAGGAACTGTTCTTACCATTCTCATGGTTTCTGACTCTGACACAGACTTGCTATATGACCTTGATCAAGTTTTAAATCTATTTCATAATTCCCCATGTGCTACTCTGGGGTAGTAATTCCCCATGCAAGAAGCGTCTGAGTACAAATTTATTGCTAAACGTCTTTTATGCTAAGGCTTGTAAGTAATACAGCCTCTCAAAGAAAATTATCTTTCTGTTAAAGAAGCAATTGCTCTATTGATTATAAACTAACCTTGTTTAAATTTATCAGAGATCTTGGTCTGATTAATCTGTGAGTTGTTCCTTATGCACTCATTTACACACCAGTATTTTCCTGCCACTTATACTTGGTTTTTTGCACATTTTGATCAGCTCTAGATAACTACTCTTCGTGCTAGGCACTGTAGAATTAGGCCTCCTGTGTTCCGAGGAGGAAAGATGGTGAGAAAAGCAGGGAGTAGCTACCCTCGCATACACAAAAAGAAAATATACGGGTTGAGTGAATGAAGAATGGAATGAAAGGCATAGGAATATGAAGAGGAGACTTTCAAAGACTGTTTTAGCCACAGGCCTTTTCATGTCAAATATCTGGTGCATCCAAGCTGTAAAAAGCAAAGCAGGAATTTCTAGGATCGATTTCACCCCTTTGACTCATCCCCTTCCTTTGCCCATTTGCTCTCATAAGACAGGTCCAGAGTGTGCAACAGGAAACCAAGCAAAAACAATACAAGAAAAACGCATTTTAATTTTAGCCACACAGCTGCCTCTGGGTTCTTTAAATACACTCCCCTCTAAGTGCTTCCATACACGAAGCTATCCAAGTGCTCTAGACAGGCTGAGTTTCAACTGCAAACTCATTCCACAACTAATCTCTGTCTGGCATTGTTACAGCAATCAAACCCAGTTGGTCAAATGCCCAGTTGGGGCAAACTGGGTCTTTATCCAAGTGCCCTTTGTTATGTGACTTGAAGCAATGAGCTACAGTCTCCAAGTTCTTTGGGCAGGGGCAAATTTTCGGATAAGGATTAAAAACAACCTCTTTTTTTCCTTATCCTCTCCCACTGCACATTAATACACAGCGTAAGAAACCAAAAATATCTTTAGAAGTCGTGCCTGCGAGTGACACTGTGCCCTGGTATAATGTGACAGGTGACCTGTTCTCCTTGTGCCAGGCTGCAAGTAGCCTTGCTGTCCGGAAAACTATCTGGGGAATTTAAGGACTACCCAGAGAAAAATGGGAAATCTAAAAGCTTAGTCACATACTCAGTTCTTCATCTTGGGTTGTTTTTTCCCTTTGGCTTTTGAAGGTGAAACATAAACCACCTCTGAATTCCAGAGGTTTTTTACTGCCATCATGTGGAGAATTTCCTAAAAGATTGAAAAACTCTCTTCCCTCACTAGATGTGATTTTTCCTGCCCTTGGCAAAACTGAAAACATCTAATTCTGTCTCACACCTACACAGGGCTACTCTTGGAGCCATAAACGCCATAAACATCTGCTAAATATTCTACCATCCTTCCTATACTTTGCTTTTGCCCTGCTGAAGCAGTATATTTGTTGGCACAGCAGAGCTGGTCAAGAGCCTGACAGCCCGGGTATGCTTGTCATTGCTGACAGTCCATTACAGGTTTCTCTCGGTGCCCTGCAGGAACACAGGAACGTTCAATCTCAGTGCTATTTCTTCCCATGCAGCAATGATACAAAGGAAAACAATAATACAGGAGGGTATCACAAATCCAATTACACAAATAATCTTAGGATCAGAAATACACCTTTTTCAGGCATTACTGTCCCCACTATTCAATCCTCCATTTTATCTGACCACCATAACAATCACACTTGAGGAATTTGATAAACATATTAAAATTGTTCCAGAAAGTTGGGAATTTGAGGGCTATATTAATTTTAATAAAAGGACAGTATTTCTACCTTCCAGAAAATTCCAAGATTTCAAAAGTTTTGACCCAAACCAATAAATATATTTCAATTAAAAAAAAAAGGCAATATGTAACATCACCAAATTTTATTTCTATTTTAATTCTTTTTAGGTTTGTATTGTACTGATTAACATTGTATTAACTACTGTAAAGGTAAAAAAAAAATAGGTAATTTTAAAGTGAACTTTTCAGCAATAACGCCAATTCAGCAAAATCCTCCTTAAAGGTTTTCCTTTTGTTGAGTTAATACAATCTGGAAGACAATTACTGTTGGAACATTTCCAAGAAGCTCTGTTTATTCTCCCAAAGACAAGCAAACAAGTGGCCCTGTTTTCAAGAGTGAGGAGCCCCCAGTAGCTCCTCCTGGATTCAGCACAGTAAAAATCAGCCTTGCATGTGGATTAGGAATCCAAGAGGTACCTTCTGCCCATTCTGCTCTCACATGAAACCATAACTAGTTCTTAATCTTTCCCTGACTAGAGGTTTGCAAATATACTAATTACGGATCTCAGCAAGGCCCATAAATGACTCCAGAAAAAAAAAAGCATGTTTTGATTGATACCAACACCCTCTTGTACAACAAGACACCTTCAGAAGAGCTGCTACGCTTGGTACATTTAGAAAACTGGTCTGAAGATTGGGGAGTACTGTCAACAAGGTCCTGCCACCTTCTAGTCTCATAAAAATCTGCTCAGATTTGGCTACGCTATAATCAGGCCACTGGAAAAATCAGCACTCAGCAGCTTTTTCTCGATCTGCTCCTGTAAGCCCTCACAGTTCCTGGAGCCTTGGACACAAACTGTTCAGTGCTTCACTCTCATAGTCTGTGCAGTGTAGATGTTAAAGGTAAAATGGATCCTGCTACTGTCCCCGCAGCATATTTTTCCCTGCAAACCAAGAGCCAATTCTATCTTTGTCTTTTAAATGGCTCTAGCAGTTCTGAACATTTCACAATCATATTATTAAGCAAAGCCTCAACCACTACTAAGAGAACCCACACGCAGCAGATGAATTCAGCCATCAAACACAACAAGTCTACAGGGAAAGCAACTGAGTCACAGTGGCATCTGAGCTTCTCGGAAAAACTAGTCTATATCCTTGGCTCCTCTATCTGTACTATGAGGCAGAGGACATGGCTGTATCAATGTTACCGCATCATATGATCTCCATAATGCCTAGTCCGTAGCAAATTTAATCCTTCTATGTGCAACTAATATGGCTAGTCTTTAATCCTCCATAGCAGAGCTCTGTACTGAAGGTTCGAGGTTCAAATTCCCTCCTACACGAGGTACATTTGTTATACTTGCACATAAAGTAAAGAACTCTTGCCATTTCATTTGCTTGTAAAAATGACGGGAAAAAACAGCCCCAAATCCTTATCAAAGTAGTATTCTCAAATACAGCCATGTCAAATGTAGTTCTCATCAATTAGGAAAATACAGATTCGAGTTCATCAGTGCAACCTTAATCCTGCTACATTATGTGTTTATGTTATCAGGCTATCTTTAATTACCTACTGACACCTTAGGCTTTTTCCACCAAACAATGTGTCATTCAGTTGACTGGGAAAATGCATGGGGAATAAATCATGTAGAGAATTAGGCTCTTGTTTATACTATCCTTATCTCATATTCGTTACCCTTGGTATATAAATAAAATTGTTTAAAAGTACGATTTGGGATTACTTATTGTAATTTTATGTAAATGAGATAAATTCCTTTTCACCCTGAAAAAAAGTCCACAGGCAGTCCTTGATTGGACTAAGTTTGACCTTTCCTACCTACTGTGACTCAGAGACACACGACACCCAGTGGCTGTTAGAAATAACGCAGGAATGCAGAAGCCGCGTAGAACGTGGAGAGAGTTATCACCATTCCCAGGTTCACAAAGACACCGGACAAGCTACAACCCATATTAACTAGTCAGCAGAGACGGCTTTAACATATTCCACACTTGCAAAAAAAACCTCCCAAAGCAACCACCAACATCTGGAATACAAACCCAAATAATTTTTGACCTTCAGGAAAGATGTCATCTATCCTACTTTAAACAGTAGCTCTTTCATGGCAACAGTGAATCCCATAGGTTTCTTCATCAGAAAATAACAATTTCATGAGGAGATTTCCCTGACAGCATCGCACTGAGTAAGTAAAAGCATCCTTCTACACCCTGTAGCCATCCACACCCTGGAGGCTATATTGAAGACAGAGAAAAAGATGGCTGTGCTGGGGGAGTGAGGGAGTACAAAAGGGCATGCTGCCCTCCAGAGCACTCTGGACTGCAGAAATGGTTTGATGCCACAGATTAATAACAGCCACTGGGGCTGCTCTTTGCAGTTTCCCCGAGTCCTCGGTTGGACCAGGAGTCTAGGAGTTGCAAAGGGGGTATTAAACCCACCTTTGTTCTCCAACATAATACGGTACAGAAGAGCATCAAAGGTGCTTTATTCTCGATATGCCATCTCTGCTAATATTTTCTTATTGTTAAATTATCATCATTCTGCCTTCCCTTAATTTGGAGATAGTTATGGTAAATTGAAGTTGCAGGTGGACACAAGAATCTCCAAGTTGTGTACTTGGAAAAGGAAACACAGCTAGACATAGTTGAAATGTAGAAGAAAAACGAGTCATTGCTAAAATAACTCCATTAGAGAAAAATCTTACTATCTCAACTGCTGGGTGAAATTCTATGACCTGTGATAGACATTTGGTCAGAGCAGGTGATCACAGAATATCTCTTTTGTGCTTTAATACTTATTAAATAAGATATTAATTTTTAACAAAACCCACATTTGGAATGTCTTTACAAATAGATTTGGAAGTATAATCCTGCTTTAATGTCCAACAACACAACTAACATAAACATAAAAGGAAACACATTTGACATTTAGTGTCCTCTGAAAGGTGAAGCAAATACTCTATCCACATGAATTCATTCTTTGGTTGAGATCAATGAAAACTTAGAGGCATCATTTGAATGAAGTTAGAATTCAATAAAATGAGATGAATACAGTAATGCATTTGCAGACTAATTTAATGCAATACAGCACCTATTGAATTGCATTTTGCCTGTGATAGCAAAATAGATTGGTGAGTATATGAAGAAAACAGATTGAGCACACGGTGTTTTCAGACCAACACCTAACCTCTCCAGTTCAGACAACGCATTGTGACACCACGTGCTTCTTCTGACCTGCCTATGCTTTACTTCCAGAGTTTGACAAACTTTTCTTTCTACTGCTGTGGTAGGACAAAAGTTTCTTTGTTCCATAAGCATTTATGAGGCCCGTGCATCAACACCTTTATTAGTTGTTCAGTAACCACACAAGACCTATTATTTAACTGCCTCATTGGATAAATACTTGCTTTTGTCTCTTTTAAGCCATGAAAGAGGATTTTTGCATCTTTTCCTGGAAGAAGAGATTCTACACCTTTTTTTTTTTTTAAAGAAAAGTGTTGAAACACCTAAACTGAGTAAACATGCAGTCATGCTGCACCCGCATTGTTCTCACTCCTCTTGTACGGCCAGAATAAACAGGGAAGTGAACAAAAAGTTAATACTTATTTGCCAAAATACTCACCTTCAGGAAAAACAAATAAACCACAGAACAACATATGAAAATAGGAAAACATCCTGTTCCCACTGGCAGTAATCACTGAAAGCACACAGTAAATGAGACCTTGTATCAATGAAGAACCAATGAAAGGAAAAGGGAGAGAAGGGACAATGACCGAAATATTATTAAAACCACAAAAAGGCACATTTTGGAGCAGGAGAATTCAGGTGATAATGCTCAATATAAACCTAAGGTTTAATTCAACTGAACTCAGGGAGAATTCAGGTGATAAGATTTAGTTGATTTAAAAGTCTACCTTGACTATCCAAGAAAACTTCTCTATGAAAGAGTACAGTATTTCAGTTCTCCTACCTGCTGCCCCTTGGATGAAGGTCTGGTATCACACATACCAAATGAGTTCTGAATCACCTGAATGGCAGGTTGTCTGTCCCAAATACAGATTGTTCGCTCTCTGATGAGCTGTTTTGAGCAAGCACCCACACATACTCCATATCCTGAGAAATCTGGTCCCTGTGAATATCAGTAAGGGCTGTTTCTGGGGATAAGGCAACCGGGACCATGCCTGAGCAAATATCATGATGCAACAGCATTCTTAGCATGCTTTTCCTCAGAATCCAAACCTCCCAAACAGTCAAGGAGCCAAATCCACAGTCTAGAGATCACACGTCTCATGGTACTGTTTAGAGGTAACTCGCAGCCAACTCTGTTATTTAAATACTCAAAAATACATCCTAGGAATATGTGTCACTCATTCTCTTGTAGCACTTTGTATTAGTAGGACTAGAATCCGTTCTATGTCTCTCTTTCAAAGCAACAGTGTCATTTCACATAATCCTGGACACTTTTGGTTTGCATTTGACAGGTTATTTATGAGACTATGCTGAGATTAAAGGTCCTTCTCTTTTTCACTCAGGAATTTATTAGATCATGTTGATCTTTTTAATCAGCGTGTTTCAGGTTCTTTAACAAGACCGTGATAACAATGAATGTATTTCTTTCATCCATTTCTATTCAGGGAATTCATTCTGTCTTTGCTCAGCCCTGCCACACAGCCTTTTCAGTTTTCTCTAATGACAAGGCTTTCATGTCCAAATGCAAAATATTCTGATAGACTTCTGGGTGCTGGCTTTAAGCTTTTAAGCAGTTCTCAGAACAAGAGCTATTCTCTCCATCGAACCAGACGATTCACTTCCTTTTACTTATTTGCCCTTGGTTTATATATTTACTCATGGAAAGTAAATCCAAATACTACTTTCACTATCTTGTATTTATCAACCAGAGGAATAAGGGTATCCTTTACTCCTGACTGCTCCTCCTTTTGCCGTGTTTTCCCTCTTCTGAGACAAGTTTAAAGCCTTCAGACCCCTCTGGTGCTGCTTTCCTCATCTTGTAAATGGTTGTCAGCGTTAATGCTTTCGCTGTCATCTCATTCTTGTGAGAGCCTTTGAAGTCTAAACTCCTGTGTAGAGATGAACTACGCTCTTTTATACATTATTTGGGGCATCCAGCACGACTCGTGGCTCTGATCACAGTGATTCCCTCAGAAGCCCACAGAAGCCCAGGCCAGGCAATAAACGGCTTCAAGCCCTCACACACTTGCCTGGCCATGTGGTGCAAGGCCGACAGGAGGTACCCACACTGGTTTTCAGTGAAAATGTTCCTTTCTGCCATCTCCCTGACAGTGGTGTTGGGATGGGTCTCCAGAAGCCTTTTAAAGCCAACATGCTGGCAGGCCCTTCTCCTGACAGACCCCGCGTGCAGCGAGAGCTGCCCGTTCCCACCGCGCTCCAAGGCCTGTGGAAAGGACTCCTGCACTCAGCTTGCCCTCGCTGTCCCCCAGAGGCTCCTGCCCTCCCGGCTCCCTTCCTGACGAGGCCCGCAATACGGCGCCACATCAAGCCCCCGCCCCGCGCCTCGCGAGGACGGACCCCAACGGCCCCGCCGCGCGCGCGCCGCCATTATCCCGCCTCCAGCCAGCGGGGAGCACGCGCCAGTCTCACACCGGCAGCTTCGCTGTGCGCATGTGCGCCGGCGAGTAGCTTTCCTCTTCCGGGGTGGGCTTGTCTAGGCTGGCCGGGAGGTTGGCTCTCTATGGTAGGGTGTCGCGCATGTGTGGCCTGGCGGGGTTGGAGCTGTGGCACCCAGGTGAGGGGCAGCCCGGCCCGGCGGGAGGCAGCCGCGGTGGCAGCTGTGGGGCCTGGGGACTGTTGGGCATTGCCGGGGCTTGCTTAGCTTCGCCATGTGGCGGGGCGATGGCTCAGCCCCGAAAGCCGGCTGGCTCGGCCCGCCTAGGGAGGGGCCGCTCCTCACGCCGGGCCCGCTGCGCGGGTGCCCCGCTCGGGCGGGCAGAG
>VZTM01022353.1:237417-272871 GCA_013400555.1 Jacana jacana | reverse complement strand
GTGGTTCCCGCCGGTGCGTGGCGGAGCACCTGCCGGCCGGGGCCGGAGCCGGGGCCGGGGGCGGTTCTGGCCCGCGGGAGAGCCGGAGGGATCCCATGCCCGCGTCTCAAGGGTGCTGTTTCTAGGCTGTTCATTCTCGGTTGTGGTGCCGTGGTTGGTTTGGGGTTTGTTTTCCGTAAGGGAAGAGAAGGTGCGCCGGCTCTTCCCCAGCCTGCCCTCGGTGCGGGGCTGGCAGATGGCGTGTTCCTATTTCACTTATTCCTAGCCCTCCTTCTGTTCCTACCTCTGCTTTCTGTGGAGTTTAGCGTCAATATGTATAACTTTCTCCAAAAAAAAGCATTCGTTTTGGAAAGGGCTAAGTAACAAAAGCCTGGATCAGAACTTAAACCGCATCTTGAACCTCATCTTTAATTCCAGGGATAGCATCTATTATGTACTTAATACATAATAGGTACTTAATACATAATAGGTACTTATATGTACTTTATGTACTTAATGCTTGCTCCACACCTGTTGATGGGTGTGACTGAAGATGGAAAGTAAGAAAGATGCAAATAGCTACAGAGGAAATTCTCTCCTGCTGATCGTTATTTTGTAGTTACGTAGGCAATCACCTGCCATCCCAGCGCTGCTGTCTAACACACAGAATTCGTTATGGGAGGTGCCAAGGCTTGAGATCTAGGGGTAGAATTCTAACAACCAGTTGACAGGACCTTAAGAAGAAACTTGTCTTCTGATGTAGATTATTCCAGAATGTCTGCTGCAGTGTCATTTGAAGTAGCTTGCACTGGGTATTGCTGTTAATGGGTTGCTGCCCTGACTGTGATGCAGACTCCCGAGTTCCTGTATTTGTAATTTAAATATGCAGCTCTAACATGAGACACAACTTCAAAGGGTTGCTTTATAGGAAAAGAATTTCTTCAAATTGTATTTGGCATGATTTCTGCACTTCATCCTGTCACTCTTCTGTAAGCTGAACTCTCAGCTACCTTCTTTAAGAGAAGCAGAAACTTTGACTTACTAGAGTCTGCCTACCCCCTCAGGAAGCAAGCGGCAAGTACGTAGTATGGGATGCCATAATGTAACTATACATTTTTTTCTGACTTTCATAGCTTTTAGTTTCAGCCTTCCAGTAAGTTCATTCTGGGTGTGGGAAGAAAAGGGTTTTTCCAATGCATTGCATGTAGAGTATGTGCTGTGCTGGATTTCTTTTGCCCTGCTGTGTTCTCTGATCACTTACCTTACTCTTCTTTGATGACTTACTTTACTGTTGAGAGTGAAACAGACTGTTAACAAAACCACAGCTTTGTAGGTTCAGCTGTGTTTGATCTTCACCCAGCACAGTTGACTTCTTTTGGGATTCAGTTCCTGGGATGGCTAGGTTTTTGTCAGATAAATATGGCCCGAGTAACTTTCAATTCTTGAAAAACGTTGTTTATTAATAGCTTTTAGCTATTAGTTTGTTTTTCCTTTTTATTTCTGCATGGAGAATCACATCTAATATATTAGTTTTCTATCTTCATTTCATTCTTTGAATAATTAGTGGTGTTTCAATTCTGAAAGTCTCCTGTTAGCTCACTGGCAGTGTAAAAAGCAATACATGACTTTCCCACTTGACTTAGAGGGGCACTGATTTAATTACAGATAACAACCTGTGCTTTGTGTCTGCTGCTTAATCTTGGTTATTCACGTTGCTGAACTTCATAGAATTGGGCGTTACATTTTTAGCAGATCAAGAAATCATGTTCCTTTTTCCCAATTTCTGTGTGTGCAGGAAGGAACACACAAAAGTCTGACAGAATTCATAAAAGTGTTATAAATTTGTTGTTGTTTCAGCCAAAATTACCAAAACCAGACTGGCAGGTGGCCCTTCCTCCCCCCAAGAGAAGGGAGAGGAAGAGGATACAGAGATTTATGAGTTTAGAATGAACTAATGAAGTATACTAAATATTAAAATACTAAAATTAAAACAAAATCAAAAGGAAGAAAATAATGAAATAGATACAATATATACAAAGCCATATGAAGCTCCCAGGATGACAGTCATGTCACCAGCAGCATCAGGAAAAGTCCCAGGCTGGACTCGGTGATTGACAAGAGCTGCATTCCAGATCTGGAGTCAGGAGTGTTTGGATCGGGATCAGAGGGTCNGTTTTACCTCAAACCAGGACATACTTACACATTGTGCTCTCCAGATTAATCTACTGTGTACTTCACTCAGCAGTTTTCAGTATGAAATGTTTCTGCTTCAGATAGATTGGCTGACCTGTGCTCTGTGCTGTGACTTGCTCAGCCATTGATAAAAGGAGCTGAATGAGATGGGTGCTTTCTGCCCCTTCAGCTGCATCCGTGTTCATTGATTCAATCAATGCATTCACAGCAGTAGTAGAAAATATTTTTTTAAGAGGTAAAATATCTGTACTATATTTCTGCTTCTATTAATTTCTTTGTTCCTGTGCCTTTGGGGTTTTGGTGTTTTCTAACCTACCCAAGGGACTCAACGGCCGTGCTTAGTGAGGTGTTGTTCTCTTGTAGCTTGTGCAGGAGACCAAAACACCAGTTCATGGAAACTTGTCTGAAAGTTAAAAAATCAGCCTAAAGCAGATGGAAAACTTTAATCCAGAAGGTCATACAAAGTAGTGTGTCAGTTGATGCAAAGAGTTATTGCCAGTCTTTTCTGCTCTGTAATGTGTTATTAAACATACATAGTTTAGAGACTTTTGCCGGAAACACTGTGGTTTTATGGGCAAGCATTTGCTAGCCTAAGTGTGTGATAAACATAGCACATGTAAAGCTGAGAGTTTCCTAGAGTTCTACAGATACAGCAAACCTTTGATAACCAGATTTACACAAGGACAAACGTGGCTGCCTTCGTTGCCTTATACTGATGGGAGTTTCTCTAGTAAAATCTCTTTCTATTTTTAACTGTTTTTGTAGCTCTTCAATGGAAAAGGTGTTAAAAACTGCCTGTGGCACTATGGAAGCATGGAGACAAAATAGCCATCTGTTGAGACCCTCAAGGAACTGTTGGGCAAAGTGATGGAAATGAAGAGCTTGAACCATCACTTCAATATGGCGGCAGCTGAATCTGACAAGGACTCTGGATATTCAGGTTAAAAAACCAACTGCATTACCTTTTTGTGTGTGTGTTATCTTGCTCAGACTTTGCTTTTATTGGTGCTGTTTGATAAGCCTGACTCTAGCCCCCTTACAGGTAACTGTCTCGTTACCTGGGAGGACCTTTGTATGCAAGACAGGATGCATTTGCAGTCATCCTGCCCTCAAACTTTCTTGGAATGGAGCTTTGTGTAGTTATAAAACTCATGCTGTGAATTTGGATGGCCTGGGGACTTAAAATGTACTTAGTAAAGGAATGAATGGAAGAATCTCAAGCTTCAGTGTCTAGTAGTGAGGGGGAAGGCAAAATTACTGCCTCATTGGGTTTGTATATAGACTATTTCAAGACAGAAGGTGCCTGCAGCATGGACTATGGCTGTGGCAATGCTGGAACCTATAGGGTTTTTCTACACCAAGTTTTAGAGCAGTCTTCATGATAGTGTGTGGTACAAAAAGTAATAGATTTTTTTGGGAGACAATGTCTGCATGAGAACGGAAACAGAAAGCCTTTTATTAGTGGCTATATGACAGCTGTCTCAGCAGGTCTAATTTTGTTGGTATTCCAGGACTAAACTTTATTGTTCTTCGTGGGTTGGTGGAAAGCAAGCAGAATAGTAGGACTGAAAGGAGGTAGCAAGCATGCTGCATGTGAAAGAACTAATAACTGAATTCTACATCTGGCAGATGGAAGTTCAGAATGCCCGAGTGCTATGGAGCAGACTGACTCGGAGGATGTGCTGAATGCATTGTGTTGGAACACAGAGGATGGGCCTTGGCAATGCCCAATGACCACAAGCAGCTCCTTTCCTGCACTTTCTCCCATGGTCGTAATGAAAAATGTGCTAGTTAAGCAGGTAGGGAAGAAATAATAGATGGAGAAATACTGCATGCTCTTAAATTGTTTCTTAAAATTATTTGCCATAAATTTTGAAATATTTTTCCTTTCAAAAAAACTTTACAAAGTTGTTGCAGTCCAGAAAGTAACTGGTAACTTGAAAAGTTCTGTTGTGACAGCCTGCTCTTTTGAGAGGCACTAAACTGGAGAAAATGTGAAATGGAGAAGCTCTTCCTACATCTACTAAACTTCTTTGTCTCAAAGTGATCTCCAAAAACTGGGTTGTTTTTGAATGTTATGTAAGTAACACTGAAGATCAAAACAAACAAGTGAGTGTTTTCTCCTCTGCAAGCTGATGTTTTCTTTTTCATTCAATAAAGGCAGTTAAGTAGGCTGATAGGTTTTGCTTCTGGGATCCTAGAAGTGCTTTCTGTGCAATGGGAAACATGAGTCCAGGATATTATAAATGAAAAAAATAAAGCTGTATCTGAAGGTAGCTGTGGCTATTTGTACTTAAACAGTTCTTTGTCTTAACTGCATGTGATGGTTAAAATTGCAACATTTCCTTTCCCTATTTATGTCCTCCAGTATCTTGGCATGTATTGTTCCTCCAGCACATCTGTAAGGCTCCTAATTTTTCGTTGTAACAGAAGATCTGAGAGCTCTGAGTTCAAAGTATTCTTAGGCCTCTTGCTCAGTACTCACTCATGTTTTCTGAGCAGACCAAAATTCTCCGGTGGTTTTTTATTAGAATACTTCCAGTAATCAGTGAGAAGCGGAAAAAAGAATATAGATCCTGAATCTTTTCCTCTGGAATCTGTTATGACAACAAGCAAAAGCTGTTAAATTCAAATGCTGTGTATCAATAGGAACACAGGTATAGGTGTTCAGTAGTATTTGGCAGATTATGTGTTTGGGGGGGAAATGGTTCTGGTCTCTGAGCATTATCTTGACAAATAATTTTATTTTATAGTCGTGCTGTGTGGACTATTTTGGCTAAAGTGTCTATACTGTCTATAATGCTGAAGTTTTCATATAGCAGGGAATAGGCAACCTTCACCAAAGGTTGATTACGTTTGGCCCCAAGCTCAAAAATTAAACACTGCTTGCAGTGGTAGTCTAATGTTAAACTCTAGGTTGAGTTGCAAATGGTTAGGAGATGTATGTATAGTATATAAAAGAATATATATTAAAAAAAACCCTGGTAGTGTAGCAAAAAGGGAGAAGGAGTTGTAGGTAGTTAAGTTACCAGACTCGGTTCTCCTGAGCAGTGTGTCATAACATCTAAGTCCTTGTTAAGGACGATAATGTTACATTGAGAGATGTTTACTGCAATAAGTGTCCAGTTACTGCTGTTTATTTGTTCCAGTTTCAATTCCCATCAGCATCATCGGTGTGTCTCAGAACCACTGTGATCCTGTACGGTGATGGTTACCTGCTGTCCCAATTTCAGAGCTAACAATAACGTTACTTAAAAAAAATCAAGCAGAGATTAGTTCTCTGAAACGCAGTTCTGCTTCTGGCAAGGTTTCTGTAAGTCCTGTGAAAGTCCTTAATAAGTAGGAAGGCTTTTTAGCCAGTTGATAATGATACATGCAGGATATTAGCTTTCATTAAAAAAAAAAACACCTCAAACCAACGCCATTAGTAAAATAAATGCTTCTTCCTCTACTAAAAATGAGAATTTGGGTAGGAGAACAAGAGCTGCATGTGAAAGAACTAATAACTGAATTCTGCATCTGGCAGATGGAAGTTCAGAACACAACGTGAGTGGAAAGGAGGAAAAAAAGGAGCTAACAGACAGATAAAAACCAAGAACAAGATAAACAGTTACAACAGCTCTTTTGGCCTTTGATTTTGGGGCTTTGCTGTGCTCGATACTGTACAATTGTGCAGTAAACGACAACTTCTGACCCCAAAACCGTATTCCCTAAGGCTGCATGTTCTGTCCTGTACATGTGTAGCCATGGTATTTATATACCTCCTAAGTCCTAACATCTCCAGATATTTTTGTTTTGAATGTGTTTGTCTTTTCTTCCATGACTACCTAATAATAGTTGTTTTTTACAAGTTCTGTTACCCCTACTCCATAAGTGTCTTGCCCGTTGAATGAAAGAAATCCTGCATCTTGCTTGGGGGTAACTGAATCTTGTCTCCAAGTCTCAGTGTCCTGATCAGTGGGTAGTACCTGCTTTTGACAAGTTCAGACCTTCACTGGGGGAATGGAGTTCAGCAAAGCATGCTAGCATTTGCCAGTTTAAATCTTACAAGACAGGGGAAAGGAGATGAATTTCAGATGGCTTAGTATAGTTCCAAAAATAACGTGTTTGCTGTGTTCAGCAGACCTGCCAGTAGCATTGCAACTCATAAGGAGTTGGAGGAGCAGCTGACAGTAATTATATTGGTGTAATTGTAGTGGTGATGACTTAAATATTTTAATAAGTGAGATTTTGCTTCAGAAAGAAACAGTATCTCTTACTGTACTTTTTGATATGCTTGGAGAAAAGCACATGTGCTTTTTGGCCAGATCACATGAACATCCACAGTGATGTATTTGAGGAGGAAAAGGTAATATCTTGTAAAATTGATGTATTCCCCTATATTGCAGAATATGGCTTGTGGGAGGGACTAGAAACTTTGACTTTTTTCTTGAAATAAACCTTCTTTTAAAGTTTATTGGTGTGCCCCATTTCACCAGAGGTGTAAAGTTAAGCTGCTCTGGGCTTACAACAGATTGGGTGTTTTTCCCCTTGCATTGGCTGATACTCAGCATTTTTTTTTTCCTACTTCATGGTTTTAAATTGTTGAAACTATGCAATGTACTTAAGATTGCAAGACTTTCTGAACAGCTGTCGTCTGTTTTAAATAGCAATTTCAAAAGCTTGCTGCATCAGTAGAATTGACAAGATTAGAGTTGCTGCCTTTCAACAAGAGGGGGTCTGAATTGTTCCTAAAATGTCTGTGCCATCTTTCTTTAACTGTCTTGAAATCTTTCACAGCCACAATGCTTAATTATTTTTTCAACTTTTCTGTTCTCTGTTGTTTGACCCTAAGTCTGACCGTTTACATGAGCGCTGTATGACATAAGCATGTACTTTAATCCTCATTTAGGAAAGCACGTATAAATTCATACTGAATTGTTTTTAAATGTATTTGCTGCTCCATAGTGAAAGGATTATGGATTACAGCTCTGATTCTAGTGCTATGCTCTGTTGTTGGAAAAAGAGAAGGATGAGTTTGATGGTTCCAAACATACTAATTGGACGCTGTGTATCAAATATGGAGAAATGGCACAATCCACCTGTATCAATTAAGGTTTTTCGATCCTCTTCAGCAATGTTGTTGTAAGACTTCTGTTTTTTCCCTGCTTGTGCTTCTCAGGGGAGTTCCTCACAGCTCCAGTCTTGGACTGTGCAGCCATCCTTTGAAGTGATTCCAGCTCAGCCTCAGCTTGTGTTTCTTCGTCCATCAATCCCACCTCACATTAACCCTCACTCTGTTGGAAAAAAGAGAAATGACTCCACTAATTACCTGCCCATCCTGAATTCTTACCCCAAAATAGCACCACAGCCCTGCAAAAGAGATCACTCCTTTGATCCAGAAGAACATCAGGAAACCAGTTGCCATAAACGACTCTGCACAGAAGCACCCAAACTGGAGACTTCTCCTGGACTGAGGAGCACAGGCTTGCCTACTAGTCCTTTTGCCCATCTACCAGTCAGCTTTAAGACCCCTCAGGATTCTAACCAGCAAAGTTCTTCAACTCTGGTGACAAGTGGAAAACTGTCAGCTCTTTCTGGTTTTCATTGTGTTTCCAGTGACACTCAGAAAGTGCCAGGTTTGACTCCCGTGTTGCCTTTTGGAACTCTGCAGGCAACAAAGTGCTCCCTTCGTGAAAGTGAGAGTGCAGCACAGACTACGATGCAGTCTGCAACGTGGCCCCCCCCCTTGATACCAGAAGAGATTTGCACTACTCCTGAGCTGCTCTTGCAACAACAAAGCAAGTGCAGGCGCTTTCAGAATACGCTCGTCGTGCTGCGCAGGTCGGGATTGCTGGAGATCACTCTGAAAACCAAGGAGCTCATTCACCAGAATCAGGTGACTCAGGCCGAGCTGGACCGGCTGAAGCACCAAACACAGCTATTCATAGAGGCAATAAAGAACAATGCTCCACAGTCCTGGGCAGAGCTTGAAGCATCACTAACAGGATCTGATAAAGCTGATAGCAAGCTTGAAGACTCTGCTTACCCCAACATGTAGTGAAAAGATCCATAGGTGTTGAAGTTATTTCTGTGCCTCCTATTTCCTGTCTCAAGCTTGTACTTGAGCATTTCCTGAGTCCAAGACTTGTGAAGTGGCACGCCATTAACAGCTTGTCTACAGAGCCAGTTATGGGATTGGAATAGCATGGTGGGGTCTTGACAGAATGGATGCTTACTACTTCAGTGTGACCTTGAACCCCATGCTAACTCTGTACTTCCTTGGGCTCAAGAAGCTTGGATGTGCTCGGCTGGCACGTCCCCATTCTTGCAGTGAAAAGACAGTCATTTGCAGTATTCTGCAAGCAAGCATCTTCCTATTCCCATCTTCAGATAGTCGGTTCTGAGAATGGAACAGCAGAACAAGCCCAAGTATTGGGCCGTCATCAGCTGCAAGTGGGAGTTGGTGTGAGGAGAGGAAACTTAACTTCAGTGGGGTGATCTCTCTAGGTTGCCCCTGTCCTTTGTTGTAGCAGAGAGTCTTGCTTTGGGGTTTTAACATGTTTGAATTAGTGGAGATCTGGCGCTGAAGCAGCATTCTATATTCACTGCAGTCTTCAGTCAAAGTGGTGAGTGTCTTAGGACCCAAGTGAAATGACATGTTTAGATGAGTATACTTTTGATTTTGAGCTGTACAGATGAGTGAGTGAAGTCACAGGGCTTGCACTGGAAGCGTTTGTTCCAAAGCCTATTGATTAATGGCTAACAAGTGTGCAAGGCAAATGGCTTTGGATTTCCTCAGTAGCTAACAGGTTAAACCTTCTTCTTAAGGACTGCAGTGACTTTTTTTTTAACAGTACAAGGAAGGTATTCATTCAGCAGGATTAATTTGGCACGACTAGTTACATATTACTTGATATGTATATCTTTAGTTTACAAGCCTAAACTCCCCGCTGCTTTTCTGTGAAATCAGATTGCGAACTATAAAAAAAAAAAACAAAAGGAAAAAAGAGAGAGATGAGAGGAAAAGGAGTGTAATGGCTCTGGTGAAACAAGTCTCTCTCCCATCCCCCTTCCCTCTCTCTTATTCAGAGAAATCAGATTAATGTTCCTAGAGAAGAATGAGGTAGGAAAGGAAGGAGGTGGGGCAGGGAAAGAAGAGATGTCAGCTAGGATAATCTCCCTAAAAAACTTTATCTACCCAAGTTTGAACTTAAAAAAAACCCAGACTAACTCCAAAACGTTTTTCCTCCGTGTAAATGTATATCATTCCTAGCCTGGTTACCTTGATACACAGCTAACGCCACTGTGTGCGTAAGACTTAGGCCTTACTAATAGAGATCCATAGCAGTCATGTTACAGAAGCTGTTTTATAGACCTTTATTTCATTCCAGTTGATCTAGACACTTAACTGTCACTCCCTCCAGTCTCAAGGGTTTCTTCTGGAGGCAATCTTTAGAGGCTGAAGAATGGCTTTGTCTAAGACCATTAAGGACTCTGGATTGTTTATGGTATGTTCCTTTCTGCATGACAATGTTTTCCAAAAAACGGGCAGTCTAGGTGACTGGTATTTTGAGGATTTGCTGAACTCTGTCATCTGTTTCAGATTATTAAAAGAAGAAACATGAAAGTAGAGTGGATGTCTTGCTAATTTTTGAGTGATGTTTTCAATTTTGATGCCTCTGGGAATCAATATTGCAGAAGACACTGGAGAATGCTTTTGTAGTCTTCCTTAAATATGTGCTTTACTGAAATTAAGGGGCTTCCCTCTTGTAAGGGGTTTCCCCCTTTTTACACTGATGAGAAGAAATGCTGTGCATGCCTCCCAAAGAGGAGAAACATGAGTCATATTTGTACTAGCCATAGGCCTAGAGAGAAATTTCATGGCAGGATTCGTCCTATTGAAGCTGTAGCAAAGTAATAGCCGTGCCTGTCATGGTATCCTGCCCACCTGCTGGAGTCCAGTGCAGTACATGGGAACTGATTAAAAGAAAAGCATCCACAGACTGTGTTCTGACATGTTTGTTTGGTTTTTTTAATATACCTGCTATAATTGTACATACTGAGATGTCTCATAACTCGCAGCACAGCAGTGTCAAAACTCAGCTGGCAAACCTAGAAGGTAGGAAGGCAGCAGAGTGCAGTGAAATAATGTAGGACATGTCCAATCTAGCTCTCTTGCAATCAGTTGTGATATCTGCCCCGAATGACACTTAGCAGGATAGATGTGATGGTACCTTAGGCCATTTGTGAAAGAATCCCAAAAGATAGGCTTGTTTCTTCTGAACTTCTTATAGGAAGCTGAGGAGGCAGTTCCATTGATCTGATAGCTCTAATGGGCCTCGAGGTGAGCTGTAAGAGACCTTTCCTACTTTTGCTAAAATCCTTCTACTGATCAAAAAGAGAGGAGAATTTGAAGTTCAGAGTATATATATATTTTAGGTAGCAATTGTCCTAGAAAACAAGATGATAGACTCAGGCTACTTGAAGATGAAAGGAAGTCAGGAAAAAAAAAGTCCAGTCCTAGCTGTTCAAGACAAGAAAAAGTGAATCTGCCAGTGACCTCCTCTCCATCTTACTTCCACTGCTCTGATAGAGTAAAAGGAAGGGAAATCTGGCCTTGTGGGATAATACCCTCAGACGTAGGGAGGCTCCTGCTGATGGAAACCTCTCATAGTCCGCACAGTAATGTGTATTTTTTCCCCCTGACGGCATTGAGTATGGGCTGAGGTGGGTGTGCTTATAGCTGATGGGTCTTTCAGCTGATACAATTTGTATAACTATATATCCAATAAATCTAGGACTGAAATTCAGCAGGTAGTTAGAAGACTCCTACTGGGCATCGGTCCAGACTTAAATAGTATTTGCTGAGCTAGAAAAATCTACTCCAAAACTATTATATGTAAACCTGGTGTCACTTAGGAAACTTATCCCTATGTAACTGGAAATTCTTTTCAGTTTCTCTTGGCTGCCTGTACTCCTAGAAGCCCTGATACCCCTCTAAACAGTAAGGGCATTTCTTTCTTGTCTGCAGTTTAATAACATAGGTTAACTTGGAACTGTGTTGAGAAAACTGAGTTGACTGCATTAGGACCAGAATGGGTCCTGATTCTCGGCAGGATCTTGAAGCAGTCCGTCAGATTTGAGGAGAAACACTAGCCTCGGTGTTTGGAAACCTGTAAGCAATGAACTTACATGTTTTTTTGACCTTTGAAGCAGCCTGACTTCAGACAACTGTCCAGAAGTCCTCCCTGCCCAGGGCCTGCTAGGGCTTCGGTTGCTGCTGACAACTAGCAGGCAGGATAGCTTGATGGGTAAGACAGAATTCTGGTTTTCTATTCAGTTTTAATAAATGTTGGTATTTTTGATTACTTTTACTATGTATTTTTGAAATTCTATTGCTCTAGTTGGAATGTAAACATTTTCTGTACTTTTTAAGTCCATTGCCAGCTCTGACTACAGTAGCCTAAGAACTCTATTATAGAACATGACTTTTATGCTAAAACTTTACAGAAACAGACTGTGAAATATGAATGAAATAAAGTATATACTTGAAAAGTTTTTGGGTTATTTTAATGCTGTTAAACTGCAAAGTCCTTGGTCCCAAAGCATGCTTTACATACGGCTCCACAACAGCATGTTGCCCCTGTGGGAAAGTGCAGCTCCAAAAGTGATACTATGATGTAGCTCTGAAGAGAGTCCCTGTGAGCTTTAGCAGTCTGCATGAATTAAGCAGTCTCGGGGAGGAGCATGAGTGAAGGTGGGCTGTGCAGAAAGACTAAAAATACGTTGTCGTGGGTGACCATTGCCATAGATCTGTCGTGAACAACCTGGAAGAATTTCTCCACCTCCGAAGGGTTATCTCAGTGTGATGACTGTACGGAATGCTCACCGTCTGTGCAGGGTGAACTCCTACACTGCGTTTGAATCCTGTCAGCTGGCTGTGCAGAAGTTCTGAATTGTGGAGTGGGGAGCTTCAAAGAATTACTTGAGCGAAAAATTTTGCTCTCTTGAACATTCTTTGACTAAATCAGTAGACCAGCTTTTCACTAAAACATGTTTTTCTAAATGTGGCCATCTTCACGTGGTCTTCTCTTTGTTGAAAAATGGCTCTTAATGTAAGAACTAGGTAGTTATTCCCAGAACATCCAGCAGCCCTGGGGCATGAGATCTTGTCTTAAGGTACGAGAGATTCTTATTAAAATTCTTAACTCGGCACCAGACAAGGCAGCAACTTGAAGCTGGTTACTTTGCATCCAAAAAGGGGTGCCATCAATTGAAGTAATTGTGTTCCAAATTTAGTATTAGTAAAAGGTATGTGTTCAATCCGAGCAGGAAGTTGTCAGGTCCCTGTGTCGTGTGTGGCTGGCTTTTTCTTTGCACGGTGAGGTCTATCTGCACGGTATCAGGCCTCTTCAGCTTTATTTCACTGAGGCCAAAACGGTGAATTGCTTCTTCCAGGCGCACGGCATCTGTCTTGTTTTTCTTTCTTAACACACAACCAGTCTGAAAGGAGCAGTACCCCCTGCAGCCTGGGGCCAAGGAATCTCTCTGCATGCCAAATTTCTGGCACCCACCAGGTTGAACGCAGCATGCCGTTACTGCTTTCCTTCTTGTAATTCCTGGGACAGAAATGTAGAGTCCCTGCCTACGCAGAGTTATGCTCTTGCTCTATCTAGGGGATGCTTCCTTCCAGGCTGCTGAGGGATGCAGCCACACAGCCCTGAATGTATTAGTTGGTCCAGAGTCTCCAAAATGCACACGACTTCCCTTCTTAAATCTGTACCTCCTTTGAGGTACGTCCGTGAGACAAACTGAATTGCTCCAGTGTAGTCTGACTCAGAAGGCAGAAGGAAATAGCATGTGTTCAGTCTGCTCTCTTCTGAGCACAGTTTCCAAGACTTCCTCAAATTCTTGTTTGAACTAAAGCGTGTTTTTAGAGGAAGCGTCCTGCTTTGATTTGAAAGCTCCTGGTGATGAAGAATACACCCAAATTGTTCAAAGCGTAATTACTTACTGTTAAAAATGTCCCTCTTCTATTGAGCCCGAATTTGTCGTCTTTCAGTATCCAGCTGTTAGATCTTTTGCCTTTTGTCTGCTAAACTGAAGCACATGCTGTGACGTGGCTGTTCTCACTGTAGGCATTTACAAACAGAACAAGTCATTCTTCAGCTTCCTTTTTCAAAGTAAGCTCTCCAATCTTTTGAATCCTTCATTCGTCTGTGGTGGTCTTTTGACTCCTTTAAAACTAGTTAAATGCATTTTTAATTGGAACACATTAATAGTAAAACAGGATTGTTAAAAAAGTTGTAGAACATCAACCCTCCCTACAGCTATTCCACCTCATTTTTATATTAGCCTTGGCATCATATGGGAAGTCTAAATCATCCTTGGACCCATTGCTTCTGCGGTTGGTGGACTCTTGTCCTTTGAGTATGTTCTCCCACTCCTTTGAATGCAGTTTGCAGCCAGGAAGCAAACCAAGCTGCTTCTGATAAGTGACTAATTGCATTCATGAGTTACCTCTGTTTTTCTCCCTCCAAATTTTTCACCTGTAGATTTTAAAGGTAATTTTATGTTGTATTAGAATCATAGAATCATAGAATCATTCAGGTTGGAAGAGACCCCTGGGATCATCAAGTCCAACCATCAGCCCTACTCTACAAGTTCTCCCCTACACTAGATCCCTCAACACCACATCACCACATCTAATCGACTCACAGTCAGGGATGGTGACTCCACCAGCTCCCTGGGCAGCCCATTCCAGTGTCTGACCACGCTTTCTGGGAAGAATTCTTTCTGTCCAGCCTAACCCTACCCTGCTGCAGCTTGCAGCCATTCCCTCTTGTTCTATCGCTAATTGCCCGTGAGAAGAGACCAGCACCAATCTCTCTGCAGTGCCCTTTCAAGCAGCTGTAGAGAGAGATGAGGTCTCCCCTCAGCCTCCTCTTCCTCAGACTAAACAACCCCAACTCCCTCAATTGATCCTCATAAGCCTTATTCTCCAGGCCTCTCACCATCTTCGTTGCCCTCCTCTGTACTCGCTCCAGCACCTCGATATCTCTCTTGTGCTGAGGTGCCCAGAACTGGACACAATACTCAAGGTGCGAATACTACTCAAGGTAGTATTCCAACTATCAAAAATAATATTAAATAATGTTACAGTCAAGAACCAGTTTTACGGTATTTTTCAAAATAAGAGTAGAGGATCATGTTTAACAGATCTCTGTATGCAGTTCAGAAGCCGTGGTTGTGATGCATTTCACGCCGTCTGGTTCCTTTTGTAAAATTCTGTCTTCAGTCGGTGTGCTGGGACACACTGTTAAATGCCCATCAGAAGTAGAGATGTTATATCCATGCTGGGTTTGTCCTCACCTATTTTTTGATTCTAGTTCATCAAAATAAGGAGTTAATTTTATTTGACCGGCTCTATTTTTTTCATAAGCTTCATTAGTTTCAATAATTTTTGCTTTCTCGCTGCTTGATTAATCAAAAGCTATTGGTTACTCCATTATTGTCTCTCAGTTGTCTAGCCCGTGTTCTTAGGGATCAGTCTCCCTACCTGCTGAAAAGCACATTAGTTCCTCCATCCCCTCAGTCCTCTGAAACCTCTCCTAGTGCTCTGAAATTCATTGCAATAGGACTGTTGGTCCAGAGAGCTCCTTGTTTAACTCCTGTTAAATTTTCGGTCCCAACTTATCCAGACTTTTGCTGACTTCACAACGTTTAATAACCGTTGTTTAGAACGTCCTGAATTACTTTTTGAAGTGGAAATCAAGCTGCTGACATGATACAAGAGGAGTACATCTGGCTTTATTTTTTTTTTTTTTCTAATTGCTCAACAGAATGTTTTGTGAAATGCCTTTGCCATTCTGCACTGCAGCAATATAATTTCCATCCTGGAATGGAGCGCTGCCAGCATGAAGATTTCTTCTGCGTCTCCTACATTTTAAGAAATGGAGGAAGAGGGTGTTCCAGGGCCAAAAGGGGAGTTTCGTCAACTTCTCCATTGTTTTCTTCTTGGTCTTACTGTGATTCAATTAATTGAGTTAGTTGAATGGAACTGGAATGCCTCTTACCGTACCCACTTGGGCGATCTTACCTTTTTTCCATTGTAGTAGTAAAGGGGTTTTTTAGGCTGGTTATATTCACCAGGACTAACAAATTCAATAACAGACAAAACCAGCCCTTATTGTTTTTTAATAGATAGGACTGCTTGAAAAAATTTGTGTGTTTTCAATTGAAAACTCCTGTGTTTTTATTGGAAATGAAGATGTATTTTGGCTGGAAGCTTGGTGTTTTGCAGCATTAGTCATAGCATTCATTTTTCAGTAAATCTCAAGCACTCTGGAAATAGTCTGGTCTGTGGGGGTGGGAGAAGATGTTATTTCCCTTTCCCCTCATCTTCTCCTGGATTGTTTCGGATTGCCTGTCCAGGAAACAGGACCCTAACTATGATGACGAGTGGGTCCATCACCTCATGCTGAAGAAGCAGAAGCCCACACAGAAGACAAAATTGCTCAATGGTTCATGATGGAGTAGGAGACTAATAGTTCCTGAATAAGTGGGAATGAAACAGCATCTCCTGAGAAAATTTCTAGCTCAATGGGACTGTTTAGTTTGAGGAAGAGGAGGCTGAGGGGAGACCTAATCACTCTCTACAACTACCTGAAAGGACATTGTAGAGAAGTTGGCGCTGGTCTCTACTCACAGGTAATTAGTGATAGAACAAGAGGGAATGGCTGCAAGCTGCAGCAGGGCAGGGTTAGGCTGGACAGAAAGAATTCTTCCCAGAAAGCGTGGTCAGACACTGGAATGGGCTGCCCAGGGCGGTGGTGGAGTCGCCATCCCTGACTGTGTTTAAGAGTAAATTAGATGGGGTGTTGAGGGATCTGGTGTAGGGGAGAAGTGTGTAGAGTAGGGCTGATGGTTGGACTCGATCCCAAGGGTCTCTTCCGACCTGAATGATTCTGTGATTCTATGAAATACCATTTTTTCATTATATCCCTAACATTTCTTATTAAAAAAAAATACCAATAATTAAGTGTTTTGTTTGGTACAAAACATTGCTGTGGCAGATAGGCCTTGCTCTCCGTTGGCCAGAGGCAGAGTTGATTGCAGTGGCTGTTCTGGGATGTGAGCAGGGTTCTGCTTGGAAAGTGTGAAATAGGAGTAGCCAGTCGCAAAAAAAGAATGCCTATTGTTTTGTATTCTTGCTAAGTATTGTCTCCCACGCAAATGATAATGCTGCACAGCACGTCCAAGCATGCTTGGAAGTCAGAATAGGCTAGTCTTCATCTCGCTCTTCAACATCCCATGGCTGACGGTGCTTGCAGCACGCTTACACAGTAACACTTTCTGAGAACACTGAAAGTGCGTTGCTGACATCCATTTTCTGAGAAATGGCCAGAAAGAATTTCGAAACATTTGTTTCCACACCAACTGTGCAAGAAAGACAAGTCTGAGCTTGAAGATAATCATCTGAATACTGAAACGCCTCCAGATGTGTAATGGGAGCTGCAGCCAGCCCAAACTGGAACAGAGCAGAGCGGTGAACAGACAACAGACTGAGGGTCTGTTCCTCTGGTGCTCGTGGTTTGCAGTGGTGGCGTTTGGGTAGAGACTGTTGTAGTTAAAGAGGCCAAGCCATTCATAGTGAGATGCAGGGCAACCAGGTGATCAGGCCCCGTCAGCATGGGTTTATGAAAGGCAAGTCCTGCTTGACAAACCCGATGTTCTATGATAAGGTGACCCACTTAGTAGATGAGGGAAAGGCTGTGGATGTTGTTTACCTGAACTTTAGTAAAGCCCTTGACACTGTTTCCCACAGCATTCTTCTGGAGCAAATGGCTGCTTATGGCTTCGATGGGTGTATACTTCACTGGGTAGAAAACTGTCTGGATGGCCAGGCCCAAAGAGTTGTGGTGAATGAGGTTAAATCCAGTTGGCAGCTGGTCACAAGTGGTGTTTCCCAGGGCTCAGTACTGTGCCTGTTCTGTTTAATATCTTTATTAATGACCTGGACAAGGTGATGGATTGCACCCTCAGTAAGTTTGCAGATAACACCAAGTTGGGCAGGAGCATTAATCTGCCTGAGAGCAGGAAGGCTTTACAGAGGGATCTGGACAGGCTGGGTCTACGTGCTGAGGCCAGTGGTATGAGATTCAACAAGGCCAGCACTAGGTCCTACACTTGGGTCACAACAACCCCACGTACCACTACAGACTTGGGGACGAGTAGCTGGAAAACTGCCTGGAAAAGGACTTGGGGGTATTGGTTTACAGCCAGCTGAATATAAGCCAGCAGTGTGCCCGGGTGGCCAACAGCATCCTGGCCTGTGTCAGGAATAGTGTGGCCAGCAGGACTAGGGAAGTGATTGTCCCCCTGTACTCGGCACTGGGGAGACTGCACCTCAAATACTGTGCACAGTTTTGGGCCCCTCACTACAAGAAAAACATTGAGCATGTCCAGAGAAGGGCAGCAAAGCTGGTGAGGGGTGTAAAGAACAAGTCTTATGAGGAACGGCTGAGAGAACTGGAGCTGTTTAGCCTGGAGAAAAGGGGGCTGAGGGGAGACCTTATGGCTCTCTACAATTACCTGAAAGGAGGCTGTAGTGAAGTGGGGTCAGTCTCTTCCCAATGTAACAGGTGATATAGAAAGAAGAGGAAATGGCCCCAACTTGCAGCTTAGGCTGGATATTAGAACAAAAATTATTCACAGAAAGGGTTATCAAACATTGAACTGGTTCCAATGATGATCTTAAAGGTCCCTTCCAACCTAGACAATTCTATGTCTGTGAGATGTTGGTGCACAGATACATCAATGGCCCAGACTAGTTTCTAGCAGTTTAAAATCAAGCTGCTCCATCTCAACATGCACCTCATGGCCAAAGCCAAAGAGTCTGTTTCTTTGAAAAGCTGGGATGCAGAAATAAAACTTGCCTGTGCGTTAAAATTGTTACCGTTCATTTTTGCCACAGCCAAACATAAAACAGCGATGTTAAGCAAAGAAGAATGACGTGTTGCCTCTGCCTGATCCTGGAGGCAGCAAAGTTACGGGAAGCATTATTGCAGTTTCTGAGGCCTGCTTTTTTTCCCCCAATTTTCCCTGCTTTTCCAGCACCTAAACACCTACCAGCCTGAGACACTGTAGTAGTACAGTAAAAGGGGTTAGTTTATCAGTGACTTTAGTTGGGTGAGTAGAAGCAGATGAATGCCAATAAAATAAAAATCCCGAATTCCTGAGGGTGAGATTACTCCCCGATATCCCTTTCCCTGTTCCATGTCATTATTAAGGTCTGTTTATCCCCAGGTGAGCACCTTTGATGAGTACCTGCATGCTTGCTTCATTCCACCGTCCTGCCAGTTGGTTCAGGAGCAGCCAAGTGCTGGGTAGCCTTGCAAAGACTGACTATTATCTCTTAAAAAATAATGACAGCAACAGTAACAGGCCACTGCCTGCACCTCACCTTAGTACAGGGAAGTAAGGAAAACACCCCATTGTTCTTCACAGCTTAGCTTAATTTTGGGCGTGCTTTTGTAATTTCTTTATCATACCCTGTTCTGATGCAAGATCAGTCCATAACACATAATTTTTCAATAAATGGGTTACTGCATCCATTTTAGTTTCCTTCAAAATATAAGTGTGACTAAAAATAAATCTTTATTTGCCTGAAATGATTTCTGTTTGGGATGAGAACAAGTATAGCAGCACTCAATTCTTCTTGGACTCTTCTCATACATTTCCATGGCACCCAAGCTTCAGGTCAGAACTTCTCTAACCTGAGAACACGTAACGGCATGAAATTGATATTGGCAATTGTGTTCACGCTTAATGCCCAACAAGTATCACTAACAGGGACATGTCTTAACACATGCTTTTGGACTTTTTCCTCTTTTGAGATATGCCCTGGTCTCTTTCTTATTAACTCAAAAAAGATGTGGTATTAATGATGTGTAACATCAGCTCTCCATCTTGTTTTAGTGATTGCTATGTTCAGTATTTCCTTGTCATGACAAAATGTTAAATCATAAACTGCTCTCAATGCACTGTAAATTTCCATTCCTTTTCTATAGTCTAAACAGTCACATCAGGTAGAAGATAAAAAAGGAGCACTTTGAATGAGGAACGGTTTGCCATATGGCTGATGCCTAAAATCTCAGCAATTTAAGGGGAAGAATGTGGAAAAAGATGAAGTAAATTCCAGAAAAGTAATGCTGTAAGTAGATGACAGCTGATAGTAGAGGAGGGGGACAAAGGAAAGGGAAAGAATACTGAACAGTAATGTTGCCAAGGGTTTTTCTCACAGATACATGAAAATAGATTTTAAGGTAACCATCCACATGCAGTGTCTTAAACCTGTTTTCTGGGTTTCTTTTTAAAAGTCTGAACGCTGTAGTTTTAACCAGAAAGATTATTTTTCCCATTTGATCTAAATGTGTAGCTGAATTGTATCTTGATGGCAGAGATAAACTCACTCGCTGCTTTCACTGAGTGCTTGCTCTTTCCCCCTCCACTTTCCTCCAGCCAAAAAGTAGCCTTAAGTTTGTGGCTTTAATCCTGCAAATTGCACCCAGCTCAAAACCACTCAGTGCTGGCATTGCTACTGCTGCATGAAATAATTCAAACAAGAGCATATAGTTGGAATTGAGATGGCCTCAGGCTCTGTTCCTTGTCTCACCTTGAAGAAGGCACTTTGATCTTCTCACCTGTAAAATGAGGAAAGCAATACTTGTTCCCTATTCTAAAAGTATTCTATTCTTTAAGATTCTTGTATAAGAATTGCAACATTGATGTCACAGCTGTGGGCTGTCGTGGTTCTGGTGCTGGATTTTCTGAATGCTGAGTATCTGTGTAGTACTAACCTACATTGTGTTTCATGTTAATAAATTATATACTCACTGGGTTAATTTAGAATCATAGAATCATAGAATCATTTAGGTTGGAAGAGACTCATGGGATCATCAAGTCCAACCATCAGCCCTACTCTTCAAGTTCTCCCCTACACCATATCGCAACACCACATCTAATCTACTCTTAAACACAGTCAGGGAGGGTGACTCCACCACCTCCCGGGGCAGCTGATTCCACTGACTGACCACTCTCTCTGTGAAAATTTTTTTCCTAATGTCCAGCCTAACCCTACCCTGCTGCAGCTTGCAGCCATTCCCTCTTGTCCTGTCGCTCATTGCCCGTGAGAAGAGACCAGCACCACCGTCCCTACAATGCCCTTTCAAGCAGTTGTAGAGAGGGATGAGGTCTCCCCTCAGCCTCCTCTTCCTCAAACTAAACAACCCCAACTCCCTCAATTGATCCTCATAAGCCTTGTTCTCCAGGCCTCTCACCAGCTTCGTTGCCCTCCTCTGTACTCGCTCCAGCACCTCGATATCTCTCTTGTGTTGAGGTGCCCAGAACTGGACACAATACTCAAGGTGTGGCCTCACCAGTGCTGAGCACAGGGGGAGCTGTACAATTTCCCCTATTGTAATTAATTCCACAGGCAAGTGTAGGGACTAGTTCCTTATGGTTTGGAAAACTGAGAGGAAGGAACACAGGAGGCTAAAATCTCTACTTCTCTGCCTACCCAGGGAAATTTTTTATAAATACTTCAAGGTTGATAAGTCTAGGGGAATGAACAGAGTGTTAGCAGGCTGTGTTGCAGACATAAAAAAAATCTTTTGTGGTGTAAGCAGACATCTGTCTTGCCCCACTCATATTAATTTATGCCCACGCATGTAATTTTCCTCCCCAGCATACAAACCTGTTCCTGTAACTGTAGTAATGCAACATGTGAAACTGGGGTCAAAAGCCTGGAGGCTTATCAGATGTTTCATTTTCATGGAACATGAAAAAAAAAGTTACAATATTTGAAATGAAAATAATATGCTCAATGCAGTCCTGGAAGACATTGAGTACTGCAGCCCAACCAACAGAGCTGAGAAACACCTGAATCAAATGAAGGATGTGAGTAGTACAGCTGTAGCAATGGGATTATGTCTATGCTTGAAGCTAAGAAAATGCTCTTTTTTTTTTTCCTGGACTAAGCACCTAGTAGGACTGAGTGTTTTCATTGTTGCCTCTTCATCCATGGAGCTTCTGTCCTGCTTGCTTACATGTGTTTCCATAGTTTGCATCATTTTGCTGGAGAGGCACTGGGATTTGTCCAAGCCCAAGGTGAAAAACATCAGGACATAGGATTTACAAAGACCAACTTTCCAGACAGTATAAATACAGATAATTCTCTCAGATGGCTTGTAATCCGTAGCAGTGCATTAATGAGTGGTATTTTTATGTGCCTCGAAGAAACTCTAGGGGCACTTTTTTGTGCACTTACATAACCCAAGCAATTGAGCATTTCTCCCAAAATTCACATTTGTTAAACGACTTGACATTTGGCTAGTTAGCTGCAGAAGTGTTACTTCCTCTGATGTAGTGCTGGAGAATTCTGACCACCAGATTAAGGCTTCTAATGCCTCAGGGACTTCCTATGGGGAGTGAAAAATCTGTAGAGCCTCTTAACACTTCAACTTAAATGTAAACTTTAATTTTAGGCTACTGCTGGAAATTTAAATTATGTATGGGCTATATTTCCACTGGGGTTTCAGTCAGTAAATTTTATCAAAAAAGTATAAAAGGTCATTCTACTTGATTCATAAATGATAATAGCTGAGCTAACGAAAGATCTACTTTCTCCTGTTTGGTATTTCATAGATAGTGTGGAGGCCTCCCAGTTTTTCCATGTAAATCTTTTCTATATGACCTGCTACATTATATCAAAACTGTTTCCCTGTATTAGATTTGGAATGTGAGAAAGATGGAGCAAGAGTAAAGAAGAAACAGAGAGAATAACTTAAAATGGTATCAGAATTCAAAAGTGAACTTAAACCTATTATGACATCTCATTTATTGCCTGTATTTATGTAGCTGCTGTGTTTAAGGGTCCTGACATTTCCAGAAGTTCTTACTTGGCAGTGTTCCTCCAAGCCATCTGAATGTTGTGTTATGGGAAGTTAACATGCCCAACTGTTCATTTTGAGGTTTAAAATCAAAAATATTGGTATGTTTTCTTCAGTTTACATACATACAGATTGGTCATTCTGACAGTACTTGCAAGTATAAAAAAGGGTGAGAACATAAGTGGTTTGGGGATCTCATAGTCCTATTGAAATGCCAAGAAATACCATCCAAATTCATCATTGAGCAGAAAAACTACTTTAGGGATACAAAGTTGTGAAGTTCTCTGCCATCTGTCAATCATTGCTGTGGCATTTGTGAGCAGAAGCCATGTGGGAATCACACGCTCTAGTCCCATGCTTATAAAGGAGAAGACCAAACCACTGTCTTGTGCTTTTTTCAATGTGTACAACCTGTATATAGTTACTGTATTTGCACTACTATTTGTATTGCATGTTCTTCTATTGAATAAAGCACTGGAACAAATAAATGCTTTGAACCTAGCTGAGATGGCGAGGAGTGCAATGCAGGATAGAAAAGGATTATAACAATCTAAATGAATCCCTGGCGAATTGATCAGCATCTAGCTCCTCTCGGCTTAAGCTCGAGCGACTGTCTCTGGGAAGAGTGGAAGTTTCTCTGGTGTGTTTTCCCCCACTGTTTTCCGGTAACAGCAGACAGTTCCCTGTACACTGTGCTTTAGCCTGTTCAGTTCTGGAGCTCCCTAGATGTGAAAATTTCAGCTTCTCCAATCTAAGCTTATTCTGGAGGCTGACAGTGGAGAACTGCTGTTTGGACCCATTTCCTGAAATATTAACATGTCGTTTCCTTTTCCTAAATTGAACTCTGTTTCTAGTTGATGCTTGTTTATCCAACAAGAATTATTTCTCCCACCCTCCAAAATACATGGATGGTTGCCACATTTTCCTCACATCCACTTTGGCTGTAGTTACCCAAGCTAGGCAAATATAACAATTTTTTTCCTCTTACAAATCCATTTCTCAGCTTCTTAATCATTTATGGCTTTTCTGTGAACTCCATCTGGTTTGACTAATGAAAGCAAAGCTGAATATAATATTCTGTGTCTTTATTGCATAAGAGCACCATGAAAAAGGTTTAATTTGGGTTGGTTTTTTTTTTTTTTGATTCAAGTTCATCTTCATATACAGTCTGAAATGTTGCCATCTTATTCTGCAGGCTCGTACTGAGTTTGTTCGTCACACTAGACTTTGTAGGTTGGGTTGGCAAGCTCCTTCACTTTCTTACTGGTAGCATCTCTTGCTGCAGGGCACTGGTTCTGCCCAGGCAGACTGTGCCTGCCGGCTGCATTGATAATGTTCTGATCATGTTCTGAAACACCTAACTATCCTGAAGCAATGGAGTGATCTAAGGTGGTGGTGGGGAATTCACACACCTGGAAAAGACTCCAGTTCTGGGAGCCAGAAACTGTGTCTTACAGTTTGATTTGAAAGTTTAGCTTTCCTCCTGGAATGAAAAATACGATGAGTTTTTTTTGAGCTTTGTTCCAGAGGCTTTAAAAGAAATTTTAGATCTCCTTGAACTATATTGCTGATAGCTTAGTAGAATTTTGTTGCCACCTTTTCCTTCCTGCAATCAGTCTCTTGATTTCCTTGTGCCTTCTTTAATGGCTTCATATTCACAAAATGGTTTATTTCCTTGGATTGTTGGTGGCAAGGGAAGGGAAGGCATCTAGAGTACTCATAAAATTGTAATCTAGTGCATACTAGTTTAGAGATGTGGATAGGTGAGTCCAAAAGATTTTTTATACCTTATACTGTGGCTTGAAGAGAAAAGGAAAAAAACTTTGCCTTGACAATAACACTTCAAAATCTCTATCAAATTTTGTTTAGTGTAATAAACTACTTGATTAAATAAGCTTTTCTCAGACAAATCCATCTCACTGTGTGTTACAGATGTTCCCTGGAGAAGAAAATCATAGTATCATGCTATTGGGAAGACCTATGATGGTCCTCGGTATTGTATAAACCACTCACTTAATTTAGCACTGGATGTGAGAAAGGGGACAGGTTCTCCAAGTCTTGAAGGAACTTCTGTTGCTCAAAACATTGATCATAGCACTGAATGCTTGCAAGCTCCTATCTAATGAAACACTTTCTCCTTAAGGTAATGTTATTTTGAAGCTATTTTAAAGTTTTTCTCAAAGCAGCTTTCATAACATCTGGACTATATGGACCTGTTTGACTTTGGCAGTTCATGTTTAGACCCACAAAGATTGCTTATGTTGTACTGGTCAACAATTTCCTCCCAGCAATCATGAACCATTAGGAGTCCTGGCTGATGATGCTGGATATGTCTTTTGTTTTTCTGTCACTGACCATAAAGCTCATCTATGGTTTCAAGGAGTCCTGGATGATAACATCATTCCTTGATGGGTTGGTCTGATAACAGCTCTCTGATGAGGCTGCATTCAGCAGTTGCTTGTTGACTCCTTGGGCACTCTCATGTGGGTCCACTGTGTTAGCCCCATTGCACAGTGAATAGATAAGAGTCTTAGGGGTATAGCAATGTTAAACCCATCTATCATATTTTTAGCAGACTGGTGATACATGGGTTAATGTCTTCATCTCTTCTTATCCAACACAAGCAGCTAAAAGACTGACTTGAAATCTAATGGAAATTTTTCCGGTGGGCATGATGATGTGAATCAGGGAATCATTGGTGGTAAAGATAGACTGAGCAAAGCAGCTGAAATACATGCCAAAGGCAGCACATTTCCCCAGGCTGGTTGATATACAGTAAGCACAGGAAACCCAAATAGATAACTGTTCAAGATCAAGCTTAATGAACAGCAACATTTAGAAAATGAGCAGCAGAAAAACAAACTTTCCCATTCCTGTTGATCACAAGGTGACTCTTCTCTTTCACATGTGGAGCTTGCTATTGTCATCCACCACCTTGACTCTTTTGAAGCAAACCGATCGGTGTGCTCCATTCATTTTTAATTGATAGCAATTCTGGAGCTACTAATAAGGTGTCTGCAACATGTTAAATGAGGCACTGTGCAAACGCTGTACGGCACCGGTACTTGAGAGCTTGCATTTTGTAATTGTAAATATCTGCAGAGGCTAGAAGTCATGACTCCAAGAGCCTTGAGGGATATGGGACTGGCCTACCTGAGCTCCGACATCACTTGCCAGTTAGATTCAGTAGGTCAACCAGTGCTAAAACCTCTTTGGTGTAATGAAGACAAAGCTGCTGACTGGACGGCTCCGTAAGAGGACTGAAGTGCTAATTGGTTCATATTTGCTGACATTTGGTAAAAACTCCAAGGACTCTGTATTCCCCTGGCTTTCTGGAAAAGCAGCAAACCCACATGTAGTTACCAGAAAAAGTCTTACTGTTTGTTAATATAAGTTGTCTGACACTCTGTTTCCACTGATTTAAATATCTACCAGGGCACAGAGGCTCCACATATTCTTTAACTTTTCTTCTCCCTTTATTTATCTGTATTGAACAAGTAGGTCATTGCTTTACTCTAACCATGGTAGTTCTGGCTAGTATTTAAATAACTCAAAGAGAACTATATGGACTCCGCTGTTGCTACTTATGGCTTCTACCTGTGCGCCTCTTGCTCGTTACATCATTTGCTGTTCAAAAGAGAATTACCCTTCTTCTGGCTGTGCTGGGCCTTTGAGGGGTTTTGTGCAGCAAGTGATTAGAGGTGGGTTTTCTCAGCCTGGCTTTATTTGTGTCCATCCAGTCAGCAATCAATGAAGATAACTTGGATTCTGCTGTCATACCTCCTACTGTCTGATGGCTCTCAGTGCATCATCCCTACCAATGTCAAATCACTTCTGCTCTCTCTGGGGCCACTGTCTCTGATTGCTCTTTTCTGGCTGTTGTAAAGATAGATGCCCTAAGCTCTGACCTCAGCTTTTCTTTCTCTCAGTCCAGGACTGTCTGTCCTCCTCCAGCTATCTCCTTACAGTTAATGACTCTCCTCATTCATTTATTCTGTCTCCTTGCACGTATTTTTAGACTGCGATCATCTCCCTTGAGTTGGCTATTTCTTAAACAAGATAAATGCTATTTCACCTCGTCTTTTCGCATACGTTCACCGTGCCTTATTACTTGAGACTCTTCATCTACGATTCTATGAGTCTATGTTTTAACTCTGCATCTTCTAATATACCTTCTTCAGGTGAAGACTTTTTGCATCCAAGCCTTAAGAGCTGCCCAGTAGTGTAGTATGAACAGAAAAACCACCTACTTCTTATTTTGCATGAGAATATTACTATACATAAGAACAGACTTCTTCCACTTTACTTCACAGTTGCATTCCCTGACTGGCTCTACACTGTCATTGCAAGGACTTCTGAGACTTTAGAGGTGACACCATTTTTTTCCCATAGCCACACTTAAAAGAGACAACCCACTAAGCAAGATTCTATGGTTTCTGTGCAAGGTATTAAACAATAGGCAGCTTTTACTTCAGTCAGTACCATTATCGGAGAAGAAATCATGCTCACGTGATTTTCCAAAGCAAGAGAAGTGTTTTATTTTAAAAACCTTTATAAGTATTTAGACATTGTCACAAGAATCCATGTTCCAAAATATACTTGCTGTTGCAGCTGCTACTTAATAAAATGCAGATAATAAGTAATGGCTGTCTAAGCACAGAAAGTGAGAAGCTTTTATTATTTATCCTTATAAAACTTTAGAGCCTTTGAAGAGATTTAGAATTGATAACAGTGTCATTGAGCTCAGCCTTCATTTATTAAATATACTAAGAGCAAAGGTTCTGTTCACAGTTCTTGAGCTCTGTTGCTTTCCCTTGCCAAGGATTTCTATAAGTGAACGCACAGGTTTAGCAAGGACGGGATGTCAGGGCAGCTGGATAATTAAAGAGCTACTCTCAACCGTTCCTGCAGAACTGCTACTCTACCCCAGACAGGGCAGTCCACACACTTGGGACTGAGCAGAGAAATAAGGCAATACGCAAGGTCAGTCTAATCTTACATTTTTATAGCTCTCTTCATCCCCTAGGATCATAACTGTGAAGGCTGTATCCATCCAAAGGTCCCAGCACTACTGCTGAAATCCAGTAGTTTGCTGCAAAGGAACCATTTAGCTGTATAAAATGGCAGTGCAGTGCTTTACAGCCAGGAAGGCAGATGTCTGATAGAAAGAATAATTGTGAGTAGGTGGGCTGCAGTTACTCAAACCAGAATCTCTGCTTCAGCAAGGACCGAGACTGCGGTGAGGGCAGACAGCCGTGACCCTGACACAGGGGCCGGGTGTGATCCAAGCCTGGTGGCAAAGAGGCAACAGCCTTCATGGACACCTAACCCTGTTGTGCTGCGTGGGGGGCTGTCCTTGCAGAGTTGCCCACCCAAACTCTGGGTTGGTTGTGCCCTTCTCAGAGCGCAGTCCCCGAGAGCTTACAGCCTGGGGCAGCATGGCAGCAAGCACCGAGTGCCACGAGCTGCCTGAGACTGCAGTGTCAATCAAATGCCAAAAGCAGAGAGCAAGGGTGTCAAACTGTAATTTCTGCTGACGTGAGGAAGCTGCTGGCTGAAACGTTGGGAGCCTGTTGCCTTTAGAAATATACAGAAGAGAAGAAGTTGGATCAACCAGCCTGTGGAATAAGAGTAATCCTGGGAATCCTTCCAAGGCGAGGTGTATGGCACGAGGTGCTGGCTCTGGTTCCAGCGACAAGGTGACTGTCTGCTCACCTTGATGCCATCGTGCCAGCAAGGAGGAATTTATGTCGAGATGCTGTTTGTGGGCGATGATAATAGCTTAATTTTCCTGTAGCTTGCTGTTGAGGTTGATAGTGTAGTTTATAAATAGAAATTAGAATGGGTCTGCAAGTTGGCTATTTGAAGCATTTTTAGATTGATCATTACACTCAAGTATGAAGGTTGAAAGGACTTGTCTAATACCATACGATGAATTATTAGGAATAAACAAATCCTAACTTTTTCCTTCAACATATCTGCATGAGTGCTGTAACAAATGTACAGAGACAGCTGATAAACTGCCAAAAAGCACAATACAGCTCATGTAAAAAATCAGAACACTTTATTGTTCACTGCTAGTGAAAATACAGCGTATTACTCACAGGAACAGTGGTGCATTCGTGTGAACGCACAGTGTGGAAGGACATATATCCTACAGGTTTTAATTATCCAGCTAAGGGTTTTTCCAGTATATTGTCACTCCTCTCATCACAATAGACTGCTTGTTATTGATCCAAATGTGTATACAGGTGTGTAGCAGTGAAGGATGGTTACAAAGCCGGTAGCGGTGAGTGCCTCTGTTATGGCTCACGAGAAACGCAAGGATGAAAGCAGGTGCATTCCTCAACCTGGGATGCACCAAGAGCATTTCTGAGGAAGAAAAACCATTTTTCACAGCTTGTCAGCATGCTCCCCGGCCTATTAAAGAGAAGCAATGGATTCCTATCCAGCCCATGTAAGCTGATGTGTTTTGCCAAAACAGAGGCTTCTTGTTGCAGCTGCTGGGGAATCCAGCACTATGATCCTGGTAGAGATGTCACGGTATCCTTTCTTAAGGCACCTATTAGCATAGGATCTCAGCACTGATCTCATGGGCTGTTGCTGCAGCTACAAAACAACTGACACATTAGGCTGATTAATCCCTGTAGTAATTCCATTAACCTCCTTAATGGAGTTATAATATGGATGAATTTACCCCTCTGCAGCAACGCGAGAGGGAATTGCCCTGGAGAGCCTATAAATACGGTGTGGCAGGGATGTCCAAGGTAAACATTATTTTGTTTGTTTTAGTGCAAAGTGAACCTGACCAGCTGGAAAACCTCCCTGTCTTCTGAGAGTTTGACCTCTTCACAACACTAATGGTGCAGGTGCCCCTGCAAGAGGGTGATGCATCAGGGCTCGGACACATCAGCGGGGCTCTTGGCACCCCACTGACAGCTCGCTGTGTGTCCACCCTTCCCTCTCCCTCTCTCACAGGCGCACATAGCCCACCTCATCACACAGCTTCTCTGACACAGCCTTTTCATTCACCTCCGTGGTGTCCCCTCTATGTGCCTGCATCTGATCTTGATTTATCTGCTTCCTGCTCCCTGTCAGGAGGGCAGTTTTGCCTGGACTGTGTCGCTGGGCAAAGGACTGCTAAAAATAAGTAGCAGAGCTACAGGCCTGACATATTGCATAGGGAGCAGATTGAGAACAGAAATGGGGAATTCTGTATTTCTCTTTGTTTTCTTCCTGGTTTTCTAGCCTGTGGAGAGAAGGTTTACCTGCTGCCTTAGCTACATGCATGGCCTGCTTCTAGGGTGGCTTGATTGCATTGCAGTTCTGTCATTAAAGGCTTCTTAGTGCTTTGACATTACCTCAAGTCTATAAGAGCCAAAAAGGCACCCTGCAAAACCCTCCCAAGGAACAGGCAGAGACATCATTTTTAGTCTACCACAACAGCCCAGGCTTTCTGGAAGCTCCTGCTGCGGTTCGTTAGGGGCTGTATAGGGTGGCTAATGGGGCTGGGGGCTGGAGGAGTCAGGCAGGAAGCCACAGGAGGGTCTGACTAATGTTTCTGCTTGTTCAAAGACTGTTGCCACGTACGCAGGTGCAGTGATGTGACTACTAAGCTGCAGTATCTCTTCATCTACATGGTTTGTGATCTCCTTGCTAATATGCTAAATTTATTCTCTTTGATAGCCAGTCCTTTCCTCCCACAGAGGCTGCAATCCCAAGAGATGGAGTCACCCAGCTCTTTAGTGATCCAGGAGACAGTGGGAGAGAACAGGGGAGGTGTTGTGTCCATGGGATGCACACACACGCCTGGGGATTTTATTTCTCTTTCTGCCTACGGTAGTCACTTCCCACGTTCAGCACAGGGATGAGAAGTCCTACCAGCCACCTCTTGCCAAAGACCTCCTGCAGGTTCTCCCTCCAGGGCCGGGCTCTTACCACTATCCCTTTCCGCACCTGGTACCGCGTCTGCCCACGCAGGATCAGCAGCATCTGGTGGCAGCAGAAGCCAGCGCAGGCCAGTCCAATCCCAAGCCAGAGGTAGAGCATGAGGATGACAAACATCTCAGAGCTAAGGAGAGCTCCTGCAGACCAAGAATCGGGGAGAGGGAGGACAATAAAAGAAAGAGTTTAGATACACTTCACATGCCAGCGTAACACTCATCCCCAACGAGCTGCCTGTATTCTCTGGCCACAAGTGGGGCGTTAGAAGCAAGACAGGCTGGATCCTCCAACTATATATTGTTTTCTTCATAGTGTCTGATGCAATGGATCTCACTGGGGAAATACTAAAATGATAATGGTCTCCATATACTTCTCCCTTTCCTGTTAATGTGAGGAGCTACATTACCGGGGCAAATTCAGCCGAAGGCAAAACATGTCTGTAAGACTTCAGCACTGTTTTGAAGAGTTGTTAATTTATTTAAGGATCTATCTGCTCATCACAGTGAATCTAAGATTTATAGTTTCCTTTTGAGAAGAAGTATGGGTCCTACAGCATGCAGATGTTTCCAGAAGCTTTACTGTGTCCATTATTATTACTGGGCAGAAAGATACAGGACTTCTCTCTCTCTCTCAAATCATTATATCTGCCTATCTATTCATATAATATGTTAAAAAAAAAACCAAAACAACAAAACTCAGTAATGACTTTCCTACCATTAGGCAAAGGCAGTTTTCATATGAATGCAAGAAACAGAAAATGTTCCAAAACACAATTCAAATTCCATTTTTAAAGCTGTTGCTAGAATATTCAAAATACTGGGTAGGTCTGCAGCTCCTAATTTAATTTTTTTGTAGCGTGTATTTATGTTGAATATATTTAAATAAAAATATTCAGTGGGCTCTTTCCTCTACGATGATTTTAGAACCCCTTCTGGAAAATATTAGTATAATAGCAGGTATCACTGAGTGACCGTTCTGTGCGTAGGCAGATCTAAGCCCATTAAACTAAAATTCTCTATGTGTGCAAATGAATGTGTACACACATATTTTGTGCATATTGACATATTATTAAACACCCATATTTGCACACAGGCATACAAAGGAAATTAAATGTGTGTCAATACTGGTATAAATACACCTCTCACTGGTGGTTTAAGAATGAAAAAGCTCTCACATGTTCCCATCCTTCCGGATGGGGCAGACATGCTCGGGCTGGTGAAAACTCTGGTTGCTCTATGGCCCTAGGACAGCAATTCTGCTGGATCAGGGGTTGCACAGACGGTAGTGGTGTGCTACCTAAAGCTGTTACATGGCTGCTTCAGGTTTTAAAATCAATACAAGGGTGGCTAGATAAGCGCCTCTTGCTTCTCTTTTACAGAAGGCTGGATTAGGCGGTGTCATCTGGTTTTGCAATCTGTGAATCCCGGCTTCTCCACCTGGCAGTGCTGTAAGTGAGAGATTGGGGCTGACCTGTGACAATCACGTCAAGCTTTGGGCTCAGCCAGCAGGCCCCTCTGAGGATGATTTGCAAGGACACTGACTACAGCCTCAAGCTTTCAGAGATTGTACTTACTTGCAAAAGGCAAAAGAGTCATTCAGTTTTCTTCCTAAATGCAATGTCATCTTTCCCTTCTCATTAGATCCCATCCAGCTCAGTGGGCTTTGTATGCAATACAGCAGGGGAAGAGCAAGCCCCTTAAGATGATGACAAATCCTCATACCAATTCTGTCAGAATAACTCAATCTATCAGGTAGGAAGCTCAGAGCCAAATATGGGCTTCTCTGCCCCTCTTTTACTGGACCAGAGTGTGACAGACATTTGCTCTTTCCTACAGCTGATATTCAGACAGGATATGGAGAAAGACAGCTATTTTCTTTAGAGCCTTTGCAAGGCAGCTATAAGCTTTATTTCTATGAGCTGCTGAAATTCAACATCAAGAGAGTAATTACCCTTGTTTCCCTTTGCAAATATTAAGCATCTCTGAGCCGTGCTTTGCAGGTATATGATTTCTTTAACCTTTGCTTCAGGTTACCTCATAAAACATTTTCTATAATTTCTTTTGTGGATCTAATCTGACCTGTGTTTACAAAAGTGCTCTCCATTTGTCCCTCATCACCACAGTCCATTGTAGTCTCGGATTCCCTTTTTCTCTAACTGACCTGGTGTGATCTCAGGCTTATTGCCATACATTATCTATGCTAGAAAAGCTGAATCACAGGCTGAAATTATAGACTCTGGGTCAGATTCTAAAATCCATGCCCGAGACTGGGCAGAACGAGCCAACTGAAAATTTTCCCAGCATGAAAGCAGGGAACACTCAGTTGACATAAGACCAGCAGACTCACCCTTCATCCTCCTTTTCTCCTACTCCAGTGCATGATGGAGAAGAAGAAAGGGAAACTTTTTTCCTTACTATAGCAATGCTCTGTTTGGACCCTATAACAGTCCTAAGTTAATAGTTATGTTAACTGAAAAATATTGGGTGGACAATCCACCCTTCCAGGTACTATTCCAGGCTATGTTTTTCTTTCCTGGAGGTTAAAGGTGCTGGTAGAAACCCAGTGGGCCATTCCTCCTCAGGAACCATGACACCACGTGCCCTTATGTTGCTGTGTGAGGCAGCAGTTTTGCTCCCAGCCGAGCCAGAGGTTTGGAGGGAGCTGCTGGGAGCTGCTGCCTCTCGAGCGTGTTCTGTCTCTCAGCTCCCAGCTCTGCACCCAGCCCCATTGTGTCCCACTCAAACACTTTCCCGTGCTGCCTTTGGCACTGCAATTGCTGACACTGGAGCCGAGGCACTTCAGTGGCTCTTCAAACACATGCCAGGACCCAGTTCAATGCAGATGAGCCCACAGAGTCAGAGAGAGAGAACTAATTCCTCGATAATCTCCTCCCACATCCCTGCTCCCCCTCCCAGGCTGCTGTGCTGAGTACAGCTTAGGCACAGGGGAGAAATCATTCCCAGTGTTTTTAGTGCTAGTGAAGCTCATGCAACGCTATTTACAAAAATTCTTCTGCTTGGAAAAATGACTCCATAAAAATGTCGTGCCAGGATTTCACGTTTATTGTCTCTCAGTGATTACCGTGACAAATCTGCTAATTTGCCAAGTAGAGAGATATTTGTTTGTTTTCAGATGGCAACCCTGCAAACCCAGCCTGGAATTCTAAAAGCAAGCTGGGGCCTCTCTGGCTCCTGTGTCCCCAGCAGCGGAGACTCCACACTCAGATCATAATCAACACTTCTGGTGACAGCGCACGAGCCAAACCAGACTCAAGGCCCCTCTCACTGAGCTCAGCTGAATCTGCAAAGCTAAAATATATGGGATACCTATTTTAGTCTAACAAAAGCTGATCTAAGTGTATGAGGCATGAGCTGCACAGGGGGAAAAATAGCATTTTTTTGTAATTTATTTCAGGGCAGAATACCAGCCTGATCTGTCTGCATAGACAGTTCTCTGAGACCAGGCTTTATCTAGTTCCTGGGTTTGGACAGAGAAAGGGTTGAGGGTGCAGAGTCTGAGGGCATGTTGAAAGGTGAAGAGGCAAGGCTGGAAGAGGACAGAAAAAGTTATGGGAGCAGAATCAGGAGTGGGAAGGGGAAAGTTTGTGGAGATTTACAGAAGGGCAGGGAGAGAGGAGAGAAGGGGAGAAGTGGAATGAAGGGTAAAGGATGGGGACAAGGAGAAAGATAATTGCTTTTGGTGTGGAGCTCATGCAAGCAGAGCAGACACAGATAATTTCCCCTGGTTCTCTGTGGACCTGTGTCCCAGACTGGGGTCATGAAAAAGGTGGCTAATCATGTCACACTAACTCCTCTCTTGGTTTCTGTTGCCTGAACCCCAATTGTCCTGTGCTGAAAGGGTGGCAAGATCTCAGTAACTTTGTGGTGCCAGGAAGCAGGAGGTGGGTGTCAGTGAAGGGCGTGAATGGAGACTTAGATGAAGACAATGAGAATATCTCTGATGAGATATGGGAAACCTGCAGACTTGTAAGATATAATACCCTACAGACAGCCCTGCCCCCATCTCTGCCTGTAGGACAGGCAAAAGATTCCCCTCACTTGACGTTCAATGAGTGAAATCCAAAATCTCTCTCTCTAACTGCAACACACTCCCTGCATGACTGATAGCCCTATTCTAGCACCACAACCTGGTTATGGGGCATTTTCCAGAGCATTAGGAATAGGGCTGTGGCTGTAATCTGAAGCGAGTCCCAGCCTCTATTTCAGGTGAAGCAAAATCCTTTGCAAAGGCTATCTCTAACCTCTAAAGAGGACTGTGTTGAACACAACCAATTCTCCCTCTTGCCCATTTTCCCACCACCATTCACAACACACAGCTATCCAAGGAAGATCATGTCTTCCCCCTCTCCCGAAGCCTTGGAGGAGGAAGAGGCTCTTCATCTCCAAGGAAGGAGTGCTTACCTGAGAAGAACTGGCTGATGGAGTGAGGCAGAAGAGTGAGGAAGGCCAGTGGGTTTGCAAAGGACATGGAGAGTGCAGCAGAAATGTAAGCCATGCCTGCCACCAGGGAGTCGAGGCAAGCCAGGGAGGTGTAGAGGCAGAACATGATGAAGTTTCGCATGTTCCTGCTCCCAATGCAGTTCCCTGTGAAGAAACAGTGGTGGTCATGCCTCTGGGTGACTCTGGCACACAGTCTACAGAAGTGAGTGCTGGGCAAGGCTGAGCCAGGGGACCTGCTTCCATCCAGCCAGTCTGCCACCACTTCGGCTCCTTCGCCCAAGTTTAAGCCCTTGCCCAAGTCCTCGGGGGAGTTCTGGATCACAAGGACGTAGTTGCCCAGGGCATTAGCTGAGAGGAAGAGGAAGAGGGCCCCATGCAGCAGAGCAGGAGAGAAAAGTGGGGTGGTGGAAGGGTCTCTGAACATGCTGGGGATGAAGAGAAAGATCTGGAGGACGAAGGTCACTAGGGAGATGCACAAGAAGTAGGCTGGAGCGACAACATTGAGCAACCTGAGAACTAGCATTGCGGATTACGTTCCTGCAGGGGAAAGCAAGGAGAGAAGGAACATCACCGCTCCGGCTGCACACTTCATCCTTCCATTTCCTGCCGGTCCCGGCCCCGCTGCCTCTGGGCAATGCCCTCCGGGGGCCGCTCTCCCTCGCCGCCGGGCCGGGGACAAAGTGAGAGCCTGTGGGCAGCGACCGCTCCCCGGCGCCCCGGAGGAAGCACCCCGGCCCCGGCGTTTGCCTCCGGCGAACTTGCAGCAGCGATGCCCCGGAGGGGCTGCGGAGGCTGGAGGGGGAAAGCCGGCTCCCGCGGTGTGCCGGCGATGTGGGCTCCGCTCGCCTAGCAGAGTCCCTCTGCCAGGCAGGGTCAGTTTTGGTATTGCATGAGAGGAAAAAAGGTGGTGCTGGAGGAGGGGGGAGTGAATGGAAAGGAGGGGG
>VZTM01022353.1:220069-234393 GCA_013400555.1 Jacana jacana | reverse complement strand
TTTCTTTGATATCTACCCTTTCCCAATATGCCCCTTTAGCAAGCAGAGTGGGAAGCCACAGCCATAATCTATACATTTGTCAGCCACATAGTGTTTTCATCTTCTAGTTCAATAGCCTGGGCTATGTTTGATGGTGACTGACAGACCACAGTCTTGGTAGCTTAGTCTCTGGATCTCCTAGTTCCCCATATTCAGACATTTTAAGCAGAATAAAATATAGTTCCAGTTGATGCCATGTTCTGATATTGCCTGCTCAACATCTTTCAAGGTCTCACTTTAAATTGCATCCCAAATTATGTATCATTTCTTCCAACTCAAAATGTGCATTGCCTCAGACAGCCCCATTAGATACGTGACCCAGCCTGGATTTTATTCAGTTCGTTGTTACCCTCTCAGATAGTGATTTTTCTCTGAAATGAGTGAGTTAATCTCTGCTATTTGCTGTGATAATTTAGAAGAAATGAATGTTCTCTGTGGTAAACCTGGCGCTGCTTGCCTTAAATTATCACTTAAATACAAGACTTAGGAAGTTTTTGTGGGCTTTTTTTTTTCCTTTTTCCAGTTAGTTAGTTTTCAAAATCTGCACATGCACAACAATGTCTGGAGAGGTTTCCTGTTTAGTCAGGTAAAGTTGAATGGCCACAAAAGGTAGCAGACGATGCCTGATGTGAAGCAAATATAGCATGGTTGGCAGCAGAGCTGCATGCCTGTATGTTGACCAGCTTCCAATCTGCCTCGGTGGAGACACAAACACTGAGAGGAAAAGAGAGCTCAGTCCTTTTCTCATTCATCTCTGAGTTATACTACTGAGGTTGTCAGGACAGACCTGATCTTTCTCAAACAGTAAACTAGTGTTAAGCTCCTACTAAGAGTGAGAAATGACCTTCAGAGGCCAACTCAACCATCTTTCCCATTTCATCCATATCCTTGCCCCAAGTGTACCTATTCCCTGCAGAAAAGAGTCTAAACAGGGTCCTAAAGATCTCTGGTGATGGAGATTCTCAACCACCCCCACCCAATCTATTCTGTTCATTGTTACCCTCTCAGAGTATTTCCTCATGCCTAACCCGATACTCCCTTGCAGCAATCTAAGGCTTCAGTCTTTATCACATTCCCAGTGGATACAGAGACCATATAAATCTTTTCCTTTCTGCAGCCTTTTACATAGTTAAAAGTGACTGCCACGTCTTCTCTAGACGAAGCCACCCTATTCCCTCAATCTTTCCTCTTGGGTTGTGTTTTGGAAACCTCTGAGAGAAGGAGCAGAGGATCTGGGGTATTGTACCTGTTGTGCAAGCACCTAAGAGCTGAGAAGCACCCAGCGCTGAGGTCAGGCAGGCTGACAGCACAGTTTAATCATTTCGACCTAGATTTCCAGTTGTGCTGCAACAGTTGTGCCGGGGGTTTCAGTGAGGAGGACACTTATTAACAAGGGAAGAGATGGTAACTAAGCAGTTGACATACGGTCATGACTTTAACACTCTGTCAACTGCGTGCTGTATCTGAATTTATGCCTTAAGCTACTGCACCTCTTTTTCAGCTCCCATCTGGCCAACCTTCACCTGCACCCCCCGCCTTCTCCTTAGGATGGTGTTGAGAAAGGGAGGGGTTTTACACAGCCATAGCTCCTGCCTCAGTGTGCCGAGCCTTCCCCAAGCGAATACAGCTGCTGGTTTCTCATTACAAACCTTCCAGCTTATCATTCAGTGTAAAACTAAGCTAGGAAGTAATGCTTGGTGAACAAGGTATTTATGCAAGGACACATTATGATTCAGATAGCAACATACATTTAAAACTAATCTGGACAGTTCTAAAGTAAATGAGAAAATAATCTGCCACCTAACGACATATCCGTGTCTGGCTGTATCTTTGCATTTCAGAGAGACATTTTCAGGTCAATAAGCCATGTGAATGAAGTGAAGACATGGAAATGGGGCAGGGGCGGGAAATAGGACCCCACTCTTCAAAAGGGCTTGTTCTCCACCTTTGCCTGTGACAGTGTTCTTAAGCAAATAGATTTCCAGCACTTCAGAAAACAGACTGAAAGGTTTATTGACAAATGGTCAATTGCCCCCAAACGAGGAATGAGATGTTGTGTAGGCTGTAAAAGCTGTTCTATTTCTATTGAACAAAATACACCTTCTGAATAGCAACCCACTACACAGACCAAGTTGTTGTCATTTCTGCCAGAAAGTCCAAAACTCAGGTGGCTCCAGCAGTGCTGAGAACAAAGAGCATGTTTAGACAAGCAAAATACTGCTTGCTTTCTAAGATGTGTTTTAGTGGTCTTCTAACTCACAGTAAATATTCTTAAACAGGTCTTGAATCCAAGGGTTCAGAGAAAGCCATTCTTCAAAATGTTAGCTGGCTTACTTTTCTGTGCTCTGCCTGAGTTGGTGCTACTGACCTGAGACTGCTTCTCCTCCTGCAACCTAGGAGCTGCCATGATGGCCTCATTCCTCTGACACTGGTGGTCACTCTCAGGGGGAGCCCTGTGGCTGTGGGATACCAGCTGCCTATTGGAACTTAGCATGGAATACAGAGCTCTCATCACAAAGAATCAGAGCAGTCACTAACATTACCTCATCCTGTGTGAAAGTCCTTGTGTGTCACCTTCCTAGTCCATCTATCTCCTCATTCTTCAAGTCATAGAAACATCTAAGCATCTTTTGGGGGAGCCAAGGAGAAAGACCAAGCAGCCATCATAGTTCCAAGGATATTGAGTGGTTTATGATGCTCTTGGCTGTTCTAGCTGCCCTGTGCCACAAAAACATCAGACCTGTTTGAAACAAGTCACATTTTACAGCATACTCTGCTGTGTTAGGAAAGCTGTGGCAAAAAAAAAGTATCAACATTTCAACATTTGACTCACTTTCTGCTTGCTGGTTGTGCTGGGAAACAAACTTTTGCAGTCAAGTAAAGTTCAGTATGTCAGGACGTGCCAGCAGGAAGAGTAAATGTGGGTGGAAAGGGAAGTATTGCAGGAGGGAAGACACTTAGAGGCCTCAGCTCAAGCCAGGGCTGTTGTCTCTGGCTGTGGTGTACCCTCTTCTTTCCTCTTCTCTATCCCACTGGTCTTGCAAGTGCTCCTGAGCTCTGTCCCCATAATGGTCCAGCGATTCTCCCCCTAGTGGACCCAAGACACTTCCCTTTGAGTGCCTACAACTGCCTCTTCCATCAAACCCTGCCCACAATACTGGCTCAGCACCAGAGGAATGGCTGAACGCTGTGGAAAAGAAGAAAGGGGAAAAAAAAGGAAAAAGCAGTGGAAACAAATGCTCAGGCAGTGAAAGCAGTGAAAAGAAAAGGAAGGACAAAGGAAGGGGGAAGTACTACAGGCATTTTTTCCTGCTAAGATCTGAGCATCCTCTATAGGTATCCGGGTGCTCTCGAATTCCCGTCATCACCAGCAGGTTTCAGTATCAGATATTATACCTTGACAAGACGGTGTCACCTGGGACTGTACAGGATTCCTCTTGTTGCTTTCAAAATACTTTGGCTAGCAGGAAAAATACACAATAAAATGTCTCTTTTTGATTCCGCTGACTGACTTGAAGCTCCTGAGCCATAAACCTCAAGCCAAGTGAGGAGTCTCATTACTCCCAGGTAAATACCACAGCGAGGAAGGGTCTTGGACCAAGGCTCCTTCTGTTCTGTCATTTCCAGGCAGGACACTGCAGAGCAGAGCTTCTAAGGAGCAGAGAATTAAAATTATAAATGTAAATGATGTTTATTGCAGGGATTAAAACCCGAAGTAATGGGCATAAATATGTGAGGGTGGTCATCTGAAGCAATCTGCTGTCAGCAGGAGCAGCTACTGCTCCAGAAGTTGCACGCTACCCTTTTTCACAGGGATGACATCTTCCTCCCCACTCCTAGCCAGCTGCCTGACCCTCATTGCCATGCCGTGTTGCGGTTGAGCATTGTGTCAAATTTCTATTGAGCCAATCAAAGCACAAAAGCCCTGGTCTCCCTTTCTGCTTGTGAAGTGCCCTGCACACCTAGGGTATCCTATAAATAATAAATAACAATAACACATGCACATATTCATAACCGAGTCACTGTTTACATAGTGAATATTCAGCACCCACCAGATGGTTCCTCTTTCACTGCCTCCAAAATGGAAATGACCAGTTACTAAAGATAAAATATTCCTTCCCTTTTGCTGCTTCCCTAGGGCTCCTACTTGTTGTTCTCTTGCAGAACTGCTGCTCCCTGGAGAAGGAAGCCTTTCAGCCTTGGAAACAGTGAAATCAGATCTGAAATATGAAATGTTTCAGCAGGAGCTGCAGATAAATGAACACAGTGTTAAATCAATTCCAGAAAATAGACTTGGATTAATCCTCCTGCCTGCCACAGCAGTGCTCTGGGAGAAGCGATCTCTCTCCCTGCTGTCACACGGCTGCTGCCCCTGCCATCATGATGCTCCTCCAGTGGGTCTGTCAGAGCAATTCCCAAATTATTTTGGCTCTGCAAAAATGCTAGCTATCAACTAGTGCACTAGATGTGCTGCACACTGCCAGCACCCCAGCCACACTGCAGGTGGCACTGATTTAACTACTTGTTTGCTACACGGAGGGCCAGGTTCTGCTGGCTTCATTTCCACCCGCCCCACTGGGTGCAGTTACCATTTATGATTTATTAAGTAAAATGCACTAACAGCGCTGGGAGCAGAGACCAGGCCTCCAGCCACCCAAGGCCAAGTCAAACACCCTTCTCTGTGCTTCTCATGTGCTTCTCACCCTTCTGTGCCCCCACGTGGCATATGCAAGGTTGCCCAGCTCCGTTGGAGGAGCTGGTCCCATTCCATCAGGTAGCTTGATATGAAAGGCTCTGGGCTCAAACTCTGACAGATTTAGGAGAAGCTAGAGCCCACACACTTCATTTTCTGAGCACATCTTTAAACCCTGGATTTGGTGTAGAAGAAGGGCCGTTACCTCCACCAGCCAGGTGCCCATGGGGAGCAGATTGCCACACTGATCCCTGAGCAGGCTTTCCATGGAACCCTGAGCTAGACATCTGTTCAGCCCCATCACCAGCCAATCTGTCTTCTGGGGGGCTCCCTGTCCCTACCACTGATGAACAGCACCTTTTCTTGGAGCAGACCTGGCTTGCTTCAACAGAAGAGATTCAAAGCCCTGTTCAGGAAGAGGAGGAGAGGCAGAAACAGCTCCTCTTCTGAGGATGCAGGGGGCAGCCAGCCCCTTGTTCACTTGTTTCCAGCCCCCATGTGGCCTGGAGTTCCAGGGGAGACACCTCTTTCCTTGTGCTGGGGCTGTGTGGAGATTTCCCTACAGATGCTGGGAGCAAACACCTGAGGCCAGTACGCCTTCTTGACTGGGCAGAGCTGAAGGGTAAAACCTCAGTCCAGTACTATCTCCCTGAGAGAGCCAAGGAAATACAATTGAGATGCTGCTTTCTCTTCTTGGCTGAAGGAAAAGAAAGCCACAATTTGATCATGGGTAGCTGTTGGTCAGATTCCAGGAATCACCTGAACTATTTGGTATCAAACAAATGAAGCCCTTAGCACTGCTTTGAATAAGGTTAGGTAGATAGCACTGTATCGAGGGCAACCACACCTCAGGCTGCCTGAAGAAAGGGCATGCTGCTGTCAGGTGGTAATTTCCTTTATCCCCGAGCATCTCTAAAGGCAGTCCAGGGCCTACAGAGCTGGTGTGGTGTCTGCTGTGGGGGTGACACCTTCAGCCTTACTTTCCCTCCTCCTTGCCGAGGCAGTGACTGAGTGAGGAAAACCCAACATAGGACTGCAGTGGAGGAGCAGTGGACCTCTGCAGTGGAGGATGACTACAGAGGACCACAGTGCAAACAGCCAGGAGGGAGGTGAAATATTCAGCTCTGAAGACCTAGTAAGGAGATATAGGAGGAAACAGAAAAAGGAAGAATAAATGAGAGGGAGAAGTCCCTCAGCAGTGAGACTTGGACTTTCTCCAGACTCGTCTTCACTTGCTTCTCTCAGATTCCTGTCTGGTGGATTTGGGGTAAGCACAGCCAGTACCCAGGTTTCCAAAACGCCTGCCAGAAGCAAAAGCCAGGATCTGCGTCACTCACAGATGTGGAAAGGGGGCTTTCACACAGAGCTGGAGGGGGTGGCAGGCGAGGTGTGCCTGGCGAGCAGAGGGAGCAGCAGCCATGCAGTGGGGAGCAGGGACGTGATCACCTTGGTGCTCTGAGGGGATCGAGGCCAGGGCAGGGCTCAGCAAGAGGGGTCCTGGCATGGTGTGGGGGGCAGGACTGCAGGCAGCTGGGAAACCGGAGTAGAAGAGATGGAGATGCAGTGACGGAGGGGACTTTGTGTGATGTGAAAGCTGGAAAGAAGAAAGGTGGTTGGGGTCAGAAAGCGCCAGTGGAGGGGTTGGGGTGAGCGCCAGGATGAGAGGGGATCTGTGCAGGAGGCTTCCCAAGCACTCTCCCAGCTCCCGCACTTCTCGTCGCACCTCCCCGGGCACCCAGCTACCGTCCCCCGCCCGGTTTCCCAGGGCTGCCGCTGGCCCCCCTCCGGCAGCTTTTCAGCCCAGAAGAGCCGCAGGTCCGCCTGTGACGGGTGAGCCGGTCGCATTCTGAGCGACGGCCGCNAGGAGGGGACAGGAGGGGAGCAGCGGGGAGCGCAGCGCTCCGCAAAGCCCGCAAAGCCGCTTCCAAAGGCCGCTCCTATCCCGGTAGCCGTGATGCCCCGGGTAGCTCCCCGCTCGCCCCCGGACAGGCTGAAGGCCCCAGCGGGTCGGGGAGCGGGGCCAGGCTTTCAGCTCTCATTGGGCATCTCCCACTGAAAGATGCAGACGCAGATAAACAGGGTCTTCTTCAAAAGAGCATAGCTCCTTCCTACCCTCACCTTCACCTGAAGCATCCTAAGACGCTGGCACCATGACCAAGGAAAATGGAAGCAGCAATCCCACCTCCTCTGCCAGGCTGGAATCAAATCACTTCCCCAAAGCCTCTATCATCTCATCCATGGGGAAGGAGTACTGAGTGAAGGGTCTGCACAGAGAGGAAATCACAACCGACCAACAAACTCACTACAGCACAACTGACTTTTCCTATGGCACCTGCTTGCTTACCCAAGACAGACAACCTGGAGAGAATCTGGCTCCAACCTGCCCATAAGATATGCCCCTGGGGGTCTCCACACCCATCTCTTAACAAAATGACATCTTGCCTGCCCCACAGCCCAGTGCTCACCTCAGCAGACCACTGAGACCCTGCTCTGTCTGGGATGGGAGGGAGGCAGCAGCCAGTGATGAGTGTGGAGTGTACATCCTGCAGTGGTCAGCTCTCCTGAGCCCACCTCTCCATCCCTCATGGCACACAAAAGGGAGTAGGGGGCAGGTAATATGGGGTGGAGACAGATTTCGGTGGAGGCTGAAGATACAGGCAGGGCAGGAGAGTGGGAGCCCTGTGTACGGAGGGGGCAGTGTAGGGTGCAGCGGTGCTGCAGAGAGTGTGCTAGGGAGCAGAAATACTCCAGGTGACACTTCCTTTCCCTGGGTCACCCACTGTGTTGGGCTGTCACCGCTGTGATTTGAGAGCCAGACAGCTCAAGGGGATTGCAGATGTGGGCTAGCAGCCAGTTATGGTACCATCAGAACCCGAGGGACCTCTCCCCTGCCTCTTTGCCCCCGAGATCCATCTCCAGCTCTGCTGGGAAGACCACAGCCTCACAGCTGTGATCCCCCTGGGAGAGAAATGCTTGCTCCCCAAACAGGAGCTACCTGCAGAGCAGCACCTCCCACCCACACCTCCCCAAATTGCCACTGGCATGGATTTTGCAGTCCTCATTGCAGGAAGCCAAAAGCTGCATCAGATACAACTCTTACCTGCTGCAGTAATTCATGCTCTGTTGCAACGTGGCTAAATGTGCTCCAGAAGTTCTCCAAGCTTTTACTTGGGAACTTCAGTGCTTTCTCCTTGTTTGTTACACCCCATGTTACCTATGTACACCCTGCCTTGTCTCTGTGCTCTAGAGCTCTCCCTGGGGCTCTTGGAGGTCTGCTGAAGCAGTGGCAAACCTGCCAATTGCTGAGCAACCTGGGAGAATGCCTGAGAGTCATCATGGCTGCTATCATCAATGACCATCAGTGTTTCAGGACTCCACTTTTGCCATGAGGAAGCGTTATTAGCCACCCATAACATGTCATCCACCTGCACTTCCCTTCTAGCTTCCATTTGGCAGAGTTCTCAGCTCCTCCCTGGTGCAACTCCAGCCTGATAAACCCATGTTGCCTCTACCTGAGCAGTGGCTTCATTTTGGAAAGGGGGGGGGTGGGGGAGGGGGGATGATAGGGAGAGAAAGATGGTGCAAAGGTCATTATGAATAAAGTTGAAGATGATAAATTATACATGCAGTAAAGCCATAGGTAAAGCCAGCAGCAGGGAAATTAATAATTAATAAATAATTCTTAGCTGATGACTAGGACTCAAACTGCATGTTGCAGACTGAGAAGTGGGTGAAAGGAGCTGGTGAGTGGGTCAGAGGAAACGATGTGCTCTTCATACAACGTGTGGCTTACCTAGGGAACACCTTGCTGCAAGATGCTGTAGATGCCCACATTTTATACGACCTTCAAATCTCTTTCAAGAACAATGTGTTTGCTGGTGCAGGAAGCCTCATGCTGGAGAGTGGGAGAGGACACTTGCAGAAGCATTGTCCTCCTGCTCTGTTCTTATACTCTTCTCAAGGTGTTTGCTTCACTTACAGAAACAGAGTACTGGTCTATAAAAAACCCTTTTCTGACCTAGGATCCTTCCTTTTTCTTTCCTTTTGTGCTTTTTTTTTTTCATTGTGACGCTATTCTGCATATTCTGCCAACAAACCAGTTAGCAGAGATGTTTTCGTTGAATGTTCTTTATATGAGACAGCCCATTTAGAGTTAATGACTTTCATAAAGGGCCACATTACTGTGCATTAGATAGCTGCACTCCTGACAACTGTTTTTGCCGGGGAGAACATCAGTGCATCATTGCATGTTTGCTCCTGGGAAGGCTGGCCATGTGGACAGAGTCGCAGCCTGCACGCAGAGCCCTGTGTTTTGGCCAGAATGGTAATATGGTTCATTACATGATGTGCATCTTCCTCGCTGGCTCTCCCGGCCCAGCCTGTCAGCTTACGTCCTTCCCCCATCAGCTGCTGACATTCTCATTAAAACTACCATCACTTTTCCCTGGTATCTCTGCAATCAATCTTTCACTGCTTGAAGTACCATCACAAATGCCATTTCCTGCTTCAGAAGGTCAAGTGCTTGGCCTGGATCTTCTTCTTGTCTGTCAGGAATTACCCGTTGGACCTCTTGATGCAGGGAGGTTGTTTTCCCGAGATTTACATAAAAGATTTGACTCTGATCTATGACCTCCACTTCTAGCCCCATATAACCACGTATTTATGTTGTCTCTCTCTCACACACACATGCAGAAGAGAGGGAGATGTATTTTTTTGCAAAGTGAATGGAAGTGTGCTCCTGTCTGTGTGCATCTCCAGACCACAAGGAAGCAACAGAGCATACCCTGGGCTTTCAGAGCAGACCAGGTCACAGCATCTGTCATTGACAGGGTAGGTGGGCAGTGGGCCTGACCTCTGGGGAAGTGCAGGCTAGCTATTTGAAGAGTCATGCACTGAGGTTTGATGCAAAAAAAAAAAGCTGGTTTGGCATTACCAAGTGTGATCCTGCAAGTCTAGAAGGTCTCCACTGAGTCCTTCTTCAAGGGTGTGAGCAAAGTGCCCTGTGTTGCAACAGGCAGGGCAAAAGTGGAGGAACACTGGTTAGTGGCGGGATGCTGGGGTGAAGAGAGGGAAGCCCCAAGGCAAGAAGCTACACCAGTTGCCGTGGTGACACAGGAGGGAGCTGGGACACCCACAGAGGCACTGCTGGATGCAGCAGTGGCTGACAGCCGGGAGAACTGGGGATGGTATTCATTGAGATCAGTAGTTGATTTTAAGCTGCTTGGTGGCTCTGACAACTCCAGCTGTCTGTGCTGGAGGAACAGCCACGGTGCCTTTTGGAGCAGGGCTGATGGTGGCTGGGCAGCACTGCAGGAATACCTTGCTGCCCCAGGCCATTAAAACATGTGAGATGCAGAGCCACAGAGAAATCCCGTGCCTGCGAGTCCTGAGCCACACTATCCCACCTGACTGGTAATTGGGAAGAGCCAATTAGCATATTTTAATGTAGCTGATTAGTGCGTGGTCACACAGCCTGGGTGGTGGGTGATGTTTGAAGCAGATCTGAAATTACAAGCATGCAGACACCAAGCCACAAGGGAGCCGGCATGGGGAAGAAGATGATTTCCCAGCTTAGCAGCTGTGGCCCCAGTTTCTCTGCTATTCCCAATGGCAAGCTGCCTTCAAAGAGCCCTGCAAAGGTCTGGGGTGAGCACTTGAAAATTAAGAAATTAACTTTTTTAATTAATGGAATTGAGGTGGCTGGTGCAATGGCAGCACGGCCCCTGCTGCAGTTCTTTCAGCCTCTCCTTTTGCAACGCGTGAGTCCCATGGTCTCCTGTGGGGACTGGAAGCATCTTACTTGGGGCCAGGGGTCCTCACCAGTCAGACCCCAGTTTAGGGCTCAGAGCCCTCCCCTGTGCAGGGGTGGGCATGTGTGTCTGTCACAGCTGACTCTGGCCCAGATTTTAGGAGGTGCACGTGGGAGGTGCTGCCCTGCATTTGGGCTCTGGGAGTGGGCTGTGGGGCAGCCCGTGGAGGCTGTGTATGGGGCTGGCACTGCCTCAGCCTGGGATGGTGCCTGCAGGTCTCCTGCACTCTGGGGACCCAGCAATGGTGTACACTGAGAGAAGTGGCTGCCTACAGAAGCCCTGTTTCCTTAGTTACGGCAGGCAGGAGGTATTTCGGGAAGGAGGCAGGCAGCGCTGGGAAAGGCAGGCATGTCTTGGGAGAGGGGGGCTAACACTACCCTGAGAAGCAGCCTTTCTCCTGCCACCATTCCTGGGGCTGTGCAAGACAGGGTGGTTCACCAATACTTCCCTTATGCGGTGACTAAACTGCCCGGATTTCATTTTCCAGGTGTCCGCTCAGTGCCCTGGAGTCCAGCTGGAAGACATGCCGAGCATCCATGGCCAGGGCTGAAGGGCTGCTCCACAACCACTCAGCATTGCTGGGTAAACACAACTTTAACCTCCTCAGGTGTGAGTTTCCATCTCTAACCAGAAGATAACCCCCCACATCTCCCAGGGGTGAGAAGAAATTCATTCCTGCTTTTGAAGTGTCAATATAACATAACGATAAGGAAAACATCCTCCAAGGAAACAATTTTGCCCTGGAAGCAGTTTGCAGGTAAGAAACTCTGGGGCCTCATCCAGGGCTGCCCTACGCCAGAACCAGCCATTTTGTGCCTTTACCCATTCCCAGCCCCACTTCCCAGTTGCTGTGTCCAGGCTACATGGCCGCATGAAACCCCACGCTGGCTCGCACCCTTGTGCTAGGGATGAGAGGGCTCTCTTCAATGGTTGCCTACAGGCAAGCTCTGGCTGAGAGCTTGTGGACTGTGCTTGCTACACCCCAGATGGTCCATCCTGGTGGGGAGCAGCCTGCATGGGGACATCCCTACAGCACTACATCGTGCCAGACTGGACTGCCAGCCAGGGTCAACTAAACACAGTCTGACTGGCTCCAGCAGCAGGGAGTGGGCACTAAAGAGTATTTTCATTCCTGCTCCCTTCAAGTCTGCCCCTGGCCTGGGCAAACTGCCATTCTGGGGACATACACAAGCTCCACAAGTGTATTCAAAGGCACATCTCCTGCTAAGGACCCCACCTTTGCCAGTATTTGGCTTCAGAGCTCAGAGATGCTGGAGCTGCCCAAGGGAGAAACCACCAGACTTTTTTTTTTCCAAAACATGAGCAAAATAGACTTTTTACCCAGACATCATTCTCAGAAACAGTTGTACCATCTTGCCTGAAATGTGTCTAGACAAACTCAGCCCGAGTCCCTGAGCCTGCCTGGAGAAATTCAGCTTAGATATTAAAGCCATAAGTGACGCAAGAGAGGAATGACAATTGGGAGCAGAGCATCACCAGGCAGCAGGACGCAGTGCTACAGCTCCGACTGCGAAGCAGCTCCCTGTTCCTCATTCTCCCGCTGCCTCCGGCTGCGCTCTGTGTCTCTCCCGTGCTGCTGCAGGGCTATGAGCAGCGCGGGAAGGAGGTAACGGGCTCCTCCGCACGCAGAGCTGGAGCCTGAGCCACATGCTGCTTGTGCTTCCCAGCCACGTGGAGGGACTTAAAAACCATGGGATGCCTGAGCCACATGCTGCTTGTGCTTCCCAGCCACGTGGAGGGACTTAAAAACCATGGGATGCTTGAGCCCTTGTGAGACCACACCTGTAAGGCTCTTTCTGGGCCAAAGTCATGGGCACCGAGGCACAAGAGATAATAGAAAATGAAGGAGGTTTTCTCCTTGTTTGGACTCCTCTGTTTCCCTCTTAGTTTATTATTCCATTCCATTCCATTCTATTCTATTCTAGCTAGGCACAATCTGGGCCAGAGTCAGGAATAAACAAGTATCCCCAGGAAACATCTTACTCATGGGGTAGGTTGGTTTGCGCAGCTTTGTGTGAGCCCTGATGTCTTGGCAGGCTAAAGGAGGAGAGTGGCTGTTCACTCCTTTGGGACTTGGGCAGCTCAGCAGCAGCAAGGTTGACAGTTCTGCTCAGAAGTCGAGATTTCCCAGCAGCATTTGACAATTTCAGTGATGCAGCATATTGGTTTCCAGTTCAGTGGGTCAGAGAAGGCATGGCTTATGAAAAACACAGTTTGTATTTGCTGAGAAGCAGAGTATCAAATACTGGGGACCCAGTGGCAGATCACAATCACAAGGCATTTTAGAAAATCCCTGTGGATTTGTGTCTCCCACAAGCCCCTGCTGTTCAGCATTTCCCGAGCACATCTTGTACTAAGCCAGCACAGTGCTCTCTGCTCTCTCCTGAGGCAAGTCAGTGTCACCTGCTGCAAGGCAGCAGTCGAGGTCTCCAAGCCTTGGTGATGCTGTAGGACTGCCTTTGTCTTGTCTGGAGTGAGGGGGCAAAGCTGCATGACTTCTCCACATCATACATAGTGCTAGGGCTGAAGGAGGTGGTAGTGAAAGAGATTTGGAAATCTTTTTTTGTTCAGCTGTTCCCTGAAGTTTTAGGCACATGTTGTTTGGGCTATGATAGCTCCTACACATCACCAGCTGGGGATAAAAATCTCATTTATAGCAAAGTTTTATCCAAAGGCATCACGTTGTAGGCCACCTGTGCTCTGCACCATGCTCCAACAGAGCAGAAATCAGCTAAATGTTACCTCAGCCTTGGGGAGCCTGAAAAAAAAAAAAAGAAGAAAAAAAACAGTATGAGAGACACCTGGTTTTCACTCCTTGGTTCCTCATGGTCCATGAGCCTATGTCCATTAGCAGTATGAAGGGAGGTTCTTGGCTGGCAGCTCGTTACATGTTTTGGTTCCCTGGTGTGTCTCCTGGTGACTTTCATAGCTATGCTTGTCATATAGGAAGGTCTTTTGAATGGTAGGTGCTCAGCCACTGGACTGTGCTTCTTCAGCCCAAATGAGATTAAATGAGCCCAAACCAGCCTTCAGAGGATGCTGCAAAGCAACACTGTTTACTCAGTATCTGGAGAAGCCACAGATGTGGGACCCCAGACCCCCAGTATGAGGTAGTACCAGTGAAGCACTTGGGATGGCAGTTAGACTTCCCTATGGTCATATTCTGCTGGCTGTTCCCTGGTAGCCCAGCTGCAGGTGTGTCCCTGCTGGGATCATCGGCTGGGAAGACTGGTGGCTGGGTCAGCCACCCAGTACCTCCCCTCCTGGCTGTGCTGCTGGCTGTTTCTCCAGCACATCCACCTGCATCCTCACAGCTTACAGAGTCGAGGAGCCGGGTGGGATGCTTAAGGAAAATCAGGCTCTCAAAACCCCTTCGCACCTTGGTGGCTCAGGTCCCTGCCCGCCACTCCTGATGGCAGGAAGGCATGGCTGCTCTGCAGAAATAGGACCTCTAGGAAGTTTCTTAGCTACCACCCCTGCCAACCAAACGAGTGATGCTGCATCAATGGGAGCGACTTTGCAAACGCTGCTGTAGTCTAAAACGCTCCCGCCCACCTGCCCCTACCGCCGTGTTGCGGGGCTGGCCCTCCGTATGCCCCCCCTGGGCTGGCTGCCTGCCCCGGAGGCCCGTTCCCCTCTCCCGCCCGCGGCACACACCCGGGCCGCCATCCCGAGGAGCCCGGCTGCCGCAGAAGCTCCTCGGAGGGGCCGGTGCTGCGGGCAGAGCCGCACACCCGAGGAGCAGCCCGAACCGCGCACAC
>VZTM01022353.1:137327-220035 GCA_013400555.1 Jacana jacana | reverse complement strand
GTGGCGAGAGCGACGCGGCGGCAGACGCGGGGCCCGGAGCGGAGTGGGAGCGGGTTCCCCCTGAGCAGGTCAGTCCGGGGCGGCAGCAGCGTTCTGGGCTGCGGGGCTCAGCCGCCGGCGGCAGCGGGTGGAGGGTCCGGGGGGCTGCGGGGCTGTGGCGAGAGGTGGCCGGGGGGGTTGTGCGGTTCTTCAGGGGTGCAGGATGGGTCGGGGTGTGTGCGGGGCTTGTCCTGCCGGTGGGGTGGCTGGGGTGGGGATGTGGCCGCACCATGCGTGGAGCAAATGCTGGACATCCCCCCCCGAAACCCCCTTCATTCTTAACTGCATCTCCCGGGTGGGCCTGGCTTTGGGACCGCGCTGGGGGATGCTCAGGGCAAGTTGCGTGACCCCCTGGGCAGGTGTGCCAGCACCGCGTTGGGCAGCACCTGGGTACAGCTTGAGAGGGTGACTCTGTGGCTCCAGGAATGGGTTTGGTTTGCTGTTGTAGGAGATTTGGGGGTACTTAGCTCTGCTTAGACCCTGTTTTCCTGCCCTTATTCTGGACCACGTTCTGAAGTAGGTTTAAGTAATGCTTGTCTGCATCCACCTGATGGGCGGCTGAGGCCCTGCAAAGTATGGGGGCTCCCCCGGGCTGCTGGAGAACATCGGTGACAGAAGCAGAGAGTGTGCCCCAGCCCCTCAGTGGCCTTTCCCAGTGCCCATGTGCTGGCCTGTGCCACTGTCCTCTGATGCGAGATAAAATGTCATCCCACCGCTGTGTCATGCCATGGCTTGTGCTCGGTCCCCACGTCATCCTGGCTACAGAATCCTCCTTCCGGCAGCCACACCTGACAGTGTTAGAAATGCCTCATGCTGGCAGGGGAGAAGAGGGGGATTCTCTCCCCATTTCTCCCTCCAGCTTTTGAGAGACCAATGACTGTGAAAGGGCTGTTGGGTCAGGATGATCTAATGCTTTGGCTGAGCTGCTCTCCCTGCAATTTACGACTTGTCCACAGATCAAGGCCCTGCTTTCTCCCTCCCTCGCTTCCCCATCCTTTCTAGCAGCAGCAGTGGTGCACAGCGGGTTGGCAATTCAGAAACCTCCTGAACAGAAGGGGTGTTATCCAGGAGAAAGAGAGAGAGACCTTTGTCTGGCTGGCGGATGTTATTTCTGCATGAACATCTTTTCTCCTTTAACTGTTTAGCCACCATCTCCAGCACCGCTCTGCACTCCTGCCACCTCCCTTTTCAGAGAGTTCAGGGGGGGTGAACAGAGATCGAGGAGGTGAGGGGCAAAGCTGGGTGGGCAAAAGAGGTACGAGAAAGCACCTTGCCCCACGTTGGGGGGGGTTATGATGCAGTGTGACATGTCAGGCTGCCTGTCTGAGTAGTGGAGAGAAGAAAGAATTGTGCCATTTGGAATAAAAGCTGTTGTTGAATTGGTTTGCAGTGTTTGTTCAGGGGAGAGAGTGGGAAAATCGTGGAAAAAGCAGAAGGCAGAAAGACCAGTCCTGAGACCAGACCTGAACCCTGGCCTCGCTGCCTTCCCTGCCGCCCTGCAAAGTGGTGGTCAGGGCTGGGCAGCAGATGGAGAGGGAGGCAGAAGCAGCTCTTTCAGGAAGGTTTTGTCTTAAGTAGCCTGGCAAAGAGCCATTGGCAAACAAATAAGTAATAAATAAAGAGCAGGGAGGCCACCGGCACCCCTACAGCCTCTGACTCCATAGCACATATGGGCTTTTCCAGCTTCCCTGTGAGCTTAAACCTCTGCCGCCTTCTCATGGCAGCATCTTGGTTCCTGTCTTCCTGCAACTCTGATCTGAATGCCTTTCAGCTCTTTTTTTTTTCCAAGATAACACTCTAATCTGTAGTTGCTCTCCTCTTCAAAGCTTTCCCTGAGGTTAACTGGTTCATCCCTGTTTTGGCGGCTGCTGATAATGGTTAGCGTAAGGGTGGTCCTGCAAATGGGGACAGAAATAGCAGTGCTTGCTGGAGATGCTGGTCAGGGGTGTGTGTAGGCCTTTGCAGGTAAATACTGTCCTCCTTCCTTGCAGAGACTTCTGGCCCAAGGGAAAGTATGGCAGATTTCATCACACCTTTAGAGCCTACGTCTGCAGAGTTGTAAAAGGAGGAGTGTCACTGCTTTAAAATATCCCTCGCAGGAAATACTCCCGTCTTAACAGACTGCGAGAGCAGCAAGGAGAGGGAGAATTGTTTCTAACACCCACGAGTGAATTCAATTGCTATTAAGCTCATCAGTCACCTAAACTCTTAGGCGAGCATCAGTGTGCTATGCAAATACTGACTCCTCCATGAGTCCTTATAAACACCAAAGCCTTCTACCACTGTCACTTCAGCATTTGGTGAAACAGCTCTTCTTAACCTGCTTTAGTTGCTGTAGGTGTATGGCGTGTGCTTAGCCATAAGTTTGAAGAAAACATTGCATTGCTGAAGCACTGCGCTCAGAGCAAAAGCGGGTTTGTTGTGAGATTATTTCAGGAGAAGCAGCTCCAGTCCAAATTTCCTTCAGCTGTGGCTTGATCACAGTCAGTCCCTAACCAGCTGTCAGATCCCTCAACGATGAGAGAGGTCTAAGAGCTTTTGAGGACTCCACTTGGCATCTACCTGCACTTTAAGATGCCTAAACATCTTTTAAAAGCTAGCTTGAAGTTATAGCTGGGACTGGTAATTAGGGGACAATGGCAACAGTTTGCTCACACCATTAGAACAACTGCCGCACGTGGGCCCTTCCCATTGCCTAGGCCACTATTGTTGCTGGTTAACAGGTGAGACTGGGCACAGCAGGTCCCGCAGGGCTTCTCTTTGAAGGTGAGGTGGAGTAGCTTGGTGAGAGGCATGGGCTCCCCTCTCCCAGCTTGCTGTCCTGGTCTCTGTTGTCACCCTCACCTCTCTGGCAGTTCAGCCAGCATGCCATCTCGCACCTCCTCACCAGGCTGGCTTTTTAAGACTCATCTTGGTGGTTACCTAAGACCCAGCTCTGTCCTGCCTCGCCTGTCCTGGTACCACCCTCTCTTAGTGGATGGCAGTGTGGGCGTAAGAGCTGCAACCATGCTAAAGGCTGCAGAGAAAACCTCTTTGGCTGAGAAACCACCTTCTTAATTGAAATTACTGTAATGCTGCCTGGCCTTTGGGGAGCATGAATGCCACAGTGTGGAAGCATTTCAGCCCCAGGATCAGTTGTGCAGTTCCCAGCAGATTCACCATGAGAGGCTGTGGGTACCATTTTGACCAAAGAGGCCATCTATGCTGTCATAGTTTTCTTTCACATAAAGATATGTTTAAAATGGATACCAGAGCAGAGAGACTCAGTGCTTCTTTTCAGCGGGAGCATGGGAAAGATCTGTGTAACCCAATTCCCTTGACCCTAGCACCAACACATTGTGTCTTCTTGTCTGTGTGAGAGGAAGGCAGGATCTGAGCGAGCTAAGCTCCACTGCACCCCCAAGTGCTAAAAGGCAAGTTGTTGGAGGTAGAAAAATATGTCGTCGTGTAATTTTGAGTTCTCCCTAAGAGAGAGGAAGGGGCTCTGGCCTGCTACCGGGGAGCACTTTATGGTTAGCTGAGAGTTGGTGGTAGGGGCCACCCAGGGCAGGAGATGATGGAGATTGAGACAAAGAGCCCCTTGATGTGCTGCATTGGATGGTGAAGTGGAGCCAGAGAAGGTAGAGGTGGGAGAGTTAGGGCTAACCTCAGGTTTGGAAGGATAGCTGGAGAGCAGCTCCCGGCTGTGGCCTAAAGTGAACCCATGGTGCCCTGAGATGAGGCTTGGGGACTCTGTGTCAGCCAAGCCAAGGTGCCCCTGCCAAAGGAGTCCTCTTGCTGCGTTATTTATACATTACCTATGCAGCAAGATGATCCACACTAGGATGACACACCAGGGAAGTGGCATAGGCTGAGGAGATGAGATGTTGCATGAGGGCTCAGAAGGGGTGCCTTGTGAGGCTTTGAAGTGGCCAACCATGGGCCACAGGGCACCAGTGCAGCTAGAATCCCAGCTAGCCTGGGGCTTGGGACCCGCCTGGCAGGACCTGGTTGCAACAGCAGGTTGGGATGGTCATCTTGGTGTGGCTCTGGCTTGGAGCAGAGTCTCCATCCTTGGAGATATTCAAAACCTGCCTGGATATGGCCTTGTCAACCTCCTCTAGCTCACCCTGTTTTGAGATGGGAGATTGGACTAGACAATCTCCTTTCAGCCTCAATGCTTCTGTGATTTTGGTGAAATGTGGTCACCATGGGATAATCCCCAAGGCAGCATTAGAGAAATGACCAGAAGTTTGGAGGTTTGCCTAGCTCCCCTGGGTCCTCAAGCAGCGGTCTGGAGGTCTCTAAACCGGTAAGAGACTCCCAGGGCTTGCAGGCTCCAGGCTGCGGACTTGCACCATTCCCTGTGTTTCTGGGCTGCTTTTCTCAGGGAGATGTCACAGATGGCAGAACTTCATGGAAGGGAAGTAAAATGATAAAAATAGCAGAAAACCAACCCAAACTTTGTAGACGCTGGAATAAGTTTGATCTGCGCCTTGTTTGGCTCTTGACCTACTGCTGAGTAGGATGGGTGGATTAAAGTCACAATATAAATTAATGATCAGAAAGCCATGACCTAAGTACCTAGTTTTAATCTTGCTGTGCTTGTACACTTCTGCTCTTTTTCTAAGGACAAGTTGATTCTCAGTGACGAATATGTTGTGGTGCTTAGGGCTGAGCAGGAGGATGCATCGTGCTTGAGTGGGTTTACAGTGTAACACATGGCTGTTTAGATTCTTAATGTCTATATTTTTTGCACTAGAAGATGGGGAGTGACACATTTCCTTATTAGATTCCACTTCATTATTTATCATAAATTTGGTCCAGCTATATTTCAGTGGAAAATGAAATCCAATTCAAAATGCGGAAAAATGGTTTCTAGTTGGTTAAATAAAAGTGCTTAAAATGTGTGGGTCCACAACACAACAGAAAAACAAAGAGTTTATGAAAGCATTATTTGTGTATGTAATTAATTTAACGATAATAACTTACTATACTATATTGTATTACTATAATAATATATTATAGAAACAGAATTTTATTTTAGGAGATGTAAAATATAACCGATGATATAACCCGATTATTTCTGGCTTTTAAGAATTCAGAACCAGTAGAGATGATCTTCTCATTCTTTATCCTCACTGGGCTTGGAGAGGGAACCAGGCTGTCTTGCATTAACCTGCGGTAATTTTCTGAACTTTGACTAAACTAATCAGTGCACTAAATTAATTGAAATGTTTGGGTTTTTTTTTTCCCCTCTGCTTTCAAAAAGGTTGCTGCTGGCAGAGCTGCTTTTGCAGTTCATCAGGCTTTATCTCCAGGTGCTCAGGCAGTGAGCAGATCTGGCAGCATGGACACTCTGCATTAATTTCTATTGACTTATTTTTCACTGATGAGAGTGATGTGAGGTCTTAGCCTGTAGGTTGTTATAACTTCCAGTTTTAAATTGACCGTCTTTTAATTTAAAAAGTTTGTGGTTCAGACAAAATCTGATTACATTTAAGTCAGGTCTATGTTTCCAAAAGTCATCATTCTTTTATTTGTTCTAGTTCCAAGTCCTCTTTATTGCTTTTTCCTTTAATATTACGCTGCTGCTAATCTTGTCATCAGGCGGTTTCATTGCATTTTTCTGTTGGGAGGTTTTCATCAAGTTTCATTTTCTTTCATCCAAGTTTTTAATTTCTTGTGTTTTCTTCCATGAAATTTCATCAAATTCTTTCTTGTTGGGAAACAAACAAACAAACCAAAAAACCCCAACTGCTAATAACAGCTGCAGTGGCGAGGCTACCTCCTGAGAATGGTGAGTTTTAAAGACCTTCAGGTTAGATCAGTCATTGCAGGAAAGTCAGGGGATGGACGTTGTCTGCAAATACGCTCCTCTGATATCCTACGTGCTGGGCTTGATAAACCAAACTATGCAAAACTTTAGTAACTGGATTTAGAGAAACTGTGACCATGCCCTAAGCCTTGTCTTGGGTACATGTGCACGCTGTCACAACTACAGCTTTACCTGTGTTCCAGAGTAATCATTAGCTTTGAGGATTCCTTCATCCCAGCAGCTACATCTGAAGGGCTGGCTGTTTACTTGGACAGCCCCTGCACAGAGTCAAGCTTCAGGGATTTCTCTCCCTTCATAACAAGGTGTTGAATCTCTGGCCCTCATGAAAGACATGTTGCAGTTGGTTTCTGGGGAAACCAGCAGGGGAAGGATTTCACTCTATGTTTCTTTGGGCCTGGGATTTTTTTATGGATAATATCTTGGGGATAGAATAAATTTCTGTGCGCCTTTAAAGTCCCAGCTAGGAGTGATGCTAGTGGGTGTCCCTGTGAGCCTGTCATGACGGCACTGTGTCCTCCCCATCTCCTGGGGAAGGAGAAAGGGTGTGCAGGCATGTGATGGGACCTGCAGAACTTGGGGTCCAATCCTGCTCTCGGTGCTGCAGGCTGGCTGCCCGCTCCCTGAACGTTCTGGGAAAGCTCTCTGTTCCCCGGAGCTCACCTTGGTCATGAGGTAGGAAGCGGGGAGGGCATTTGTGTTAGCAGGATGGTACATCACTTCCCTCTTTGAACAGAGCTAATCTGGGTAGCAGGGTTTTGTGGCCATACCCATGTGCATGGCCAGCCTGGTGCTCTGCACAATGTCAGTAGCATCACTGGAGCCTGCTCTTACGTTCAGGCTGGTCATGCAGCTCCTGTAGCACAGGGTCTCTCTGCCATGGTGAGCATTAGGAGGATCTTTCCTGTTCCCCTCCTGTGTCTTCTGACTCCCGACTTTTGGTCCTTTTGAGGTCCCCTCCCTCCAGCATGACATCCATGTGCCCCATGATGGACTTGTGCTGGCAGGAGAAGCATGGAAAGCAGATGGAATCCAGTGTGTCCTGCAGGTGGTCCTGTCTCCAAGGAACAGGCAAAAGTGTGGGATTCATCATCACTTAAATATTGATCCCTGCTGCTTGCTCTGGTTCGGTTGCCTGTGCACAGCTCTGCTTGCCCTCCTGGGGCTGTGGTCAGCATGGGAATGTTGGGATGAGCCAGAGCCTCTGCAGCACCTGCAGTTGCACGATTTTTTGTCCCTAGTAAGTGCAGGTGTGGTGCTGATACTAGTGAAGCAGAGAGATGTTTCAGGGTAGGGAAGCAGTGGCTGTGCTGAGGTCTCGTCCACTCTCAACTTGGGTTTTCTCAGACCGACCAGAGGCTCTTTGTGTTTCCATGTGGGCAGATGCTTTCCAGAGCAGGGAGCTCTGGAACACAGCGTGCACCAAACTGCCCCTTACATCATCCACGTAGTGGAGACCCTCATTTATTTAGTAAATGACTTGCTGGTACCACAGAGGCTGGGTACGGGATCTTGAGTGCTCGCTGGAGCCGGGTTCACAGCACTCAGAGGAGCAGAGTTCACAGTGCTCACAAGAGAGCATTCACAGTAGCAGGTTTGGGATGTGCTGGATGGGGATGCAGGCAGGGAGAAGCATATCCAAAACCAGGCAGAGAGCAGGAGCCTGGGCTGGGGCTGGGCAAGGACTCCCAGCCACTGTGAAAACCCCTCCATATCAATGCTGCATCCCTGAGCATCTCTCCCCAAACTGGCACAGAGCCTGTCTGATTCCTGCTGATTGTGGCAGGGCCTCAATAGCTGCTGGGCTGTGGAGGGGCTTGCAGTGGCTGTTGCTGGGACACTGCTCCCTGCCTGGATCCCCAGAACTCTTCAGCCAGCTGTATTCCTGGTGCTGGCACTGCTGCTGTGCCCAGAGCGCCCTGGAAGGACAAGGGAGCACAGGCTTGGGGATGCTCCCTTTGCAGCCATCTGCTGCAGCACCTCATGTTTAATTTCCTTTTCTCTTCCACATGAGCAGTGATGCTGTGGGGGGCAGGGGTGGCTGCCTGGGGTGGAGCAGGCTGGCAGGCTGAGCCCAGCAGCACAGGGGTTGCCAGCCTTTCCCTGAGTGCCAGCCTGCCTGCATGGCCCTGAGTGCAGGGAAGGCAGGCTTGTGCAGAGAAACCAGGAACAATTTCTCTCCTTTCCTGCCCCAGAAACTTCCCATCCTGATCTTTTTTCCCATTTTCTCCCTCACCCCAGATAGCCTTTTTCCAAGGGTGACATGCCAACGGAGCATCTCTGATGCTGGCTGTTGGTGGATATGGCATGTTTGAAAGGATGTGACGTCCCCCCAGACCTGCCAGGCTGGGCTGACAGCCCCTGCGCAGTGTTGTGTCGCCTGCTCTTGCAGCTTGCAGGTCGCCCCATGACCACCCTGCTGCCAAATCTGCCATCTGTCTCACCACCTCCTCTGGGTGATGCCTCGCCTCCCGCCCCATGGCTTCTCTCCTCCCAATGCCTTGTCCCTTTCTCAGCCTGGCTGCTGTACATGTCCAGATGTCACACTTCATTCTCTGCCCGAAGGGAAAGAAACCATTTCTTGTGTTTTCCTCCATCACATCCATCACTCCTGGCACCCCTTGTGCTGGCCATGGGCATGGCTGGAGCGTGGCAGGAAGGCAGTGCAGTGGGTGCAGGCAGTGCCAGCCACTGGCACAGCAGAAGCTGTGTGTACCCATCTCATCCCCGTGGGATCCTGAGCCCAAGTCCTTGCCATGCATCTTGTCCCTGCTCCCGCTGTCTTGAGATGCACTGATGTGCCCATCCCAACAGCCCCATGACTTCCTTCTTACTCTGCCACTCCCAGGCCGTTTCAGTCCCCAGGCCCTCTCCATGGAGGAGACGAGAGCAGGCTGGTGGGTGTGATGGGTTGTCTGCTCTGCTCTGCTTGCCTCTGCTCTGCCCTGTGGCAGGTACGTGGCTGGGGCTGTGCTCGGGTGTCCTGGGCATGAGGAATTCCTCAGGGGCGACAGGAGGGATGGAGACAAGCTGTCTTGTTGTGTGAGCACACGTTGTGCCGGGAGGAGGCTAGAACTGTCGGTGCTTTGCGGAGCCACATGTCTGCAGCTCCACATGCGCCCGGGAGAAGGGAGAGCCGCCTCCCTTCCCAGCCGCAGCAGCAGCCGCAGCTTTCCTCTCATCTCCCCTAAGGCTGCGTGGGCTGCAGAGGCGGCTGGATGTGTGCCTCGCTGACGGGGGGAGGCCGACTGTGTGCTTCTCCCGCTGCCCCAGTGAAAAGCAGCACTGGGCTGGCCCTGTGTGGGAGCAGGATTTGGTGGGAGGGCAGGTGGCTGGCCCGTGGCCCAGGCAAAGGCAGCACAATCTGGTGTTAAGGCTATGCGATGGGTTCAGTATCTTCCCTCCTCCTTTTCAAGGACTAAATCTGCTTGCACACTGGGGGATAGGTGGTGATTTGGCGGGTCCCTTATCAATGCATCCTCAGGGGACGGAAGTGGCCGAGACAGGGTTTGGGGAGTACCTTCTCTCCTTGTCCTCCTGTTGCACCATCAAAGGTCTTTCCCTTCCCTTTGATGCACTATTGTCTCAAAGCCGTATGCTGAGAGCTAATCCCTTTGGCACAGCTGGATGTGGCTAGCACAGCCGCTGCTGGGGCCATACCCGCTTGTGCAACCCTCCAGTGCTGGAGCCTTTGCTGAGCTGCCAGCTCCCACGCTCCCAGGGCAGAGTGATTCATCCCGGTCAGCTGGTGTTACCCAAATCTGCTTGGAAGCTGGGTAAAGGTGGGAAGAGTGCCTCACTGGGGCCAGGACTGGTGAGCGGTGTGCTCATGGGCTCCTGCAGCAGCCCAAATCTCGCTCTGCTCCTGGCAGTGAGCACAGGCAATAGAAATGGTCTAGCTCTGCAGATGCTCTAAAATCATATTTGAGTGTGTGTATGTGTATATATATAGTGTTGTAACCCACTGCTCTCAGGGATAAGCTTTTGTGCATACAGAGAGGGGAGCTGAGCAGGGCAGGAGTGTTTCTTTGCGTCTGCAGCAGAATCAGCTGTGGGGGATGTTGTAGCTGCTCAAAGCTGGGGAGGAGCAAAGCGGGGCAGCAGCCGGGTGCCAGGGCCTTCCCCAAGAGCACTGTGGAGGGAGGTGGGTGGGTGGCCCAAGAAGGGCATCAGTGGCTGCCCACCTTATACTGGCCCCTGAGAGGCTGTGGGGTGAGTGTGCTTGGTAGCAGGGTGCCCTCAGGTCCCTGTCAGGCAGCAGAGGGCTGGAATGGAGCAGAGCTGGGACCCACACACCCACACTTGCCCCCCATCACATATCAGACTTGTGGGCATCAGCTGCTAGTGGGGCTGGCTGGAGCTCAGCAGCTAAGAGCAACCGCTCAGGGGACTTGAAATGTCCCACTTTCTCCACCAGCTTGGCAGTGAGGTCCGGGCAGTCCCCAGGTGTGCTGTGCCATTCTGGCTGGGTTGGCTGCTCCCCAGCCTTCGTTCCCCTCATTGCACAGCCCCAGCACTCTTGCATGCATTTGTGTGCAAAGCACAGTCCTCTCCTTGCCTCTGCCCTGGGTGAGGTGCCTTCTGCTCACTGGGGACAGCTGTAGCTCTGCTGGAAAGGGCTGTGCTGGCTGCTCCTGTGGCTGGCAGTATCTCTGCAGCAGGTGGCTTTATAAATGGCAGCAGATAAACCTCCCACTTTCCTCTCCACCTCCCACAGCTACCCGCTTCCCAAACAGCAGAGGGGGATCGGGGAGGAAGGAGCTACTCTCCTACCTTTTCCCTATCACCAGGGACCACAGTGCTGCTGGCATGTTGTGGCACTGTGAAAGATGCCCGTGACCCAGTGACAGTCTCAGCTTGGCACCTGACTGCCACAACTGCTCCCAGTTTCCATATAGCTTTCTATGAGGGAGTGTTTTTCCCAGCAGAGGTGGCATTTTCCTTCTCACAGGCCTTAAAATTCTCCTCTGTTTGAGCATGGCTACCTGGGTAGAGGAAGAAGCAACCTGCCTCCAAGAGCCCAACATCCCATCACTGTCACAGTCTTGCTGAGAGGTGCCTTCCTTGGCCTTTGATGCCAAATGGAAGGCTGCTCCTGCTGGGCACAGCATGGTCCTGGAGCTGGCAGGTGATAAACAACCAAGGGACACCCTTTGCCCAAGTCCAGTCCTTCCCTAGGGCTGGCTGCTGCCATGGCCCTCAGTCGCTGCTCACAGGCAGCAAGGGCTAGGAGTTGTCCTCATTTGTGTGTATCATCAATAATTAATGGCAAGCAAAGAGGTTGCTCTGTGGACTGTGAGCAGCCTTCAGCATCCCAGCTTGGAGCAGGGACCTGGTGGTGCTGTGAGCTCTCTTTGCTGTTTTCTTGAATGCAGATGTATGTGCACGTGTATGTATGTTAAGAGAGTATCTGGTTTGATTCCCCTGCAATGAGCAGGGACATCTTCCCCCTCTACTCTGCTCTGGTGAATCCACAACTGGAATACTGCATCCAGTTCTAGGCTCCCCAGTTCAAGAGACAGAGAACTACTGGAGAGAGTCCAGCATAGGGCAACAAAGATGATTAAGGGAGTGGAGCATCTCCCTTATGAGGAAAGGCTGAGAGAGCTGGGACTCTTTAACCTGGAGAAGAGAAGGCTGAGAGGAGACCTTATTAATGCTCACAAGTATCTGAAGGGTGGGTTGAAGGAGGATGGAGCCAGACTCTTTTCAGTGGTTCTCAGTGACAGGACGAGGGGCAATGGGCACAAGCTGGAATATCAGAAGTTTCTTTCAAATATGAGGAAAAACTTCTTTATGGTGAGAGTGACAGAGCCCTGGAACAGGCTGCCCAGGGAGGGTGTGGAGTCCCCTTCTCTGGAGGTCTTCAAGACCTGCCTCGATGTGGTCCTGAGTAACATGCTCTGGGCAATCCTGCTTTAGCAGGGGAGTTGGACCAGATGATCTCTAGAGGTCCCTTCCAACTCTGACAATTCAGTGATCTTCAACTAGATCAGGTTGCTTAGAGCCCCATCCAGCCTGATCTTGAATGTTTCCAGGGATGGGGCATCCACCACCTCTCTAGGCAACCTGTGCCAGTGTTTCACCACTCTCGCTGTGTGTAAATTTCTTCTTTATATCTAGTAAAAATCTTCCCTCTTTTAGTTTAAAGCCATTACTTACTGTCCCATTGGAACAGACCCTGCCAAAAGCATGTCTCCATCTTTCTAATAAGCCCCCTTTCCTGGCTTTCTGCTCCCAGACATTGCCAACCAGCAGCCCCAGTGGCTCCCTGCCCTGTGCTTGGGCTGGTCCTGGCTAATCCTTTGTGCTGAAGAGTGTTGATTTGAGCATTATCAGAGGACAAGGGTGCAGTTCACAGAGTGAGCGACTGGCCCCTGCCCTGCAGAGCTTGCAGCCCAATTAGCTCATGTTTGCTTGGTGCTTTGCACACACAAAGTGCGGTGTGAGGGGCTAAGCATGCTGTGTGCACAGCAGGCTATTGAAATAGAAAACAAACATGGGTTAGAGCCAGCCTGCAGTGGCAGCTTAGTCAAATATGGTGAAAAGGGCTGGGGATGGAAAGAATACACTCTGCTCCAGTTCTTCCTTCCCGGCCGCTCTGCACTGGCTCCAGCAGCCACAGGCTCACACATGCATGGAGGAGGCGGTGGAGAAGAGCTGCTCTGTGCATGGTGTCTCCCAAGCACTGACCCAAACTTACCACCCTGGCTGTATATCTCACCCTAAGCGCTGTTTGCTCTCAGTTGCCTGAGGTTTGGCTGTGTTCTTGCACTGAGGAGGCTGCAGTGACTCAGAGCTGCCCTGCCCAGACTGTAGCATCCCTCAGGGAGAAGGGGCTTTTGCAGATGGCTGCTGTACTGCAGAGGGAGGCCACAAATACTGTCCTACTGAGAGCCCCACTGGAGGCTAGGTTGCTTTCTCATCCAACAAACTCATACATGGAGCTTAGTCTGTCCCAGCACCAAAACGTGGCCACCCTTGGGTCTGCATGATGGTGCCCAGGAAGTGCCGGGAGTGGGGGCGATGTGACAGCCACTGCAGGGTGACGTGGCAGGGGAGGGTTTTGCTCTCAAATGCTGTGTTGATTTAAGGTGAGTCTCAGTTTTATTCCCTTGGGGCAGTGTGACCCTGTGCAGGGTTTCCCAAAGGTGGTGACAACCTGCCAGTCCTGAGAGCAGAAAAACTTACTTGGCTCCCTAAAACGAGGTCACAGTCTCTCCCTCCTGGTGGGTCATGTAATATAGACAGTCAGGGTTGGTGGGGTAGTTTGGGACTGGTGGGTGAGGAGAGGAGAGGGGAAAGGACATGCACTTTCTGTCCCAGGAACAGATACCCCTTCCCTCATCCTGCTGCCCACATGGTCTCCAGCTATGGGTCGCTGTGCCTCTGCACCACCCCTTTCTGCAGGAAGCTCCCAGGGGGCCAGGAGGGACACACAAAGCATTTGGAGACAGGAGTGAGGGTGCCAGAGTGGGGCTCGCTGCGGGGTTTGCATCCCAAGGCCTCTGTGGCCTCATGGGCCAGTGGCTCCCTCTGCCATCCTGCCCTGGCTGACAGGGACCTGGTGGACATTTGTGCTCCTCAAGGGGAAAGCAGTGCCAGAACTTATGGGTGGAGAAGGTGATATTTATTTATACCTTCTTTAAGCAGGTTTATTTTACTCAGTCTCATTTTCTCATTGATCCCACTCACTTCCACACTCATTACCCCATCCTCACAAGCTCCTGGGCACGTGTGCACTTGCAGGTCATACAAGGCAAGGGACATGGGCTGTCGGGTCCTCCTGATCCCTCTGAGCAATCATGCTAGTCTTTGAGCACATGTTTTATACCCATTAGGAGTCATCAGTTGCTGCAGGGTGGTCCTTTGCCTCCAAACCTTGCTGACCTCAGCCTCCATACCCTACTGGCCCAGTTGCTGTTTGTGGTGTGGTCCTCCTTGTTTGGAAGATGTGTCTTGTTTCCAGCAGGCTAATGGGTTGGTGTACAACCCATGTGAGGTGGCTGCCGCCCTGCTGGTGATGCGATGGGGATCTTCTGTTGTCTGTGCCTTAGCCTTAGGAGGGTGTGGGCACAGTATTCACACCAGTGTCAGTGTTTGTGCTACCAATCTGTCTGTATCCTGTGCCTTGGGTCCTCGTTGGGATCTGGCTCCATGAGTCTGTGGGACACAGCTGCAAGGAGGCAGGTGGTGTCACAGCAGGGCTGATCTGTTCAGGCATCTGCCCTGAAGGTGCTGAAGATGGTGTGAAAAGCCCTGCCTAGGGATTCTACTACACTGCATCTGCTTGCCCCCGTGGGCCATTGGCAGCTCTCCCTCTTTTTACTTTTTGGACCAGCAGGCCATGAGTCTTCAGAGAGAAGGGTGGAGGGAGAGCCGGGGAGGAATGCCTTGGACCCACATGGGGTTTGAAGTGCTGTGTCTCTGGTCCCATCCCCTCTGTGCTTATCCCCCTCAGGGATGGATGTGGCCCATGGTGTCCCCTTTCTCCTGTGCTCCAAGCTACAGGGATGGAGAGGTCACTGTGCCCTTTGGTGCCAAAACTGCCTTTGCCAGGGTGTGTGCTGAGCTCAGCTCAGGGTGTTGATAAGCCTTTTCCCAGCTGGAGGTCATTAGTTGTGCTGACTCAGTGGCAGTGGCTCAGATTTCCCTGCCACCCCAGTTACTGCAGTCCTGCAAGGTCGGTCACTGCAGTCCCACCAGGTGGGACACCAGTGGTTCACCTCCCTGCCTGGCCCTGGCACATCACGGCATGAATCTGATCTTCCTGTGTCAATGGTCTTTGTTTTCCCTTCCCACAACCCAGCCACATCTCCTTGCATTGGAAGAAGGATGCAGAGGCAGTCAGGTAGAAGGGATGCTTGTTTGCTAGGAGACATGATCTAGTTCCTCAGCCTGGCTTTTCTGCCAGGCTTATCGTGGCCACAGTCAGCTCCATCAGCAGCCCTGCACCCTGACTGCCCACCCACCAGCCAAAATGAGTCATGCCCTCCCTGCTGGAGCAGGATGCTGAGGCTGGGTGAGCGCAGCCATGCCGAGGAGCCTGCCTTAGTCATCTGAGTGCTCCCAAGACTTTGTTTTGGTGTTTTGCTACTCCAGCTGTCCGTGAATCCCCTAGCAAATGAGTTTGCTGGCAGGGTGCTTCAAGGGAAAAACAAATTTTGAAAAATTGTATTCACATAAAAGAAATGCCTTATTTTCAATTGGAAATCTGATTCTTTGGATTAGTGCCCACCCAACCGGAGAGAAGCATATGCTGGTGTATCAACAAAACAAACAGGGCACTGAATATTCCACTTACACACTGGAAATGCCTCATAGAAATTATCCAGTGTATCATTTTCAATGGCGAATCTCTTACATTCACTGTCAATTCACAGCCACTGCAAAGAGGAGAAAGAAGGGTTGCTTTTCTCTAGCATTCGGCACATTTTCTGACCCTATTTTACCCTCTTTCCTCTAAAACCTGGATCGGGTAGACCATATATTGTAATTTTTGCCTGTATGTTATTGCTTCATTTTGCCAGCTTCAACCCTGTCTGCTCCTGTGTTTCTTGTCTTGCCCATTGCTGTCACTTCTCCAGGACAGTGGTTGTTCTGAGGGATGCCTGTCTGTGGTTGGTGTCTGGAGGCACTGCCTCACACACAGGTAACAGGAAGCTCTCCCAACACTTTCTGGAGGTGCAGGCACCCACCCAGCTCTGTTATTCACACCAATATTTGCCCCTCCGGCCATTAATGATTGGTAAAAGCACAATGACAGTGGTATAGCTGGGAAGAGGATCTGGTCTCATGATGTGAGGACCGTTTGGACCTTTAAGATACAATCGCAGTGCTATCACCAGAGTATTGCAAAGTACTGAATTATCTTTTATGTTTGGTCTGAAAATTTGGCTTAAGTATTTTAACAGTGACTTTAAGACTGACCTACAGTGTCCATGTGGTCTCTCACTCTGTATACCAAGTAAGGTATCTCCTCACGTTGGAAGTAGGTTGAACATGTCCTACAGATCTCAGCTCAAGCTGTTTGTGGAGCACATGAGCAGGAGTCTTCTCTCCCTGTTTCTGCTGCATGTGCTGTTTCTAGAACATTTACACGATTTACTTTTAGCTGGTTGTTCCCAATGGTTATTTTAATGGTAACACTGCAGCTATATAATTTGCATAAGCTTTTCTAAGAGCGACACCATAAAAGGTGAGATTAGATGGAACAAATGGTCTAGAAAAGTGCCAGTTTGGGTATTTGAAGGTGGGTTTCCATGGGTATCTGGGGTTGAATGAACCAGGGAAGAGGCAGGAGAATGAGCTCAAGATGAACTTCACAGGAGCTGTGACACACTGCGAGGGCTGTGTTACAGGATTGAGCAAGAGATGATAGCTCCTTCAGACAGCAGAGTCGGAGACACCTAAGAGAGAGGACACAAAGCTGACTTCTGCTCCTGAAATTTCTCTGTGCAGTGCCGGGTAGAGAGACAGGAACTGGTTTAACTGGGTGAATGAAGGCTTGTGTATGGGATGTTTGTGGACAGGAGACCTTGGGAGCGTGAGATGCTAGCACTGTCTCCAGGAGGAACCCATTGGTTTTTTGCCACCAGGAGCAAAATATCTGTGACTGGCAGAAGGGAGCAGCAACAAGGACTTGATAGGGAAAGACAACCCATACTGATCTCTGTGACAGTCGCCCTCACCCTGCCATCCTGCGGCAGGATGTTTCTCCTATGAGCAGTGCCAAGAACACGGTGCCTAGAAACAAGCTGCAGGATCTTACCACTGAGAAGTAGAGTGGTGGAGGCAGAGAATGGACTCGGAGGTTGCTAAGAGTTTCCTTGTTTATTTGCTGAAGGTCCAACAGAGACAAGGTCAGAGACACACTCTCCTTGTTAACAAAAAGGCAGTGAATTATTTAGCAGCTGAAAATGCCAGATGGCGATGGCACTGCTGCTTACAGGAGGAGGAGAGGGAGGGAGATGTGCATGTGGGGGGAACAGATTGAGAGCATCTTCGTAGGAAAGGGCTGACCCCAGGCGGTGGCCACGGTGGTTTCGCAGCCGTCTCATGGCGAGCAGGAGGCAGGGAGGCTGGGGCAAATGGCTGCCTCTCGTCACAGTGGCCCATTTGTTTACCACGGGTCTCCCCTTGCTGGAGTTCCCTCTTCAGGGGCTGTTATTCCAATGGGGCCTTGGTGGGCCTTGAAGTACAGGACTCCTAATCCCAGCTGGGAGGCAGGCCATGACTGGAGGATGTCTCTGTGTTTAATTTGGAAACTGCAGGCACCAAGACTCGTTCTTAAGCTCTTTGAGCCCCTTGAGAGCTTGGTTTGAGAACCCCTTGGGAATCCCTGGTGTCTACCTGATTGCATTTGTCAGGCTGTCAGAGCCTTTTTTCCCTCTCTTTTTTTTTTTCTTTTTTTTTTCTTTTTGTCAACTCTGAAAGCCTCCCTCTTCCTCAGTCTTTCCTTTCCTCAGATGAAGATGCCAAAGAGAGTCAGTGTCAGAGGTGTGTAATCTGTGTCGGCTCCTGCCCCAGCATCTCCATATGTGAGAAATTGGATGTGAGAACCCAACAGAAAAACGAGTCCCTGTAATCAGACTGGGACCTAACATCTTGCTACCTACTCTGCTCAGCTGTGGAGCAGGGGTATCTGGGCTCCTCCAGAGCTTTAGGACAGGTATAATCTCTTCAAGCAGGAAGCTGCATGGTCTAAGAGAGAGAGGCTGAGGCTACAGCAGTGCATAGGAACCACGTGCTGCTGTAGTCTCCCATCTGTCACACTGACACAGCAGAATTAAATGTTTCCCAACAAAAGCAAATCTGTGTGGACTCGGGTAGATCCCCTTTCTAAGCCATGGCATTTTGTGCATGCTCTCTGCATGCTCCCCAAGGACCTCTCAATCAAGTTTCCTTTGGTGTTGAAGCAGAGTTGATCCTATTTGGTCTTGATGGAAAAAAAACAAACCACCATAAACATTTTGCATCTCCAGGTCTCTGGAGAGGCTGGCTGCCTTTGCATCCTCTTCCATTCCTTAATTGGACCGTGGCTTCTGCTTGTCTTCCTCCATCCTGTCCATGTGGGCTGGGAGCATCCTGCAGCAGGGGTCAACTGTGGCTGGGCGACTGCAGGGGCTGCAGGAGAGTCCCAGTTGTGGCTGGAATATAGATAAAAAGGAGGGAGATGAATGAATGCCCTATGGCTTGAATACAAAACTCATGGGAGCACATGTTAATGGGCATGTTGGGCTTTCATGCAGCCTTTACACAGGCCACAATACACTGCTCTCAGCATGTCTGTGGGGCAAGGCACTCATATAACACCTGATAAACTTCAGGCAGGACAGTAGATGCTCTCATCAGGAGCACAAGTCCCTGAGAACACAGATGTAGAATACTGGAGGTTGGAAAGTCATCTTGGAAGTCAGCTGATAAAAGCTCAAGAACAGGCCAACTTCAGAATTATGTTTGGTTGCTCAAGGCCTCCAAAGACAGTGTTTCCTTGTCTGTCTGTTCCCTCTCCACTCAAGTAACGTCAGTCTTCCCCTAAGCAGTGTTTCCAGCCCTCTGGGTTTATCTACCTAAAAAGCACTAGACATCCTGCCTCAGGGCATTTTCAGAAGAGACATTAGGGATCCAACCTGGTTGCCATTTTGAAAGCTGGCTGAAGGTGCTGGAGGAGGCTCCAACACACAGAGACATGGCAGGAAGAGAGATTATGGCCTTGTTGTCTCCACCTCGAGTCTGGTAGCATTTGCTGTGCTGGTGCCTTCTCCTCCTGCAGTTTAGCGACTGCAATGGCCATGCAGCACTGACCTGGCATGCAGCCTGTGGCATGCCCACGGGTGACAGCCATGCTTTCATGCTGGCAGCTGTAGGGTGCTTGTTCCCAGGGGTCCCAGGCACTGCACATTTGTAGAGGATCCTCTCCTTCTTAAAGCATGGTGATAAGAAAGGCTTTGGAAAAATGCCATAGTCTTGGGCATTAATAGCCTTTAAGTGTTTCTTGCCAGTGAGGGCTGTAGCCTGAGGTATCATCTCCTGGGGAAATGGGGGGAACCTTGGGATTTAGGGCTTTGAGAAGCTGATTATTCTGAAGACTTCAAGATATCATGGAAGGAGCAATCCTACTTTGGTGGAAAGAGAGAAGGGAGGTCCCAAGACTCCTGAGTTACAGAGACCGTGATGGTGGAGGAGAAGGGAGGGCTGGGGGATGTTCCACATGCAGTAGATGTCTGGCTGGAGGTGGGGGAAGCAAGCACAGCCTCAGCAGCCCAGTTGTTAACATCATCATTGCTCTTATTCTCAGAAACTCAAGCAAATGCTTCGGTTCCTCATTCCTGCCTGCTGACTGCATCAGGGTGGCCATGACTCAGCCCAGCTTCCAGGACTGAGGGGCAGAAGTGGTGAGAAACCTGTCTCAGGTATGACAGAGGCAATCAAATAGCCTGGGGTTTAATGGGGTGGGGAAAAGGTATGAAGTAGCTGTGAGATTTCTTCAACAACATTCCCTGCCTTGTGTCCCAAAGCCCCTCCCTGGAAGAGACTGGGACTGGAGATGCTCCAGGGTCACCAGCCAGTCCTCTTCCCTCTCTGCCCTCAGTGAGCTCCTCAGACCTCGGTAGAGGACCTGGAAGAGTCAAGTCCCCTTTTCAAGCAAAGGCTTCTCCATCTGTATCCCTACCTCTGTGTTGCAGGCTGAGGCCCCATGTCAGCATCAATGGAGAGTGTGTACTCTGTGGAGCCAGTGCCTGATGGTGCTGGCCCCACCTCACTGGACGTGCTGAGCTTCTTGGATGCCCTGGTGAACAGCACGGAGGAGCAATGCTTCAGCGCCCGCTCCCGCAGCACTGTCCTAGAAGGGCTGCCATTCGGTGGTGTGCCCACTGTGCTCGCCATCAACTTCATCCTCTGGCTGGTGAGCAGGCCAGGAGGGTGCCATGTCCATGGGCACCACAGCCCCCAGCTGGGGTGTCAGAGATGGGCTGTGAGCATGAGTGTCGGTGTTTATGGGTATGCTGACAGCCATGTGTGCGTGCAGCGTGTCTGCTGGTGTGTCTGGCTATTTAGGGGCATGGGTGTGAGTGCCTGGGACCAAGAGCTTTGCCTGCATCGTGATGATCAGCAGGTGGCACTTGGACAGTAATGAGATCATGGAGCAAGAGTAGTTTGGCTTGAGGCAAGAGTTTTGCATGAGATTGGGTTTGTGAGTGGGAAAACAGAAGGGAGTGATATGGGGATACCCATGGAGTGAGACCCTGTAGCAAAACCCTTCACCCCTCCACTTGCCTCTTCTTCCAGCTTCTCCTCCTCATCTTCTCCTGCCTTCGGAAAGCAGCTTGGGACTACGGGCGCCTGGCACTGCTGATGGACAATGATAGGTGAGCAGGATACAAGGCCACTGTGAGTGATAGTTCCAGCCTCTCCAAGAGGACTGGCAGGAGGGCCAGTGCTGTGAGGTGGCCCATGGAGAAGCTCAGCAGGTTTTCCGGTCCCCGCCCTTCCCACTAGAAATGGCCTGGCTGCCTTTGCCCATGGAGGCACTATCACTGTCTGCTGCATGGAGAGGGAAAGCCCAAGCCAGCTTTAATTCCCTCTTGCAGGCACCATCAGGTGATGATGCTCTCAGTGCCAGGGAGGGCATTGTCCTGAGGAGGACAGATGCCCAAGAGCTACTTTCAGGTGGGAACTGAGGTACCACCTCTGCCCCTGCAGCTCTCTTAGGATGAGCAGGCATGGCCAGTGGATGAGGCAGAGGGAAACACACGGGAACAACACTGTTCCTCATGTCAGCAGAGCAACCTGCAGGAGGAAATGTAAAATCCCCTCTCCTGCTTTCTTCTGGGCTTAGGCTCTGGAGCTAAGCCTGGCAATGGGCAGGCAATGTTTCCCCTCACCAGGGAGATCAAAAGGGGAATCAAGACTTAAAATTCAAGTGCTGATTACATTCCTCTTACTGTAATGCCATTTGAGAGATGAAACCAGTGGAATATAAAAATCTGGTTCAGCAGGCTCTTGTCAAGGAGCTAAGGTCAGCTCTCCACTAGCCACCCTGCTGTGAGCCATGGCCACAGAGAAGCCACAGGGGCTCATGGACACAGAGGCAGTGAGTGCAGCCCCTGCCCCAAGCCCAGCAGTAGTTGCTGGTCCAGCCCCAGTGCAGGATGAGAGGAGTGGGAGGCATTTTGCAGGTTGCTGTCCCGGGAGAAGCTTCTCTGATGCTCATCGTCTCCTATCTGCTGCTTCTTTCCTGCCTCACCTCTCCTCTCCTCTCCTCCCCTCACCACAAAGTTTGACGTCACTTTTCTACGGAGAGCAGAGTGAGAAGGAGAAGTCCCCATCAGAGAGCAGTCCCCTGGATGTTGACAACAAGGACGTGGTGAGTGCTGGTGCCCCTGGAAGCTGGAACCCAGGCTGGGCTCATCCTAGCCTAGCCCACCATGCTTTTCATGGAAAACCCAGGTCAGAAGTTAAATGGGAGAAATTAAATCCTCCAGTGTGGGGTTTCCTGCTTAATGCCCTTTTAGCAGTGGGGTATTCCTGGGAAAACTGGAAGGTTTCTTTGTCCTGTGTTGATTTGAGGCAACTACTTGGAATGGAGGAGATGCTCCTGGCAGAGCGAGCATCTGGGCTCGCTACAGGGGCCCAGTTGGATGCATGGCCAGAGCCTTGCTCTGTGCACCTGCAGGGACCTTTCTCGTCCTGGCAAGACATAGTTCCCTGGAGCCCTGCACCTCTGCTGGCGTGGTGGGCTGTGGGGGCTTTAAAGCCATCTTTTTTTCTCTCTACCACACCAAGCATAGACCAGGTTTTGCTGGAAATGAGCATGGACTAACACGTATTTCTGACTGTTTCTCTTTTCTGGCAACAAAAGCTGAAAGATCAGTCACCAGTGTGGCTATGGAAAAATGAAAGAACTTCTTAAGGCAAAAAAACCTAGGCAGGAAAAGTGAAGAAGCAAAATCCTTGCAGGTGTCGAGAGTCCTGTTTGAAGCCTCAGTGCTGGATGCTCTGGGCAAATGTATGTTGCTCATCAAAAAATAAGTGAGGAAGACCATGGGGAATGCCAGCACAGCTAAAGAGCAGATTAAGGGAGATTATAAGACATAAGAAGACATCCCTTTACAAGTCAAGCTGTTCCTAAATGAGGAACATATAGACTCTGCCAGGTTAGATGTAAAAAAACCTACGGTTTGGGAAGGGAAGGAAGGGGAGTTGGGGGAGAAATTTGTAGAGAGCGTGAAAGCAAGTACTGGATTTTTCTTCACACATCAGGAACAAGAAACCTGACAGAGGGTTTGTAGGGCTGATGGGTGGTGAAGATAAAAAATGCTTGCTGGAGAAAGCGAGGATGTGGCAAGAGAGCTAAATAAAGTTTTTGTTGCCAGTGAGGAGGAGCTCAAATCAAATTCCTGCCCAGGAGCCCTTTTCTCTGTGGGGAAGCAGCAGAGCATCCCTCCAACAGCAGGGTTGGAGGATGAGGTTGCAATAAAAGCAGCCTAACAAATTCTTGGGTTACCATCACAAATTCCCAGCAGCAAGTGTGGGACTTCTCACTCACGTGTGACCCCTCCCCTGCATGTGGGCATCCTAGAGAGCTGGGAATCAGCTGATAAATGCTTTTTTCTTCAGGAGGGTTTCTGGAAAACCCAAGAAATTACAGCCCAGGGAGCATGTGGACTGCACTGACAACCTCCCTGGAGCAGGGTGTAGGAGGGGAGTCAGCCCGGCTGCGCTAAGTGGGTATCTGGTCCCCACGGAACTGTCAGGCATGCAGGAAGGCCTGCACCTCCAAAACACAGTAGATAAAACCTCTGATACTGCATATTCAGTGACAGGGAAAAAGCTATTACACAAGATCTTGGTAGTGTTTTCTATCACTATATGGCAGCACCAGCTCAGTGCTCAACAGCGGTCAAAAAAGCGCATTGCAAGTTAAGGGCTGTCAGAAGGCACAGAGGAGGGAGCTGCTGGAAGCCAGGAGCATGTGTTACGGAGATGCCCTGTGTTTCTTGCTTCTTTCTCCTGGGGCAGCTACCTTGGGCCACCACTGCAGACAAGCCTCTGGGCTGAGCATTGCCAGGCTGCCTTGGGGCACTGCCTCCATTTGCTCAGCCCCCCACCACAGTGTCTCTATACACATCCCCAGTGCATGCCGTGTCCCAGCTCTTTGACGAGGTGGGGGTAGTTGCTCTTGGCTCATCCCAACTCTCTTCTCTTCCAGGGATTCTGCTCCTGGCTCATTTCTATCTACCAGATGAAGTAAGTGTGTGTCCTCAGCATTGCAGCTGTGCCTCACCACTGCCTGCCCCTGGGGAGCCCATGCCCATTGGTGTCCACATATCACCCAGAGCTGCTGGGACCAGTGGATGAGGAAAGCCCTCCTAAAACATTCCCCTGGGAGAGAGAGCAGAGGGCTCACCTCTGTATTTCCTCCTGGCCCCTGACTCCTGTCCAATGGAGTAGACTTCAACTTCTTTCTGGTAGAAGCTGGTCCTGTAATGGGATGGCAGCCTGAGGGCTGATTGCATCCCCCATTCCCTCTGTGCCCAAATCCCACATGTCACAGGCAGGATGTCATGAGTTCACATGGGTTGTGTGAGGCCAAAGCAGCCAGTGTGCCTGGGGTGGGAGGTGGTGGGGAGGCACCACCAGTGCTCACCCCTACCTGCATCTCCCCCAGGGATGAGGAAATTCAGAGCAAGTGCGGCATCGATGCCACCACCTACCTCTCCTTCCAGCGGCACCTCCTGGTCCTACTGATGCTGGTTTGTGTGCTCTCTGTGGCTGTCATCCTGCCTGTCAACTTCTCAGGGGACCTCCTGGGTAAGTGCTTCCCCATTTGTGGGATGGTTCAGGAGCATGGCACAAGCTTCCCCATGCTTGGGCTGAGTACCCTGCTCTGGGGACAGAGGATGGAAGAACCCTTCTGTCAGGAGTCCCCCACGAGAGCAGGAACCCACCATCAGCTGTGGGACAGAGAAATGCAAGAGGGAGGGAGCTTCAGGGTGGTGGGGGCTTGACAGAGACCTGGGAGGTGGAAAAGGAGGGAGCAAAGACCAGAGTTACTAATCCTGCAGGCATGGACACAAACATTGCACTGGGTTCCCATAACCTCCTGCTTCTCTTCCCCTGCAGGACACAATCCCACCCACTTTGGCCGGACGACCATTGCCAACATCCCAACACAGTACGTGGCTCCTGTGTTTGAGGGTGGGGCTGTGGGTGCTGCTGCTGCGGCAGGCACTGGTGGGAGCACCCAGTATGGTCCATGTGCCATGCACCCACCACAGCACTTGCTGATCCCCCTCTTTTCCTCCTCCAGGGACCGTCTCCTGTGGCTGCACAGCATCTTCGCCCTCATTTATTTCATAGTCACCATCCTCTGCATGGCTCACCACTCCATCCACCTTGAATACAGAGAGAACGAGAAGGTAAGCAACCACCTTTCCTCCAGCCCTGCCTTGTTCAGCACCAATGGACAACTTCATGCTTTGCAGAAGGGATGGTCCCAGTAGGTAGGGAGAGCTTTAGAAACAGTCTGGGGCTGGACAGGTAGGAAAAGATAAGGCTGGTTTTCTTCAACTTCTGGAGAAAGCTTAGCAGCCTGGAGGCAAATCTCTCTGTCCTGCTGCCTTGTCTCTTGAGGCTGAAACCCTGCTGTGTGTCTGCTTGTCTGGAAGGTGGCAGCATCTAGCTGTGCCCCATGGTTTGGGAGCAGGCTTTGAGGAGCTCTGTGCTGACTCACCTTGTGGGTGGCAGTCGGTGCCCTGGCTCATCTCTGCCTTCCTGGTGGCTGGGTGAGCAGGGTGGCAGCACAACAGCCCACACACACACACACCCCCTCTGCCCCTTCTCCTCCACCAGGTTGCCCGGACCCTGATGGTTACCCACATCCCCAAGGAGATCACAGATCCTTCCCTTATCATCAAGCACTTCCAGTGAGTAGCAGCATGCCACAGCCTCATCAGGGCAGGTGGCAGGCAGGTAGCAGGGGCTGTCCCTGTCCCCCAGCTCCTAGTGCCACCACGTTCCTGTGCCCACAGTGAGGCTTATCCCAGCTGCACCGTCACCAATGTCCAATTCTGCTTCGACGTGCGCAAGCTGATGAAGCTGGATGCGGAGAGGTGAGTGCATGCAGGTCCCCATTGCCTCTGGGGATGGGTGTACCAATCCTGCCCAGCATGCTGAGGGACCTAGTCTGTCTGTCTGTCTGTCTGCTGCTCCCTGAATGACCCCCATTCCTATTGGCTTCCTGGCAGGCGCAAGGCAATGAAGGGGAGGCTTTACTTCACCACTAAGGCACAGAAAGAGGGGAAGATCATGATCAAAACCCACCCCTGCGCCCGCATCTTCTGCTGCCGCTTCTGTGGCTTTGAGCAGGTAAGTGGGTGTGCCGGGGCTGCAGGCAGCACGTCCCCATGTCCCCAAGTCCCCAGTGTGGCAACTTGCTCATGCCACAGCCCAGTGAGCATGGCAGAGCCCCGGCTGCTCCCACAGGTGGATGCTGAGCAGTACTACGGGGAGCTGGAGGAGAAGCTCACAGACGAGTTCAATGCCGAGCGCAACCGCATCACGCTCAAGCGGCTTGACTTGGCCTTTGTCACCTTCCAGGACGAGCGGATGACAGCTGTGTGAGTGCTCCTCGGACAAGCTGGCACAGGCATGTCCCCCAGCCTGGTGGCCCCTGCCTCTGGGGCACCTTGCCGGCTCCTCTGGCCAAAGCCAGGCAATGGGTCTGTCTGCTGTGCCTCTGCCATCTGCAGAGATGTCTGCTTTGCTGGGTCTGCGGGAAATCTCTCATGAGAAGAGTAGGGGGGGTTTCTGAGCTCTCAGTGCAGAACTGACCCCTGGCTCCTTCCTCCTGCAGGATTTTGAAGGACTACAGCCACATCCGCTGCCGCAAGCACCCCCAGCAGTCCTCTGTCACCACCGTGGTCAAGTCACATCACTGGGGCGTTCACTATGCCCCTGCACCCAACGATATCATCTGGTGAACCCCCATGGCATGAGAGGGTTGGAGGGCAATCAGCTGGGAGGAACCCATACCCATAGCTATAGGGTGCCCATACATACCCATGGTTATAGGGAACCCATACAGCCGTGGGGAATTTGTTCCCCTACCTGTAGAATGCCTTTTTAGCGTGGCAGGGGCTGACAATCCCTCCTGTGGCCACAGCAGAAATCACCAGGGGTGACTGGAATGATCATCCTGCAGGTGGCAGGGCTTGGCCAGGTGAAGTTTGTGGTGATGGCCAGGCTTTGATTTCTGCAGCCTGACCCCGAAGCCTCCTGGTGGCACAAAACTCCAACTGCAGTCATACTCTGGTCCTGGGGGCTCTGCAGGTGTCAGTGCAGCAGCAGAGGGAGGGGCGGTTGGAGCAAGGGCTGCCAGGATGGTGGGTGTGGGCAGCAGGAGGCAGAGCTTCGGGGAGCCAGGCTAGAAGACCTAGGACATGTGGCTTTTCCTCTGCACCATGTCCAACTTGTGCTTTCCTCTCACAGGGAGAATTTATCGGTCCGTGGCACATCTTGGTGGTTGAGATTCATCCTCCTTAATATCTGCCTCTTCATCCTCCTCTTCTTCCTCACTACACCAGCCATCATCGTCAACACCATGGACATGTTCAATGTCACACAGCCTGTGGAGAGCCTCAAGGTAGTCCCTGGCGCTCTGTGCCAGCTTTCCCAAAGGGTTTGCATTTCCAGGCTTGTCTGTAACAGGGGGGGAAGGTACTGGCTCTACAGTGGCCCAAGGAGATGAGCCATCACTGGTGTCATAGTTTAACCCTAGCTGGCAACTAGGACTATGCAGCCACTCACTCACTTCTCCCCCTTCCCCCATTGTGGTGGTGAGAAAAATCAGAAAAATCAGGAAAACTTGTGGCTTGAGATAAAGACAGTTTAATAAGGAAAGCAAAAGCTGCACATGGAAGCAAACCCAAACATTCGTTCACTACTTCCCGTTGGCAGGCAGGTGTTTGGCCATCTCCAGGAATGCAGGGCTCCATCACATGTAATGCTTACTTGGGATAGAAGACACCGTAACTCTGAACTTCCCTCCCCCTTCCTTCTTCTTCCCCCAGCTTTATATGCTGAGCATGATATCATATGGTGTGGAATATCCTTTTGGTCAGTTGGGGTCAGCTGTGTCCCCTCCCAACTTCTTGTTTTGCCCAGCCTACTCTCTGGTGGGTTGGGATAAGGAGCAGAAAAGGCCTTGACTCTATGTAAGCACTGCTCAACAGGAGCGAAAACATCCCCGTATTATCAAACCCGTTCTCAGTACAAATCCAAAACATAGCCTTGTACTAACTACTGTGAAGCAAATGAACTATGAAAATGGCTATCCCAGCCAAAACCAACACAACTGGGATGAGCACTGATGGAGGCAAGGAGTGGGCATACCCCTGCTCGCCATCCATCCCCTTCTTGATGTGTTTCTGGTGGCAGAGCCCTGTGGCACCTGTGCAAACCTGAGTTTTGGTGCTGGTGTCCATGGCAGAGGGCAGGCTGGTGTCCATGCAAGAGGAGAGGGGTGGGAAGAGTTCTAGGAGATGTTAGGAGCTGCCACATCTCCTGCCACATCTCCTTCCTGCTCATTGACCTGTGAGCTGTTGGGTGAGCATGCTCAGAATGTGCCCATGGTGCCTTTGGCTGGCCTCAGGTTCTTATCTCCTGAAATAAATGTCCCTGCTCAGGGAGGGGATGCCCCAGCCTTCTCGTTGCACACACCATCCTGCATCAGGAGGCCCAGGGAGATACCTCCAGCAAGGCTGAGCTCTGGCAAGCCCCTGAGGGGGTGTTTTACATCTCTCCTCCTACAGAACCCCATCATCACCCAGTTCTTCCCCACGCTGCTGCTCTGGGCCTTCTCCGTCTTCTTGCCCTTCCTTGTCTATTACTCAGCGTTCTTCGAGTCACACTGGACAAGGTAATGGGGGTGGTCTCTGCACTCCCCCAGGACTGTGGTAGATGGGAGGAACCTCAGCAGGGCTTGTGGGACCCTACCTGCAGGAAGGCAGCAGACACAGAGATCCATGGGTGTTGCCCTCCGTGGAAAGAGCCCCAAGTCCATGCCACAAGGAGCCATTTCCTTGCCATTGCCCTGAACACTTCCAGACCGCTGACAAAGACAGGTGGAGCTGATTTTTAGATGGGTCTGAAGAAATTTGTGAAGGGTATAGTGTGATGGTGGATTGGCAGCAGCAGGGCCACGGCCCTGACTCAGGCAGCACATCCCAGCCATACCCCCAGCCCTCCAAGGCAGATGTATGGGTTCAGGGTACTCAAAGCCTCCTGGCAGAGGAAGGTCTGTCTAGTTCCTACAATTTGCTCTCTCATGGTGACTCCCCCCAACCTTGGAGACTCATTGCAAGACACCAGTAGATGCACAGATCAAATGCAGGTGGCTTCCTGGGGTTGGAAATAGCTCCTTGGTGAAGAGCAAGACCCAGCCCAGCCTCTCCCCACCCTGGCTGCTCTACCTCAGAGAAGTGCAACATTCTTCTCTTGCCTCTCTTCTCCACAGGTCAAGTGAAAATCAGCTTACCATGCACAAGTGCTTCTTCTTCCTGGTGTTCATGGTCATCATCCTGCCCTCGCTGGGGCTAAGCAGGTATGGACCACCCTGCCATGCTGCTCTCCGGCAGCTGGGCTCGCACCCAGGCTCCTCACCTCCTGTAAGTCAGCCCCAAAGTGCTACAGGCCCACTGCTGCTGAAACACAGCTGTCTCCGGGGAGTTGAACACTCCGTTTTGTTGTGATGAGCTGCTCCTAGAAAACTTCCCTGTGGAGAAAGGGGGGAGCGTAGCAGCTTGCCAGGCTGCCACAGCACTGGTTGTGTCCTGCTTGGTGTCAGCCCTCAGCAGACCCTGGAAGAACCAGGTCAGGTATCTGTGTAGCCCCAGCTACAGCTATCCTGACCACCTGGGAGGAGAGCACCCATATTGCAGTGGTCCTGTGGAGCAGAAGGGGTTGCTCTGGTGGTGTAGAGTTGAGGGTATCACCCACCTGGAGCAGGGCAAAGCATGTGCCTGCTGAGTGGACCACTAGCTGCTCTTCAGCTCCCTCTCTTTCTGAGATTCTCCTCTTCCCCCTGCAGCCTGGACCTTTTTTTCCGCTGGCTCTTTGACACCCACTTTCTGGATGAGGCCAATATCAAGTTCCAGTGAGTAGCAGGGAGCTCCCGGGCAAGCGGGAGTGCCCAGCACCAGCCCCCAGTGACCAGTGACTCTCCCGGCCACCTTCCCAAACATCCTCTCACTGTCTGTGTCCCCGGGGCAGGTGTGTTTTCCTCCCGGACAACGGCGCTTTCTTTGTCAACTACGTGGTTACCTCCAGCCTGATTGGGACAGCCATGGAGCTGCTGCGCATCCCAGGCCTCCTTGTCTACACCGCCCGTCTCTGCTTTGCCAAGTCTGAGCCTGAGCGGCTCCACGTCAAGCGGGTACGTGGCTCTGGTCACCTCTGAGCTCACACGTCCCCTGGCAGGGCAGGGACATGCTCCTTGGAAACTCAGGCTCTTTTGGTCTTATGGGGAGGCCACCATACAAGGGCCGCTGATGGCCCTGGCCCCATGGGAATAACAGTGGCAGGCAGTCATGTGGGCAAGGGAGCAAAGGTAAGGGCAGCCTTTGCAGAGGCAGTAATGGTGCTTTTGGTTGTGCCCCAGAGCCAAGCCTACCAGTTCCAGTTTGGACTGGAGTATGCCTGGACCTCCTGCATCTTCTCCGTTGTCATGACCTACAGCATCACCTGCCCCATCATTGTCCCCTTTGGTGAGTATGACACCGTGCCTCAGTCCCACTGTCCTGGGCTGTGCAGAGAATGACCAGTCCCAGCTGTCAGCAAGGGTGTGGTAGTAAGAGCTTCCCATGTGGTACAGGAGGGTATTGTCTCCTGGGCTACTGTCCCTGTGCCCTGGCTATCCCTGTTGTCCCCCCCACAAATGGCCTCTGTCCTCCCACCAGGTTTGCTGTACATGCTGCTCAAGCACATGGTTGACCGGTACAACATCTATTACGTGTACATCCCCACCAAGCTGAACCAGCGCCTCCATGTTGCTGCCATCAGCCAGGTCATAGTGGCCCCCATCCTCTGCATGTTCTGGCTGCTCTTCTTCTCCGTCCTGCGCCTTGGTAGGAAGAGCTTGGGGTTGCCCTCCACCACTACTAAAGGTCATATCTGACACCTGGGGGGACAAGCCACCAGTGTCATTCCTGAGTTAGGCATGGCATGGAGGGCAGGAGGGAGGGCTGAAATGGGGAAAGTGTGGTGGAGATCTGATAGGGGTGTCAGCTGGTGGTTTGGGAAGGGGATTGAGAGCTTGTAAGACCCAAAGCAGACGCCATCCTGGGGCTCAGATGGATGTACAGCAGGTCCTTGGAGGCTCACGTGCTGCCCCAGTGTCTCTCTGCTCTAGGTCCCACCCGCCCTGTCACACTCTTCACCTTTGTGGTCCTCCTCTCCTGCATCGTCTTCTCCTTCTTTGGCCTCTGCCTGAAGAAGCTGCAGCCACGGAGACCCTCCAGCTACCAGGTGAGCATGGACAGCCACCCATCCTGCTCCTTCACCCTGCTGCATCCCCTCCCTGCCTCTTTGGGGTGTGTTTGCTGTGGGGAGTATGGGCCGGGGACTAGATGCCCCACAACTTCTGCTGGGGACCCTCAATCCATCGTTTCTTCCTGGCTTCCCTCTCCCCAGATGTCTGACCAGTCTGATGGCGCCTTTAATGATGTGGAGCGGAGCAGTGTCTCCTCCACCCCCAACTCCAATGTGAGTACCCCTCCTGAGCTCTGCTGCATTCTCCCCTGCCTTGGTTCCCCAGACCCTGACCTCCTGCTGCCCCCTGGGGCAGCTCTTTGTGGCCACTGTCCTGCAGGAGCCTGAGCTGAGCCTGACACCGGCAGCCTCCCCAGCGCACCAGTCCTATGGCACCATGGGCAACCACCTGGAACCAGCAGAGGATGGGGAGGATGGGGGGCTGCAGAGCTTTGAGACTGAGCTGGAGACAGTGGAGGGCGAGTACAGGAGTGGCCCTGTGATGGAGAGCCAGGCCCGCTACCAGTGAGCATCCCTGCTGCCAGGGCAAGGACTGGCTGTGCTGAGAGCAGAGGACATGCAGGGGGTCAGGAAGGAGCCTTTCTAGCACAGGTGGGGACTGCCTCGCTGATGGGGTTGGGGGAACGACAGGCCTGATGTGAGGGTGAGACCCTACTGCATGGGAGGTGGAGGGAGGCTCTGCCGGTCCCTCCTGCTGCCTGGACCGACTCAGCATCCCCTGTGCTCCCTCATCCCACCTGCCTCTTCCAGCTTGTTGTGGAGAAGAGCGGGGTGCAGCAGCGTGGGGAGAGGGTCTCTCTGAGAGGCCATGCTTTGGGGCAGGAGGGAGGCTCTGGCCCCTCTATGAGGGGAAAGCAGCCCCAGACAGCTCAGCTGAATGTGCTCGCCACCAAACTGTCCCATGGGTCCTCAGTGGCAGGTGATGGCCACCCCTAACCCTTGCTTCTTACCCTGCCCACCCACTGCTCATGGTGGCTGTCCCTTCGTGCCAGCCATACCGGCTCCTGCCCACCTCTGCTGCCACCCCCAAGGCTTTGCCATTAGCAGGGACTGCTGAGATGTGTGTGCTTTGGTGGAGGAGGTAAGTACCTGGGGCTGCTACCACATCTGCCCGAGCACCAGTGGCTCTGCCCTGAGGCAGGCATCAAAACGCAAGCCCAGCTCTTCCCAACCCTCCCACCCCATCCTTCTGCCACTGCCACACCATGCCTGTGCCCTTGGGTCCTTGGGGATGAGTGGGAGGTCAAGGGATGAGTGTATCACAATGGCTGTGAGGGCAGCGCCTTGTCATCCTGCTCCTCCCAGCAGTGTCCCCCTGATGCCCATGCTCTCCTTGGGGCTGGCCATGGGACCCCCACATGGCTCTGTCCTAATTGCCACAGAAATGGGACAGAGGGAGCTGGCAGAACCCCTGCCTCAGGGTCCACTGCATCCTGCCCTTGCCCACAAGCCGCAGCCAAGGGATGCTTCTCCAGCCACCACTCTGCCTCGAGTGTGAGTCCCGCTGTGCTCAGTGTAAATGCACCAGCTTCTGCCTGGACAGCATCCCTGGGGCTTTCCAGCTCATCTGCAGCAGCTCTGGAGACGAGGGAAGACCCTCGTCCTGCTCAGCCCCTCTCCCACCAGGCTAGCCTGCCTGGCCATGCTGGCTTCTTGCTCAGCCCCACTTTGGCTTCGAGGCTGATTTTCCTGCTGGCTTCAGAGCAATTCTAGTCACCATCCCAGGGCTGTGCAGGGGGGGAAAGGGACAACGCTGCAGCTCCGCTGGCACTGGGGCTGCCCATGTGGGGAATGCAGCTGTGCAAAGGCAGATGCTCAGCCGTGGCACCATGCAGCATTACTGGTGTCACTGTGGGTAGGCAGCGGGGGACACAGTGTGTCAGCCCTGGGGCGGGGCAGATTTAAAAGGCAGCCCAGCAGTCAGCTGTGGGTCACTGTTGGGCTCAAGTGGGTCCCCTGTGGGGCTGGTGGGTCTCAGCTCAGTCAGCTGATATCACCGTGGCCTCTGTCCCACCCACGCTGCTGCATGCTGGGGTGATAGCTGTGGCTCACTAGCCACTGAGCAGTTACCTCGGAGGAGCCTTGAGCTCAGCTCCCACCCCCAGAAAGCACCCTGGGGGGGCTTGTGGCTCCCTGCCCAGGTGCCCCCGGGGCTGCCCACAGCTCAGCTGCTGCCCTCACTGCCAGCTCCGGGGGCAGCCCTGGTCAGAGCGGGAGGATGCTGGTGGCCTCTCTCTGGGTGGAAGCAAGTGCCTGCAAGTGGCACCGTGTCCTTGGGAGCTCGGGCTGCTGGTCCGATTGCCCTTGGCTGCCCCGCTGTAGGAATGTGCCAGAGGTCTGTACCTTCTCGTGATTTATTGCTATGACTGTGCCTTGAATAAAATGACTTCACCCAGCCGCTGCCTTGTGTCATCACACCCCCTGCATCCTGCCTGGCATCAGGAGATGAGGTACCCTCACCACTGGAGCCTGTGAAAGCACCCCAGGCCACCTGTGAGCTGCTTTTGACCCTTCCTGGGGATGTTCTGCAGAGGCTTCAGTGGTGAGAACACTTGGGCACCACCCCTTCTCCAGGTAGGTACCTTGCCGCCTACCATGGTCCCCTCAAAAGCAAACCCCAGTGAATGGGCAGAAGCAACACAGGCACAGGAGCAGGGAAGCACTGCACTGTGTCCCCTGGGAAAGATGGGCACAGCCCTTGGCACCATCCCCAATATTGGTGCCCAATATTGGGCATAGGAACGTGCTTCCCATGCCTGTCATCTGCCAGCCCTCACCCCACAGGCAGGGCTGGCTCAGGACACCACCAAAGGGGCACACACTGTCTGGGGGGACCCAGAGGATGGCCTGGAGCGCCTTTGGGACTGCAGCAGAGTCGGGGCAGCCATCCCATCTTGGGGATGGGAGCAGATGTTCCCAAACTGAACTGCCCACCAGCAAGTCATGGGGAGGTGTTAGGAGCAAGGGGAGGCTTTCTCTAGGTTCTGAGCAGACAGCTCTCTTTTGCTCCTCTCCTCCCCTCACAAAATACATTCTTTATGCCCAAATTCCTACTGAAATGATTTGCCTCTGGTTTCAGCAGTCCCTCCTGCCCACCCCTCCATAGCCTCCATGGGGTGAGCCCTGCTCAGGCAGCCTGGCTTACAGCATGGGGCAGGGGGCACAGGGGGAGCTTTTCTGTGCATGAAAAACTGGAAAATTTCAAACAAACAAGAAACTCAACAAAACCAAAATACTCTCCTCATCACACATTCCCAGGAGAGGCTTCCCACAGTGCCTAATCAGCAGTAGACAGGGCCTTGCTGGTGCTGGGGAGATGGGGCAGGAGTCCTGTCTGTCAGCGGGGGCTGTAATTGCCCACCCTGGCTCACAACCCTCCCAGCCCTCGTGCTGGGGAAGCTCATCACAGCTTAACGAGGATGCATAAGCCCCATCACACTGCACCTCCACCACTTTGGCCCTCAGAAACCCTCTCTCCTGATTACAGCCTGCGCAGACAAAAGTCCCTCACAGCTGGGGCCAAGCAATCGCATGGCATCTCCCACTGCAGCGCTGACAGCGGGCAGTGCCGGGAGCATCCCTGCTGGGCAGAAGCCAAGGCAAAGGCAAACCTCTGTGCTGGCACAGGGAGTCAAAGATGGGGGTGTGCACCAGCCTGTCCCTGCAGCGCTGGGGTTGGGGGAGTCCCACCACCAGCCCTGAGGTTGGCAGCTGTGACCCCAGGACCAAAAGAGCTGGAAAATGTATTTTGGCAATGAGCCACATGTTGCTGGTGCTCTCCTCACCCCTCACAGCCCCCTCATGTTTTGCCCTGCAGAACAAGCCCCATCCTAAGCACAGCTTTCCTAGGATGCTCACCATGATCGCCTGTGGCAGGGCTGGGATTTCAGAAGATGCTCTTACAAATCCCAAGCTGGCTTCCCTGCTCTTCGAATCATCCTTCTTCAATGGCCAACTCTCCCAGGACTGAAAACTCTCCATGTCAAAGCTAGAACATGCCCCAGGGAAAGGGGTGACAGGACCTCCTGCATCCCCACCAGCTGCTCCTTGGGGCAGGGCTGCTGAGGCAGCTCCATGACCCAGCTGGAAGGGTGGATGCTGCATGGAGCCAGGCAGGACCTAGCTGGAGGCCATGCCCTGCTGCTGCAGGCAGCCAGCAGCAGGTGAGGAGCAGCAGGTGAGCCAATGCTATCTCAAGGATCAAAAGCAGCCGCTGAACAACAGAAAAGGGTTTTTAGGCTGACTGCTTAAAACTCTAATTCCAGTAGAGATCCTTAAATTTGAAGGGTAATGAGCAATCAGCAGCAGGACACCTTTGCTAGCCCCTCTGCTGCTCACCCGTTCAACTCCAGTGCACAAAAGCTCCCACCAGGCATTTGGTGCTGGGTGCCTTCTCATGTCAGTCAAGCTGAACTACATTAGCACACTCCGTGACCAGTAATTCCAAAGCCTGAGCCAACAAGAAACCAGCAAATCCCTCTCTGACATCCTTTTTTTAGGTTTTTTTGGCTTACTTGGGCCTTTTATATTAAAATAAACATAAGGCAGCAAAAAGGGCCGAGACTCACTGTTGTTCTTTATTAACCAGTACAGCTGGGTATAAGAGGCACACGGGCTAGTTCAGTTCTGTTGGGAGTCACACAAAACAGGGTACAGAAGAGGAGAAGTCAAGGAGCTGGGAAGGCTAGAGGGAACAGGGACGGTTTGGGGCAATAACACCCCCACCCCACCCATCACACAGATGCCTATTTGTCACACACAGCCAGAAGGTGGCCCCCATGATGCTGAAGGCTGATTCCCCAGAACAAGGTTGCAAAGAGGACATCCCTATTCCCAAACCCTCCTGCCTTGTACCACGGGGACCTACCCCATGACAGTCAACATCTCCCTCCAGCCCCAGCTCCTCCAGCCCTCATTGCCTAGCATGAGAATGGGTAGGACCTCACCTCACCCAGCTGATAGAGAGAGCCATGTGCTGGGATGCACATCACCACGCTGTAGGAATGCAGGAGTGGAGCCTGGTACCATGGGGAGCACAGCAAGCATCCTACACAGGGATCTTCACTGCCTGTTCCACAACACCCTTTAACTCCCCTCCCAAACACAGCTGGAGGATTCCTTGCTTGCTGAAAAACTATGGCCACCACCAGACCTGGTGGCAGGGAAACAGAGCCCCATCTCACAGGGCACCCCACCATCCCCTCCATGGTATGGGGCTGCATGCGAGTGAGCAGCCATTTTCTGCCCCAGAGTGGAGGACATCTGAGTGCAGGAAAAATGTGTCTCAAACAGGACCATCTCAGTCCTCAACACCAGGTTCCTCCTGTCCCGAAGGAGCAGCAAAAAAGGGAGCTGCCTGTAACTGAAAACTTGCTTCATGTCCTTGCCCTGGGGCGTAGTGATGGTTGGAAACATGGTTCTGCCTGTCCCACACTGACTTCCCCACAAAGATGAACTCAACTTCAAAGTGCTCAAGTTCATGTCCCCACAGAGCCATCAGGTACTGCCTCTCAGCCATTTCCTGGGATTTCTTCCAGCAGATACTGTCTTCCCACTCCTGTCTTGACAGGATTGCTGCAGACACTTTGCTCTGCTACAAAGCATCTGTGTCTCAAGTATGGCTGGGAGCATCTACTAAAGGGTGAGGAGCTCTGCAGATGGGCACTGTGTGCAGCTGGGAAGCGCTCCAGGTCCTGACAGCATAAACAGAGAAATTCCAGCTATGCTTCCTCTGGCCAAGAGCCAGAATGATTTCTGGAAGCTGTTGCCATGACATGATTGCAACCTTCATTTTTATTTTAAGCCATCTTCTCTTTGTATTTACTTTATTCTCCTTAACACAAAGAGATGAAGAGCCACCACTGTTGCTGCATCTCAGCTGGCTCTGAGGTTAAACCAACCACCCAAACCAACATAAAGCCTTTCATCTGGCAGCCCAGACCTGCAAAAAGCAGCCTCACCTCAGGATTAATCTGAACCCACTGCTCGAAGCATCCCTAGGAAATACACTCAACCGTGGCCAACTTGACCCGAGAAAAAGCCATGGGTTGAAGCAAGGCAGATGAGAGCAACAGGATTAACCATCCAGTAGTGACATGTTGGTCAAGGGAGAGGGTGAAAAAACTCCCCCAGGGCTTGGGGTAGCCAGCTGCACAGCACAGCCCGTTCCCACCTCTGCTGCCACTGCCCCTGGAGGGAGCCAAATCCACCACTGCAACAGCTGAACTGGGAACGGCAGCACGGAAGGAGCAAGCAGTGCCAGACCTGGCACGTCTTGAACATGGCAAGCAGGATCATGGGCAAATAAGCCCAAGAGGCCTATGCTAGCTGTCATCTAACTGGGTAGGGTAGCAGGAGGAGGGAAGATGAACCAGCTAAACCCCAGAGTAGGTACATGGGTGGTGGTGGTCCAACTAGCCCAAAGGAACGTGGGGCAGGGTGGCATACCTGTGCTGTGGCACTCCTAGGCTTTGCTGCAGAGATGTATCCTGCCAGCCCTTAGTAAAGGCAGAGATGTGGTCGTGTTGAAGCAAGGCAGAATCACTGGGAGAGCCCCAAAGCAGGCGTGACTGGAGGAGACAGCGATGGGCTGGTGCACAAAGACAGAGGTGGAGAGAGGCAGAGAGCGCAGCCTGAGCACTGCCCCTGCCCAGGACTGCTGCGTGGTCAGGGATGGGGATGGCTGGCAGGATTTAGTCCCCTTCTGGGAGGGTCTCCCAGCCACGTTGCATGGCTTTCACCACAGCACCGTAGAGTTTGCTCCAAGCCTCCCGCACATCTGGGCTGAAGGCAGTACCAAGGCATTTCTCCAGCATGTACAGCAAGGACTCACCGACAGTCTGCAAACCAAAACACGGGGGTGTCAAGCTCAGCACTGGGTGACAACATGCAGCCCTTTCTCTTGCTTCACTGCCTTTTTGGACTTCTACCATTGCAGGGCATCTGCTCCTTCTCCACCAGCAGGGCCAGGGCATTCCATCCCTGGCTGCACAGAAGGGACCCAGAGCCAGCCCATGCCATCCCCTTCCCTTGCCCTGTGCTAGCCCTCACCCCATGCCCCACACCCTGTGTGAGCAAAGAGTGCAGACAGGGAGCAAGGGCTGACACCGCACACGTAACACCAGGGGAGAGATACGTGTCCATCCTGCATGGCTCCCAGATGTAGGTAGCCAGCACTGTCCCCTGGCATAGCAGTGGAGCAAGAGGTGAGCAATGCCCTGGTGCCAGGAGAGTGGGTCAGACCCCAGCCTGAGTGCTCAGGGTCTGTCTTGGGGCTTCTCAGACCTCTCCATGGGGCACCGCTCTTCATGGAGCTGTGAGCAAACCCATCCAGAAGCACTCACACACTAAGCACAGGGCTGATGGGGATCACTACCTCAAGCAGAGGGAGACTCTCTCTGAAGAGGCCAAATCTAGCAGTAACAGGAGGGAGCCACGTGGTTTCCTTCCAACTGCCCTTTCTCCACTGTGTTAACTGTAATTTCCGTCCATGCTCAATGGCCGAAGAGGAGTAAGCATGGGTTTTATAAGGAGAACAATCCTGTCTTACTGCCACAAAGGAAGCAGAGGCTGAGGTGCAGCTACCCCATCCCAGTGCAGACCCAGAGTGACATGTGCAGTGAAGTCTGCCCAGGGCACTTGACACAGAGATCTGGGGCCCAGGGGCAAAGGCTAAGCCTGCAGCCCTGTGCCACAGGAGAGAACACAGTGCTCCAAACTGCTGTCCTACCCAGGGCTCAGGGGCTGCCCTGAGCCACCGACTTTCTCTCCAGTCATCTGAGCCCAGGAGGTATGGGGACAGCTGAGGGCTTCAGGCAGGGCTGCACAAACACAGCCATAATGGGACAAGAGAGGATGCCTCACCGAGAAAGACTCGACCTTCACACCAACTGCCTGGTGCTTCTTGCCAAGGTTGCAGAGATACTCTTCCAGGCAGGACAAGTTCTCCAGGTGACTCACAGCAGCATCAATCACCAGCATCACCTGCAGGAGCACAGAGGTAGAACAACATCAACAGCAAGGCTCTGCTGCCCTACCAGAACAAAGAGTCTGACCCCCCTACTTGTACTTGTACACCCCTTCTCAGCATGACAGCTCCCCAGCCCAGCAGATGCCCACTCAGTTTTCCTTTGCTCTACTGTCATCTGTGTGACAAATCAGTGAGGCACGCTGGCAACAGTACACACCACATCCTTCCATGGGATGCCACCAGAGGTGCCACAGCAAGCAGCACTGCTGACCTCCTTATCCAAGATGTGGTGAACAGTCCTATAGCAGTCATTGCAGCTCTTAGGGGACAACTGCAGGGGAGCCCTAGAAGTTGTCAGGACTAGAGTTTCCAACTAGAAGTTGACAAGATGGTGCAGTTGTGAATAAGGCAACTCCAATTCTAACCTCAGCCAAGGTATTTTGATGAGATGGGGTCGACACTTCAGCTAAGAGACCTGGTCTGGTAAAGCATGAAACACCATGGTCTCCCAGGAACATGAAGAGTCAAACGGAAACAGGACAGAGAAGGGTAAGTGAGGGATAAAGGGAACAGACACACCAAATTAGAAGAAGAGACTGAAGCCAGGACGTGGTTAGCTTGGCAAAGCCAAGAGCTGGTGGAATTGTGCTCTATAATTTCAACAGGGAAATTATCTCCATCAAGAGCAAAGAGCTATTTCAGCTTAAGGCAATAATAGCAGAAGTAAAAATGGACTTAACTTTGCCAATAAACAGAGGCTGGAAAATAACAAAAAGCTTGCAGCTATCGCAGGAGTGCAGTCCTGAAACAGCCTCTTACAAGGAATAAAGATAGGCAAGCGAGGCACCAAACTGGTTTAAAGATGGAGCCAGGCAGTTTATGAAGGCATCTGCAAGTCAAGACTGCACTCTGCCCTGAGGATGCCGCTCTGCAGGGCTCAGCAGAGGGTCTCTGCTGCACTGGGTGTGATTCTGTTCATGCATGAGTTCCTCCAGAGGACATCACTGTTGTTCCTCTCCCTGTTTCAGCGGGAGGTGAATGCATATCACAGCACTGCCCCAGACACTATCCAAGAGATGCTGTGGACCTCCTGGCTCTGCAGCTGCACCAACACCATCTCCACCCCAGTGAATCCACAGGGACCTGGTCCACTGCCCAGGTCTGTGGCACCTCCTGATCAGCATGTGGCCAAGCAGAGACCTTCAGTCCTTTGTCTGGAGAGAGAGACACTGATGTGTTTCCATGGTAGAAAAAGGGAGTTTCCATCTTTCACAAGAGGCAATCCACTCTCAGCTGAGGGCATGGAAACCAGCTTGGTGCCTCATACCCACCACAACCATCACCCTCCTCCCCTCCCTATCACAGAGCACTTTATCCTGGCAATAGCACTTTCTGCTACCACAAGTAACCCCCTGCAGTTCCCATCTCAGGAGACTTCCCATGGGCTCCTCAGTCAGACACCCCACAGTCCCAAGCTGTTGCCTAAGGGCTTCCTCCGCCATGCCACAGCCCCTCTCACCTTCCTGATGTGATCCAGGAACTCGGGGGCAGAGAGGCACTCCTGAGGGCTGGCAAACTGTTTGCAGTTGTACTGGAAAAGGGGCAACAGGTCAGGGTCCAAGTCAAACAACCTGCAACAGCAAGAGAGAAACCCCTCGAGTCCTGCTCGGCCCTGGAACAACCCCATCAGCAGCACACCTGCAGCCTCCACTCTGTATCCCTTCCCATTTACTGATCCCTCCCTGCCTGTAAAGGACCAAAAAGTTCTGAAAAGTCTTAGTTTGGAGCAATCCAAGTTACTCACAGTCAAAAAAGTCTCTTTTCCCTAGCCCATGGTCCCATCTCTCAGACAACTGTTTACGGCACCTGAGAACCAGCACTCACTGGACTTCCTCCCCTGGCCCTTCTCCCCAAAGTCTTGGACATTGTCTCAACTTTTCCTGAGTCACTTACTGCCATTCTTACTTTATGATCCTCTTGAGCCTCAAAGCTCCCAAATCTGGGGAAGGCCTGCAAGCTCCAGCAGCTGGCTTTCCTACTTGAGTAACGGGGACATGTATGAACCCAACTAATGCCCCACAGCATCACCAGCTCCCATTTTTTCTCCCCTATCCTCCCTACCAGTGCATACCAGGTACACGTGGGGCTCGGTAACAGCCAGCCCAGACAGATCTAAGAGGCTGATGCTGTCGATGGAGGCCACAGAGGATTCAGGGAAATCTCTCTTCTCCCCATCCTGCACATTAAACTGCTGCACCCCTGCTAAACTCCCAAACATTGCTGTCACTGCTCACAGCCCTGCCCTGCAAGGTTTGGCTCCTGTCTGCTACACGCTGCCCTAGAAGCTGGTCATCAGCTCTCCAACCATCCTTTTTAAGCGACTTTTCACAGATTTTTTTTCTTTTTTCTCTTCCCATAATCGAGACGTTAGTCTGCTTAGAAGAGGCAAGGAGTTGGGTTGCAGCCGTTCCCCATAGCACGCCCAGAGACCGAATCCCTCCCCAGCGGCCAGGTCTTCGCCTGGGGCTGCAGAGTGCTGTGTCAGGGACAATTAGGAGGTCCCTTCCATACACTCCCCAGAGTTGGGCAGACGCGCAGCTCTTCCAGCAGCAGCGGTAACGGTGCCGGAGCGGGGGATCAGCAGCAGAAAGGCACAGAACCTGCCCCTCTCTCTCCCCCCTACCCTGCCCTCCATCTCCCCGTAACAAAGTTCTCACTGGCGGAGGGTGGGAAAGGCTGGGAAGCGGTGGGGAGCGGGGTGGCTCTCTCCACGCCGCTGCCCCACGGCAGCCGCGGCTTGGCAATGCGAGGGGCTCCAGCCCCCTGCCCGCCAGCCTGCCGGTTAGGAGGACGGCCGGGAGCCATCGCCAAGCAGAGGGAAGAGCTTCTCTCCAAGAAGCGGATCCCGTCCATCTGCCCCGCGGGGGGAGGTAAGGGGGACGGGACACGACGACTGGGGGTACCGGTGGCCGCATCCCGTCCCCGCCGCCCCGCTCACCTGGTGAAGAGGACGAGGCCGTGCTGCACCGGGCTGCCGCTCAGCCGCCTCCAGCTCTCCCGGATCAGCGCCCGCTGCCCGCCAGACAACAGCAGCCCGCTCTCCATGGCGGGGGCGAGGGGGACCGGCCCCTCGCCGCCCGAGGCCAAGCGCNGCTCCCCCCGCACCCCTCTCCACCGCCCGCGGCTTCCCCGGCTGCCTCACGGGGAAGGAAGAGCTCACTTTCTATTTCCTACTCAGGGAAAGGAAGGAAGAAAATAATAGTAAGTTTAAAAAAATAAATAAAAAGGTAAAAATGAAACTCCCCGGCCCCCCTCCCTGCAGGAGCCGCAGCCGCAGGACAGAGTGGAAAGTTCAGCTCGTTCATGGTTGACATTTTCCGATCAGCCCGATTTAACGAGTGAAGCAGCACGGCAGAGCCCTGCGAGCCAGGGGACCACCGGGACCCAGCCGTGTTCCCTCGCCGCTCAGCACAGCTCCCTCTCAGCACAACTTCGCTCCGGCACCAGGGCAGCCTCTTGCTCTTGGCCGCTTCCACTGAGGCTCAGGATGCCCCGCAGCCACCCGCTGTCTCCACGGGCAGATGCAGTCTAGACACCGCAAGCTACATGTTTAATTTAAGGCTAATTAAGCCAGCTGAACCAGGCAAAGTTGTTAAAAACAGATCAGGAGGCATGTCATCTCTGTCAAACATGTTCAGGACGCTCAGCTTCGCTTTATTGTTCAGACAAAGGGAAACGGCGCTTTGAATTTGGCCCCAGGATTTAGGTAGCGTGGAGGAAACAAAGAGAAGGGGCAAGTGAGGTCTCAAGCAGCACAACAGAAGCCAGGAAAGCCAGAGCAGTCATGCAAGTAAAGGTTTTCAGAAGGACGTGAGTAACACAAAAGCACAAATATTACTGAAAGCATCCCAGTCTGCTTCGAAATAATAATTGTGCTGATTTAATTGCAAGTTCTGGTCCTATAAATCAGACTTACTTCTTGTAATAGGGAGAGAAGACGGCAGTCTCCGACCCAGCCCAAGAGCACATTGACTCAGTGTCGGCAGAAAGGAGGCTCTTCTCACTGGAGTACTAAAAATAATCCTTAGAAGGAGACAAGTTCAAAGACACAATGGTACATGCTCAGCCCCAACCCCAGTTTGCCTCCCAGAGACCTTTCTCCTCAAGAGCCAGAGTGACAGCCCTGACTGCAGTGATAATAGGAAGCCACCCAAGACATCTCTGCAAGTGCCAGAATAAATTATCTATTTCCTTGGGCCTTCTCAGCGCAGCCCAGCCAAGATGCCCTACAGGAAAAGCTCCACCTACGTTAGAGGAAGCCAGAGAGCACTTTCCTCTTGAAGAGTCCAACAAATTCACAAGGAAATGGAACTGTCAGGTGGGACCGGGCAGTCTCACAAGTGCTTCAGATCTCTGGCCACTGAGAGGGAAAACAAATGATGATGCAGGTTTGCTCTGTTTCGCGTAGAAAAAGACTTAATTATCGTCAAACATCCCAGGTCCTGGCAAGATGCAAATGCTTTCTGGTAAATCATGGCTTCTGTTAAGAATACAGCATTTTAGCTTTCATGGCAACTAAGAAAAGCCCAGAAAGCATATGATCTCTACACATCTTTATTCTTAGAGAATAGGGGATAAATAGAAAGCATTCAATAATAAAGCAAAGTCACCAGCTGCAGGGCCGTCAGAACACACAGCCTGCCAGCCTGCAGCGCTTCCTGCTGTTGGTCACCATCTTCTGTTCTGGTCCACAACAAGCTACTACTAAAACCAGCATCCCAGCTGTATGGTTGCAAGGGAAACAGTCATTCTGGGGACTGATGATAAATGAGTGTGACAATAACTGCTGAAGCAGCAAAGGAGCCTGAAAGCGCAGCGGGAAACATGGGGTTAATCTGAGCAGAGCAGCAAAGAACCAGCCCAGCAGTGCCAACACAAACCTTAACCTTTAGCTGTCTTGCAGCTGATCTTGCACCAGTAAAGAGTGTGAAGTGTCATCCTCTATGCATCTGCACGAGCTACTCTGACATTTCAGCCTGTTGTCACAGCCATACCACCACCGAGCTCCCCCAGAGCCTGCCTGGCCAGTTCAGCCTGGCCCTGCTGACAAGGAGGGGGAGCAGAAGAGGCAACAGTGCTGTGCCACCAGGGTGCTGGACAGGAGAGCCAAGAGTCTTCCCGAGACCACAGGGTACCCGAGGAGCAGAGTGGAAGCACGTATATGCAGTCAGAGCAGCAGATGAGCCCAAATATTTGCCTTAGCAACATTTTGCATGTGTTCAGACCTGGCCAAGGGAGAAGGAAGAGAAGCACCACAACGAGAAGCACCACCCCAGCTCCTAAAGCTTCCTTGGGCTACGGGACACCTCTCTTTGGGTCCATGCAGGCACCATACCAGGTGTTGCATCCCAAACCAACGGTGAAATGCAGGTTCAGGCGTGTTTCCTGGGGGCAGTGTCATCTCAGGCAATAGCAGTGAAGCCATGATGGCGAGGGAAAGGGGTGGCTCTTGTCCAAAGACTTCCCCTGTACACCTTCCCTCCGTGCTGCAGATGGTGGCTGCACGCTGAGTGCTCGCAGACAAGGCACAAGTGTCAAAACAGACTAGACGTAACGGCAGCAATGAGAGTGATGAAGCTGACAGGTCTTCTCCTTCCTTGGAGCATACGGGTGCCCCAGCTGATGAAAGGGGCAGTGGGCTGGCCCTCCCACTGCCCACCTGTTGGCACCCAAAGTCTATGCTGGTATAACACTCAGCAGAGCCTACAAACCAAAGGGAGTTAATTCCTTCCCTACCCCCCAGCGCCAGCTCCTTCTGGGAGGGGTGCAGGCACGTTCATGAGCAGTTTTCCCACCTTTCCCGTCCCTCTGAACAGTCAATCCATCCCTTTGTTGCCCTCTGGCACTGGTACATGCCTCTCCTTTAATAAATCCAGCAGGTGACAGTACAAATCTTCCAGCGCAGGAGGAGGGAGCCGTAAGGAGGGACCTGAGGTGGGAGACAAGAAGAGGTCAGGGCTAACAACCAGCTGAAGCACCATTCACATGACTGAAAAGAAGGAGGGCTCAGGAGACACGGTGCTCTTCCCTGCACGCAAAGCAGTTTCTCCCTTGCAGTACTTGGCTGTCAGAGGAGTTCCTCCTGCTGCAAGAGGTGAGCACTGAGGTGCTGACAGCACAAGTGGAGTCCAGAGAGGACTTAAAGTAAAAGGAAAAACAAGCAAGCAAACCTCCCCTCTTGTTCAAGTATTTTGTGAGCCTTCAAGCATGAGGAGCCCCAGGATGCATCAGGAGGTTGAACACTGCAAATGTTTCCATGGTCTGAGGGATTCCTGTGACAGTCCCCAGCTCCCTCGGCTCTCTGTATCTCGCCTGGCAGCTCAGCTCTTTCCTGAGGTGCTCTGGGATTTCTACAAGACTGTTCCTGGAGCTGTCACAAGTGAAGAACAACCAGGTCAGCAGCACAGAATTCTCCAAAATCGTCTCTGGGCCACGTGAAGAGAGGGGAGGCAGATTGTGGAGAAACTCACTGACTCACGAAGAAAACAATAAAACTTCTTTGTGCTTTGGAAGAAGACAATTTTATAAAATGTTTTTAATTTCTAGTGGGTCTCGTTGTTGTAATCTACAGCAGCTTCAAGTTACAGTACCAACACTCCTAACTCCCCTTGCCAAGCATGGGCTTTAGTTGTTCAGTGCCTCAGTTTACCCACAGGGAAAGAATCTTACCCAAGCTCGTAAAATGCTGTGACAGAATGCAGAATGGGAAATAAGCTCACAAATGCCTGTCCCCAGCCCTGCACTCAGGGTTCAGGCACCTGGAAAGCACACCTCCCTCCCAAAGGAAAACCACATCAGCCTGCCCAGGGATGGCTGTTTCGCAGGTGCTGCCGTGGCACTGTGTTTTCCTCCCAGCTGCTGTACCAACACACACAAATCCCATTTGGACTCTTGCTCATTTCCAATTCTGCATCTGCGAGCCCTCATGAATAATGCCACTCTGATCAAGCTGCTTCAGACTCCCTGCTCAACTTGGAGATGGACTCCTGGGCTTGGCTATGTCCTATTTCTTCCCCCTTGCCTTCCCCAGTTTTGAGACTGGGGTCTCAAAACGGCACACCACAACAGCTCCTCTTTTCCCGAGGCTCCCCTCCTCATCCTCAGGTGGGAGTAGAAGTCATACAAGTCCCCAGCAGTCTTCTCAAGCTACCCCCTCAGGCCATGGCGCAACACAGCTCAGTAGCAAAGCGAATGACAAAATGCAGTTGCATAACACAATGCAAAAGAGAAGGCAGGAGGGAATCATCTTGCCCATAAAACGCTGAAGGCAACAACTGCAGAGCTCACTGGCTGCCACTGGCCTGCAGGGAGAGCAGGGCAGCACCACTGACCTTGAAGATTTGGGCTAAGGAGAGAGGGACAGGCAGAGGGAGAAGAAACACTGCATGGGAGAGGATTTCACAGCAGAATAAAACAAAAACACATTTTTTGACTTCTATTTGCTACTAGTCAACCCCAGGTTCATCTTGGATCTCCCAGGACCAGCTGGGGAAAGTTTGTAGAAGCAGGTGAAAATAATCCAAGGGTGACAGGGCATGAAGCAGGTTCAGAAGCCAGCGTGGAGAGCTGTTAGCCTGAGTATTTCTGACTTATGAGGCTGTTGGACCAGGTCTGACACTTAGAGATGCTGAGACCTTATCTTGGTTGCTAGTCACTTGTGCTCTCTAGCACACTGATAACCCATCAGCTGCTCCCCCCACACACCAGGCTGTGAACTTCCAAGAAGCAACTTCTGCCTTTTTTTAGTCACTTTACCCAAGTGAGTTCACAAAGTCTATCTTCCATGTCAGTCTTGACCTCAAGCTGATTTTGAAAATAAGACACAACTAGAGAGGTGTGCACACTCCAAGCTGGTGGGATGCAAGCAGCCATGGTCCCAAAGCTCTCCAGCCTCATTAGCTCAAATATGGTGCTCCACCTAATACACCTGGCAACTTAGCAAACACTGTGTCAGAAGTTACCTGGCTTCTGTCCTACCTCAGGATGCTGCACACGGGCTGGATCTTCCTCCAGCTGCCTTTGTACTTCTGGGCTGGATCATCCTTCATGCCAAAAGCTTGGTGAAAGGATGCTTCACTCCCTGCAGAGCCTCCCCTGTAGTTTCCCCACTGGATTTGTCTTGTTTCAGAAGTGCTGCTGGTGTCAGCCTCCGAAGTGCTCAATGATTGTCTTCTCTGTCTCTTCTTTCCCTCCTTGAATTGATACTATTGGCCAGGACATCTCCTACAACCATTTGACCTACACCAGTTGTCTCAGAGAACAGTGTATTTGCTGTGATTTATTAAAAAATAATAAAAATAAATTTGCACTTAATTGTGCCCATTCCTTGATGGCAAGGCTGTGATTGACCATCACAACCTTCCAGGTTTGCATTCAGCCATCTCCTCTCAAAGCAAACCTCATGTGTTACTGCTTCTATGTGTTGGATTCCTTTGCTGCTTGTGGTCTTCTGCTCCCCACCTAAGCCGTTCCAGTTTTGGAGCTCTCCCAAAAATATTCTCTAGTTCAGTGAGAAGCTTTGCATCTGCAAACTCCAGAGTCAAAAATGCCAAAGTGCTGAATAAATATTGTGGCTCTGTCTTGAGGAAGATGATGTACTTCTGCCACATCATGAAGCACTTTCCAATCCATTAGTAACTAAATAGAATGTTGAACAGCAACTGTTAGCAATAAAAGACTCAAAATCAGCAGGCACAGAGAGCTCGTACCCACGAGTCCTACAAGGGCTGCCTGAGGCTATCACCAACCCCCTTATTGTTAATTTTATTATTTTTTTAATAAAGCTTGAAACAGTGAAATTTCAGCAGACATACGGAGTATAAAGTGGCAATGCTCAAAAAGGCCAAACAGGATGATTAAGTAAGGCAGACACTAACTACCTTGGTAAAAACCAGCAGAGAGAAAATGATGAAAAACCCAGTAGGGAGTTTATTATAAAAGCATTTGAAGATGGGTGTACAACTCCTCAGGGTGATCCATCAGTTCATGCCTTTCCATCTCTGCCAAGTAGCAGTCTAATTCTTGATCCCTCCATCCTGACAGTTTTCATTAACTGTGATATTCCTCATTATGTCCTCGTTTTGTGAAGCAGCCTGTTTGTTTCTCTCTCCCCACGACTCTTTCATCGCAGCCCTTAGTAACTTGAGTTGGCACTTTCTGGATGTTTCTCTCTTGTGTTTGAAGTTGATTAAGAACTTGTTGTTCAGCTTCTCATCTTTGCCTTCCCCGCTTCTTCCTGGCCTTGCTTTGCACTGGGACAGTTGGTGCTTGTGCTCTTGGTCTCCTTTATTTAACTCTCTCTCCTCAGACTTGCTTCCAATGGGGTTTTGCCTGTAAGCTATCAAATTCTTTAAAGTCACTTTCTTCAACTGCACTGGCTTTATTTGGCTGTTCTCCCTGAGTTCAGAAATCTTGAAGAAAGATGTGCCATCTTACACATATTCACATTCTCACCTCAACCAACTCCTCCCCGCTTCTCAGCCAGTTTCCTTCTCCACCAAGTAACCAAATAGTTATGGTTCCTAGAGTATTCCAAGGGATCAGCACACTGCCAGGGTGGGATTCAGCTGACCCAACACAGATGCCTTCATGTGGGCAAATAACCTAAACCTCCTTTGTGGTCAATGGAGAAAAACAAGTACTTCAGAACTACCTCATCCAAAAATACACAGTGAAAAAACTACCTTTTGACAGCTGCAAGGCAGCAGGATGACTTTGGATGAAACCTGGAGATAAAACAACAACTGAAAGAATGGCAAATATAGAAGAAGCAATTTACAGCAATTGTAACACTTGACAGACAATGCCATTCAGATAGAGCACAATCTCTCTATTTCCTGAGCACACATTACATGGGGCAGAGCTACAGAGTTAGAGATGGTGTACTAGAAAACAACTCCAGAGTGTATGACAACCACAGTCCTCGTATCTAACCCAGGAAGCAGCAATAGGAGCAATGAAGATTTATTTCAGCATATGGAATTGGGGAGACCGACGTTGGAAGACAGTGTTCAGTTTGGGAAAACATACAGGTAAACCAAAGAAAATGAGAAAAGAGGCACAGGAGATTTGAGGGCGAGAGAAAGCAACTTGCATTGGAAGTTTCTATCTGGTTAGCAAAAAGAAGATCAAGCAGCTTGAAGACAGAGCACAAGCTCTACGTTAATACACCAAGTTATAAAAAAGCCTCATTCGGGTTGAGGAACACAAAACAGGATGATGGCTGGAATTTAGAAGCCTACAAACCTGACAGGTTGAGAACAAACGCAAAATGGAATTGGTCACCAATGTCCACCCGTGTGAGATGACTTACCTGCAGAAAGAACCTGGTCTTCCTTTAGACGGCAGTGAGAAGTTTTACTTTCGATACCATCAGCATTTTATGAAGAGTACTTCATACCTTTTGCTTACTGTCAGCTCCCTGCACTCTAGCTCAGCTTCTGTAGCAGCAGCCCTTCTTTACAGAATGACAGCCCTAACCAGGCAATATCCAAAAGGCCAACTTTCCCTTTCTGAAGCAATACAAGATGTCAACAGGTTTTTCAGTAACCACCTATTAGCATGTCGTATTGCATTGTGTGGGCCATAGTCCAGTTTCCAGCTGTCCTGGTTTTACTTTAGCAGCCTCTGGAACAGAACTGGTTTGTGCATCAACGTGTGACCCCAAATAAGAAAGCTGTATTTTATTTTTCCCCATCTAGCTGCCCCTCAAGGATGGCAGCCCTTTGTTACACTACTCAAAAGTAATCGATGCCCCGTCTGGCACAGAGCCAGACCTGGATTTGACAGGATGAGGGGCAGTGGCTTCAAGCTGGAGAAGAATAGACTTAGGCTGGATATTAGGAATAGGTTTTTTACCATGAGGGTGGTGGACCACTGGAACAGGTTGCCCAGGGAGGTGGTTGAGGCCCCTTCCCTGGAGATATTCAAGGTGAGGCTCGATGAGGCCCTGGGCAGCATTTGGGGTTATTCCTGCTGACTGTGGAGAGGTGGGACTAGATGACCCTAGAGGTCCCTTCCGGCCTGGACCATTCTATGATTCTATGATTTGCACCATTCCTGTTTTGTTGCAGACACTTGTGCTTAGTTCACAGCAAGGGCCTCATTTGTACAGAGCTGTGCATCAGTCAGATTTCATGGACACTGCACACTCAACATAAGACTGACTTACAGTAAAATGCATAAAGCACTTGATCTATCAAATGAAGCGCTCATAGGCAACCTACCAGAAGCTTGATGAACATACGTGGTGGTGTGCTCTCTCTGGTTTTCCCCCTCTTCCCCTCTCTGGCTCCCGCTCAAGCCATAACCATCAGTGGGAGCTGCGATGAGTTGCACCAGGACTTTGGGGGATGGCTGGCAATCAGCCATAACACTGGCTGGAGTGGGGACCTAGATATTTTTTGTTCCCACAAGAATATGCCTATAGGTCAATTATCTGACTCTATAGATAGTGGACAGCCCAAGAACCCTTTGAGCTCTCCTGTATGGCAGTGGGCTGCACGCCAGGATCTCCCCTTGTGTGAGGATATTCGCACCTCGACTCCTCTCTGAGGAGGAGTTTAGAAAGCAAGGGGGTCCTTTCTGAACCTCGTGGCTCAATGGGAGGGTCTCCCTGACAGCTTGTCTAACCCTGTCCCCCATAAGTGCAGTAAATAATCGAGTGTACCTTGTCATCGAATCTCATAAAGCACTATCCCATTTACCACTAATTTTGTTAAATTGCTGTTTCACCTTAACAAATATTTCACTACTTCTCTCTTACAAGTGAGGTTAATCACTCTGCCCACAACAACATACCCGCTAAACCTGACATATTATATATATCTCCAACTTAACACATCTTTAACGAGGAGAAATCAACCTGCTTCAATAGCCAGTGCTTTATTCTCATCCAAATGTACGGGTTTCACTTCCCACTGAGCTCATCAGCACATCGCTGGGACTGCAGTAAAACCTGACCTCCTAGAACTGCAGCCCAGCAACATTTGTGTGCTAAAAGCTGACACAGATCCCCACTGTCCTAGATCAAACTCTCCAATGGGTCCATGTAAAGTTCATGCTGCTACTTCAAGTGTGCATGCAAGGGAGAGAGGAGAGGAGAAAAAAAACACCCCAGGATCTAGACACAAAGAGAATGTTTGAAAGAAGAGGCATTTATTACAAAATTAAATTCCAAATTCTAGCTCATTTTCCACATCTCCTATACAAAATACATTTATAGCTCAAGGGAACATTCTCCCATCCACACTCTATGGTGCAGTAATTACACCTTAGTTAGAAGACATTCAGTTCACGGGCAAATGCACATACACACACACACACACATACACAGCATTAGTAAGAAAGGTTCAGAATGTAGGACAGAATTACAAAAGGAGCCCTCTCACTGCTACTCCAAACTCTTGCTCAGTCAGGTGCAAGTTCTGCAAGGATGGCTCTAAACAGCACCTCTTGCAAACCACAATAAACTCACTTGGCAAAGTTTTTGGACCAGTTACAAATTCAGCAAGAGTGGTTTCTGTGCTATGATGTCCCCTACCTCAGGTATTATTTGTGACAGTCATAGCCCTTGACATTCAAGTAAAGAGCACAAGGGAGTTTAAAAAGTAAAGCAACTCACAATCAACCATGTAACCAAGGTCTTTGTACTTCAAAGAAGACAGAGGCAATTTTCCATCCTGACTGCTTCCAGCTACCCTGAAGAGAGCAAGTGTGATACGGAGGTGACCTTCTTATCCTCACCCTTCCCTTCCCAGTAGGAAAGAGCCTTATGATGCTCTAACAGTCCACACTTTTTTGCTTTCGTGACACACACCTGCAAATGTGTGGGGTCCCTTGCTGTAAAGGGCGGGAGGGGGGGGGATAAATTAAAGATCTTACCTATTTTCATCAGCTGGTGGAGGCACAGGGCAATGCTAAGGAGTTTTCCACATTGCCAGTAGGATCCTGAGAGGAGGAAGCAGTGTTATAATGGTATTTGTGCGTGTAGTGCCAACCCAGAGGGCACGTCACACAGGCACAGCCTCTGGGAGGGAAGCTGCTAATGGAGAATTTCAGGTAAATGCCCGTGTCTCCATGCTGACAGCTGGTTCACTCTCAAGTCCCTTGAAAACGATTCTCAAAGGGATACAGGTGGGAACTGTCAAATATCATATTTGTTTACCTTCCCATAACAAGACTGTGGTTTTTCTCCCAGTGCACGTGACAGGTATTCACCCACTTGGGATACTCTGGCCTGTCCTTTCCTCCCCCCTGCTCAGGCACCCATAAGAAATGGGTGCACTGCCTGAAAACCAGAGAAGCAAAGACATGTCTTGTGCTTTGGACACAGTTGAAGAAGAGGAAGGAAGGATAAAGATATAAAATGGTAGATGCTGTTAATGCCCTTTGTGCATCAATAAGCCCTTCCAATCAAGATGCAGAAGAAAACCATCTGCAGGTGAGAAAGCAGCGGTGGCTGTCCCACCGCGGGGCTGTGAACAACACTGGTAAGCTCTGCATGACACAAGAGCCCTCCACCTGGACCAAAGGCAACCCTGGCATAGGCATCTCAATTCAAATCCTCCTGACAGTCACATTTGTGTCTTATAGCACGAATAGTCCAGTTCCTGGAAATGGGCCAGTCCCTGCTGCTGGAATAGACGTGTGCACATCAGTGTCCTGAAGCGACTGCTTTTAAGATGGATGGAGTGTCTAGGATGAAGCCAGATGAGCCTAGAGGCCTCCTATTTATCCTCCAAAGACTGAAGAGGTGAAAATAGAGTTTACACATAAAAAAGAATTTGAAGCAGGGAACATGGCAGCCTGCAGCTTTTTGTGATTTGAATCCACAGATACAGTTTGATCAAGATACTTTGCCAGTGATAAAAGGAGCCTTGTCAAGCAAAGTTCAAAGGGAGCAGCTGCTCCAGAGAACAGCATCTTCTGGCCTCAGAAAGCACCGTTAGCTATTTTCCACATGACTGGGGAAGAGGACTGTGGGATGACCATAGTTAGTGCTTAGCAAAAAAACTTGTATCCCCAGGGGGAGCAGCGAGTCCCCCTGCCCAGCGAGTACTAGCAATGGCTCTGTAATAAATGCTCTGAACCTACTAGTACCATTCCCATTGGACCCTGGAATATATTGCTACATTTTCTAATTTGATACTGGGGTCCAAATGTCAGTAATCCCTAAAGAAACAGCACAAACCCTCAGCATAAAGCCTGGCCAAGGCAGGGTTAAAGTCACAGGGGCTGAGGGAGCAGTGAAGGAATTCTCCACTGCAGAAGTAACTCTCTTGTTCCCGGGGGAGCAGAGAGAGATTAACCACAGCAGAGGTATTAGTTGGTGTTGACTTGATACACTGCAGTGATGAATGTGGAACCAAACAGACCAGCATGGAGTTTTGCAGGAGATAAAAAGGATTTGGGCATAAGGAAACTGAGACCCTTAGAAACATCCATACTCTGACCCTCCTCTAAAATCACTAATATTCAGCAATATCCGTTGGCAGCAGCAGCACTAAAGGGGACTGACTGGTGTGGTGACAGTTAAGAAAAAAGGGATATCATTAAAAGGATGCCTTACATTCACCCTACCATTCACTGGTGTGGCCAGTAGAGAAATCAACACAGCAATGGCAGTTCACAAGGGCTTCAACAGTTAAATGCTAACACTGTACTTTTACTTGCTGCTGAGGGTCCAAACATTGCTGGGATAGTTACATTAGTGCAGGGAGCTGCTCATCCTTGGATGTCTGCCTTGGCTGTTAAAAACATGTTTTTCATGATTCCTCTCCTCCCGCACAATAAAGCACAGTTTGCTTTTATGTGGAGAGGGATGCAGTACACTTTTAACAGACTCCCGCAAGGCTACAGACATTCCCCCGCTATTGCTCACGATGCCTTGGCTAAGGCTTTAGCAGAGATTCCTGTCCCATCTGACAGTACACTATACCACTATGTTGGATGGCACCCTGAGAGGGAGAAAAACCCAAGAAAATGCCAAAGACAGAATGGAAAACACTCGAGGAACACTAATGGCATTGGGATTGGAAATTCCAGACTCAAAACGTCAGGGGCCAGGGTAGATTAAATTCCTGGGAATCTGGTGGATTAAAGGAGCTGCCTCTATGCCCCAGGACACCCTAGAAAAAAACAGAACAAGGACAAAGTCCAACTACTGTAAAGGAGTTACAGCAAGTTTTAGAAGCTTTAAGTTATCGGTACAAACGTATTCCTGTTGTTTTCCATTATTGCTCAACAACCCCATACACAATTTGTTCAAAAAGGGAAAATCATGGGAATGGACTAAACAGCACAAAGGCACTGGAGTAAGGAACTAAGGCTATTCCAACAGCTTGGTCCTAGACACTCAATCAACGTAGAATGGGGGTGTAATGAGCTCGGTTCTCATTGCAGCCTATGGCAAAAAGGGCCAGAAAGGCCAGAGACACCACTGGAATTTAGTTTCTGCTCTTTCAGTGACACCAAAATGAGATGCTCACATTTGGAAAAAGGCTTTCTCACTGTCTCTAGCGAGAGCGGTGCAACGGGCAGAGCAGAACAGTGCCCATGCGGAGACCTTGCTGTCAGAGTCAGTAAGGGAATCCCAATTGTTGTATTTTATTGGCCTAACGAAATACTGGTTACCATCATGCTTCAGATTTTGTCTGGAGAGGCAAATACCAAAGGTCAAATACTAATTAAAATAATTTTTCAGTATTTTTCTTCCGGAAGAAAACAAAGCAACATCAATTTACGCTCTCTTGAAAACCCAACAGAGGGTGCAGAGGAAATGTGGGCCCTCGAGTCTTCAATTACAGACCTTTTAATGCTTCTAACTCCAGATTTTTAAAAAAAAAGGCCAAAAAAAAAAAAAAAGATTTTGCTGGAGGTGGCTCCCTCTTGTGGAACCGCTGGATTCTTTTCACTGTAGGCCTCCACCCCCTTAGCACAAAAGGCCTAAGAAATAGATGGGTCTCAACAGCAATCAGGCTCTCTTAGAGGGTTTCTGAAATGGCAGTCCTTAAAAAATAAAAATAAAAACACAAAAGCATTTGTCTGTATTGAAACAGAAGCTCAGCTTGGGCCCAGCAAGGTGGGATGCGAACATAAAATTGGCCACCTTCGGCTGGCTGATCCCCAAATTCAGCTGCCAATTCTCACCCAAAAGATCATTTGCAGAAAAGGATAGAGGGACCCTGGCCAAGGAACAAACTGGGTCACCTTCCACAGGCAACTCCTACAAAGCTGACCCCTTCCTTCATAATACCTGCAGTAACCAAGGTTACTGGGGCGATCTTTGCTTCCCCACAGATTCAGTTTGATGAATCAGGAGTGTTAGAAACTGTCATTCCAAAACACTCACAGGTTTCTAAGCTCTCTTTGTTGCTCTTCCTGCGTTAAGATCAAGCGTGTGGTGATACGTGCTGAGAAATAACCCTACACTTCAAATCACAGCTTATACCAGCTCTTCTGGCAAATCCTCCCCACAGCAATAGGACTACCTTAGGGAAAGCTCATACTGAGGATAGCAAGGTACTAAGCTGATAATCTCACCCAGAGTAGGAGCCGCTGAATCGTGTTGCTGCAAAGGCAGCACTGCACTGTCTGCCTGCCCTGTTGCCAACAGTTACCAATTTGCAGATGCTGTCAGATCAAGCAGGATCTGAAGAAGTTTGCAGCCTTCTCCCTCGTCCTTCTTGCCTACCTCTCACCCCTGTGAACCCCTGGTTCACGCAGGCAGGAGCACTTCCTGCAACGGCAAGCGGAAAATCACCATCAAACCCAGTAGCTAATTAGCACAACGACTTCCCACCATTTATTACCAGCAGATGACTAACTCAAAGCCTTTAGAATCAAAAGCATAGGTCCAGACCATCTGTGTTAGTGTCTACAGGAGTCAACCTCTGGAGAGAGATGTGACACACCAAGCCAGAGCCTCACAATAGCGAGCAGCTGCCTTACTGAACAATGCAATGGATCTCTATTAAAGAGGAATGAAGGCAGGTCTGACTGGGGCCTCGGTCCCCCACGCAGAACAGCAATGCTAACACAGCCCTTCTGTCTTGTAGGAAATACATGAGAACTCAAGGCTTGGTAAGAGAAATGAATGCATGAATCGTGTTTAAAGGTGGGCACATCCACCTGCTGCTCTCCCTGTACTGTGATTTTGATACAAGGCTGAGAAGCAGAGCAAGAACTCCGAAATGAAAGGCTTGAGTTCCTTGAAACATACACAAAAGAGTTTTGCAAATATTACTTCTTGAGACAGGAACACAGCTGGGGTCTAAGTGCCATTCATGTTGGATGCTACACGGTAGCAGCCTTGAACTGTGACAAGAAATGTTAGTTGGGTGAAGAGTAGAAGATGGAATAAAAGGAACATTTACAAAAATACTTAACACAGGACTAAGGCACCTAATAAATAGTTTTCTGCTTCCTTGGAAGGGGTGGATTCAACATCCAAGGGCTCCTGACACTTAGCAAAGAATTGTTGCCTGGCCTCACATTTTCTTCAACAATTTGATGGCCAGCCATCTATGAGAGGGAACTTGCTGGAACAGAGCATGCAGATACCATGGCACTGACAGCCAGTTTTGCAGATGCCACATTAAGATGAAGTCTTCCCCCTAAAAGCACACGTACTGGCACTAGAATAGCTGGGACCAACACATGATTCCCAAGCTATCATTTCAATCTCTGGTACACCCCCAAAGATGCTGGTCTTCACAGCATACAGGGCAGAAAATAATTGCCTGCTATCTCCACTGCAATATCCTTAGCAGTTTCAGATAGAACTGCAAAAAAGCTATGAAGTGCTGAGCTGGAACAGTCTGGATCTGAAGGCAGGCCTGATAGATGACTGTGATAAATAACTAAAGGTGACCAGAAAGCAAGACAGTGTGCAGGGATTAAAAAAGCACAAACCCAGAAAATATCTCGACCTCCTCTGTCTGCAGAGGGCCTGGGAGTCAGGCAAGGCACAGTGGCTCAGGAGATTTCAAGCAGACCCCTTTCAGTCAAATCTAAAAATTCAGCACAAAAAATCACAGACAGCCAGAGCAGGACTGAATGGAGGTCCCCAGATACTTACATGAAACCTTCAAAAGCCCTGCCATAAGAAAGGGTGTTAAATCTAAATCTTAATGTCTCAGACTGGCTCCCAAACAGCAACGATGCTCAGGTTACCAGAAAGAAGGACCACACACACACCAACATGCATAGACCCAGCCTCCAACTTGTACTGATCTGACTGCTGGAATGCCACTGCTGTTTGACTGGTATATATTGCTCAAAAGAATTGAGATTTAAGCAGTCCATTGTCCAGAAATACAACCTAAGGATTCAGGACATGAGTCTTTTTAAGAAGACCTTATCATGGTCATCCTCTGCATCTTCCAATGCAGGCAGTGCAACAGAGACCAAAGTAACAGGACTACTATATCCAGAGCTCTCCAGAGAGGGCATTTTACAGTTATATGTCTCCAAAGCACCGGCACCAGCTTGACACACAGCAGATCTCAAGCTTCTCATCCACTGTTCCCAAGTTCCCCTTGCTGGCTCTAGAACTCCCAGGAGTCCATCCACCGGAGCCCAGCCATGGGGCTGCTAGGGTCAGAGGCCATGGGTCCTATCATCCCATAGGACAGAGGATGGAAGAGGTAGAAGCTGTGGAAAGAAACCAAATGCCCATTAGAGACCGAACAGTTTTTCATCTCAAACTTTGCAGCAGATTGGTCCATACAGATGTCCTATGGGACTTTTGTATTTGTTCTGGTCTAAGATCCAGTGGGAACCTTCTAACATTAACTGAAGACAACATATACATAGTACACAGTTTTAGCAGAGGTGGCATTTTCTCTTAGAAAACTTCAGCTTTGGAGAAAAACCAGCTGGGAAAGCCTACAGCAATAAAGAATCAGCCTGTATTTGAGGGATGTGGCACCATCTGACACAGGGTCTAGAATCAGAAGCCACTGAGCTGCAGGTCTGGAGGAAAACAGAGTGTTCACACCCAAGTGCTGGGATAAAAGAAAGATTCCTTGCAATGGGAAGATGTTTTCATGTTTTATAATGCCTCACTGGGACACAGATGCTGAATCTAATACAGTCGAGGGCTTAGAATTGGGCTTGATGAGATTGTTCAAGTTCAGCAGAGAAGGGAGGCAGAGACAAAGGTTAAGGATAATTAACAGGCACTAAGGTTTCCACTGAGACAGTGACTGTCACCCATTCAGGAAAAGTTCAGCTTTCAGCACTCACCTGTACATGATGAGCAGAACCAGTGCCAGGAACCCTCCTCCATACACTTTTCTAGCTGTAGTGCTGGGTGACAAGAACCCAGCACAGTACTTCAGTAGTGTGTCCCAGGTGATTCCTAGGAGAAGGAAGAGACATAAGTCAGGAGTGATGCAGAGTTCAAAGAACAGAACTGTTATGTTCTGCCACAGAGTGGGCTGATCGAGCTCTATTAACACCAGCAAACCTTGTTAATTTTTACATTAATTTACCTTAGTAGCCTTCAGAATTGTAGGGAATGTTTTGTATCAGCAGAACATTCTTTTTTCCTACCTTTCCAACTGAATAAATGCAAAAAAGATAAGGGCCCCCAGCATGCTAAATTGGTACAAAATAACAGGAACCAAGACTGAATCATGAAGAGGCATGACAGAAAAGTGGGGACAGCGAATAAAGGGCAGTAACTTGTATAAAAGCATATGTAAGACCAGTAACACAGCAGAGAATAGGAATCATGTCTCTAAATTTAAATGCCCAAAGACATGACTGCCTCTTTAGGGTGGTAACAAACAAACAAACATAAACCCCCAAACCAACCAAACAACAAAAAACCCCCAAGCAACAAAAATAAGATGATTTGGCACTGCAAGCTGCTTGGTGAAAAACATTTTGAATTAGTCAATGTTTTCCAGCACTTTGCACAAGCAAGCAGAAAGCCTATTAAAAAAATACTGTGTTTAGTCTGAAAGCATTCCATTTAACAGAATTGTCTTCTCCCAGACTCTAGTATTTTACCTGTCAACATGCTGGAAAAAAGCATGGCAGGAAAATAGTGGTGAAAGTAGAGAACTCGGCTCATCATAAAAAAAGGGAGGTAATGAAGGAGCCAACCCAGCGCGATCTGCCCTCCACCACGTAGCACGACTCTGGACAGTTCTGGAACACAAATAAACACACTTCAGCAGAGAAAAACCCAACTAACAGTTCCTATTTGCAAGCCTTATTGCAGTCAGTAAATTAAAGAGAAATGATCATTGCAGGGAGTCATGTACTGGTCTGAAATCGCTCCAAGCCTCTGCAACATCCTAGCTGCATTCCTTATGAACATACCAGCGCTCCTCAGGAGAACAGTTATCAGAACAGACACACAAAGGCTTAAGCCCCAAGGGACAGGCAGGAGGAGGTTGGCCACGCTCTGTGTTAAGACTGAGCCTGCAGTTTCTGAGGACATGCATCAGACTACGTCGTTCCAGTTTCTGGTATTTTTAATTCTCTCTGCAATGAGACTACAAACCATGGAGGATCACTTTGCCAGCCTTTCCTGGAAAGAAATGTTGTCTAGCTTCCAGGGCCTGTGGAAGGGACTGAGACTTCTGGCATCTGCATGCAGCTGAGCCAATAGTTTATTGTGTAACTGAGCAGCTTCACATCACATTTCAGAATTCACTTCCCACAAAGAGATCTACAAAATTAAGCAAGCATTGACACAAACTGGAATGGTCCAAGTATGACCTATTAGGGTTTGTGAAAAGCTCCACAACCTTGGTGTTGGATGTAATAAAGGATCATTGCATCTCTTGCATTTGCCTTTTGCTTTCATAAATATTAGGAAACCTTTCTCATTTCAAAACAGCATGCACACTACTGTAGTACAGAGCACATGCAGATCTTGAGAGCAGGGCATTGATCCAACTGGTCTGTCTCCCTTACAGTCAATACAGGTAGCCCCTTGCAGTATTTTCGTTGAAGATCTCTCCTGGTCACTATTAAACTATTTGAGATATGGAGCCCCACTCTTTTCTTTGCAGACATTGCTTGATAACATAAGCTCAGTGGTTTTCCACCCTTGGCACACCAAGTCCTGCTATCCACACTCTTTTAAGGTGTCCACAAAAGACATTTGTGAAGAGGAAGCCTTTTCACAAGTAACCTACGTGGGGTCAGTATCTTTACTAGAAAAAACATCTTGGAAATCTGCAAAGCAGAACAAGCTAAAAGCTATGGGACCAGTATATCTCTAGATCAGGAAGGTTTCCCTGACAAATGCTTTACCACCTTCTCCTACTGTAATGTCCATATCAAATATAGTCTTTCCAACATATATGAAGTTGGCAATTTCTGAGCTGCAGTAATCAACGTAACTGACAGCAACTGTGGCCAACATCTTGACTTTTGAGCAGCTTATAAGCAGCTCTAATGCTAGGCTGGGTGATCACCTACACAGCAGAGTGCCAAGTGAGCTATGGACTAATCCAAGCCCTTGGTTTCTTGCAGGAGACAAGGCAGCAAAAGCTTACTGAGACTCACACCTTAAGGTTCCAGTTTAAATCCAGTCCAGCTCTGTACTCTCCAACAAAAGACGGGTAAGACTTTTGAGGAGCCACTGATCACATCTACTGCCTGTGAGTCACTTCCAGAGCTCTTCTCTTTGGCTAAGAAGATATCTTGGGGCCTCTGATGACTTGAGGCTTTCCAGTCATGTTTTACAAGCTTAAGAAATTTGACAACTCATCAGAAATGGCCTGCCATGAAAAGGTGAGATTTATTCATAAAAGTGATTATTTCTACAATGGAGCCTTTTCTAAACAGTCGCATTGTTCAGTGCTACACTTTCAAAGCACTATACAGCTTCATGTTTTGTCCATACAGCTGCCTTGCATGTATTTTGTTCAACTGCCAGGGGTTTAATACAATATTAAAAAAAAATAATAATGCAGGAATGCCAAGATGAGTTTTCCTGTATCAGGAAACTGGGATGTCATAATAAGGATTCTATAGTGCAGGAGGGATAGGAAAACTGACCTCACCTTTGAGTTCAGGTGTCAGCTGGACACCTCTCTTCAGGGTCACTGCAGTGGAAACTGCTATCAGCAGGTATAACCCAATAGTGACCAGATTTAGCCACCAGATCACCTATATAGGAAAAAAAGAAAGATTTGGGACTTTAGGCTGGACAAAGGAATGTGCAAGTGAGAGGAAATGAAAAGCTACATGCAAGCACAAGAGTGGGAGAGAGATGGTTCAAAAGCAAGAGGAAAAAGAGAATCACTGTTGCTGGCAGAATCAAGAGCTAGAACATGCTAAAGAGCTTGGAACCTCCCACTCCAACTTACCGGGTTGCCCAGCAAATAAACCCGGTAATCAGTCTCATTGACACCAGAAAAACGCAGGCCCTGAGGAAACAGACCAGAAGAGAGTAAAATGGGTCTGCAGCAATCCAGTCTGTGTATTGCCCAGAGTCAAGGGTGAGACAAATTCCCATCCATGCAGCTCAGGTGCTACAAAATAAAGCTGACATCAGCAATTAAGAGGTGCTATGCTTCAAGAAGCACAACAGAAGCACTTGAAAAAAGAAAGGAAAGTGGATTGATCAATATACCTGGTAGTTGATGGGCCAGTGCCAAGGTTTGGATGTAACTTCATTGTCCTTTGGTTTGAGGCCGCTGTTTCCCTACAGGTAAGTCAAGATAAAAATGTAAATGAGTAGGCAGTTACACTGCAAAGCCTGCGAAGTCAGAAACATTTGGGTACACAAACATACATGAATACTCTTCCTGAGTAAAGGCTGGTTTCTGACTACATAAGCACGTTATCTTATGGAAATGGCCACCATGAGGACAATTAATGTTTTCATATTACTGTGCAACTGAAAATGTTCTTTGGGTGCCATTAGAGGCAGTCTTCTCTCATTTCTCCAGCTTTTCTGTCACTGAGGATACAAGTTGCATAAGCAAGACCTTTGTTTGTTAAGAGACTACTTCAACAGGTCTCCCTCCACTCTGAAATAAAAACCTCAGAAAGATTATTTCCATGGAAACTCAGGCAGGTGCTTCCTTACCTGGGACACCATTATCACCGGTTGCCATGGAAATGCTTAGCATTAATAATGATTTGCTTGACGACCTTCTTTCTTTTAAGAATCTGAAAAGAGCTTTACAAAAAGTAGCAACTAAAACCTTAGACTCCTTTCTCAAAATAGTAACTCCTCCTTCTTTAGACAAGGACTAAGGAGCTGGAAGCAGAAAGGCTGTGGCCAGGAAAACAAAGAACGATCATGGAGAAAGACACGAGTACTCCCCCTATTCAGGGGTAAATCAGGAAGCTGAAAGCAGAAAACACAGCACCCCGATGAACTTTTTTAAAAAAGCAGCTTTCCATTTTCAATACAAACATTTATTGTTCTGCTCTTTGTCTGTTTAGCTACTTTCCCTGACTCTGACCACAGTAATATCCTCACGCCTCAAAAATGTTAATTTTACTTTAAAACCTTCCAGTAAGGTAGGGAAAATGTCCAACTCTACTTTACAGACCTGAGTTTCAGCAGCAGAGGGATTACATAATTAGGCTGTGGGTAGATCACAGCACCAGCAGAGCCAGGCATCAAGCCCAAAGCTCCCAAGCCTTTGGAAGATTTAGCTCCCAGACACCCCTTTTCCTAAGTATAAATTCAAGTAGGTTGCTGGGGCATGGAAACTCAGCCCTAGCTTGCAGCCATTGCCCAGGTACCTCAGAAAACGCTACTGCTTTCTGATGCAAGAGAAAGGAGGAAGAAAATTATTATCTGGATTTAACAGTATCCTACCCGGATCATAACCATGTGGGATTCTAGTAGAATTTCTGCAAAAGAGGGCTTCAAAACATCCAGGCTGATATTGGGCACTTTAGAAAAAGAGAGAAGATAAGATTAGAAATCTATATGGTTTACTTTTATTTGCCTCTCACAATAAAATAAACTCTCTCCTCCTATGACAAATCTGCTTCTAGCACCTCTTTTAATTCCCTATGCAGTTCCCTCATTTTCTACACACAGAGGCTTGCAGTCAGAAGCATCCCCCAGTGGATTTCACAACTGCTGTACTGCTAGATTTCCTCTATTACTTCCAGGAACAAGAGAAATAGATAAAAGTCTATGAAATAAACAGATTTGGACTTCTAGCTGAAATTAGAGACATATTGTTCATAGGCTGCTGTTTATCTGTAAATAAGCCATGAGTGTGGGAATGTCAAATGCATTACAAATCAAGAGGAAATTCTACCAAGTCAACAGCCCAGGATCCCTCTCCCTCGGTTTGCATGCAGTTCCTCTGAAAGGATGAAGAACACTAGGGTTTTTAGTAACTCAGAACTCAGCCCAAGTTATCTGCAATTCATGTGATGAAAATTGTATTGAATCATTCAGGCCAAATGAGGCTGTGACACGTATCTAACTCCTGGAGGAGGCTGCAAGGCCCATCTGCCAATGTTGGCAAACTTAGTTCTCTGTCACACTTCTATTCATTCCTTGATGGTACTACAAAGCCATTATTCAGCATGGCCCTGGTAAGAGAAGGAAAAAAGTACCCCAGAACAGGGTGGATCCTAGCTTTTTAAGAAATCCAAGTATATTTGACATTTCTTAGGAAAGAACACACAAATTCCAAACACTGCATGCCTGTTCTTGCCATCTGATTGTTCATCCCTTCCCTTAACAGCAAGTCAAGACACACTCTCATAGGAAAAGGAAATAAATGACTTACACTTAGGGTTAATGTGATCTTCAAAGTTCCAGAGGGAGTTGGGAGTCTCCTTCAGGTATGGTGTGCAGGTAACTTCCACTTGCTCCCAACCCCTGAGGAACAGTAGAACAGTTAGTCACCACCCTGTAAAAGATCACTCAATATTTCCAGTTCACAACTGATTTTCCCCCCTCCCTATTTAGCGTTATACCTCCCCAGAACCCCTACCACACCACTCAACCCCAGCAGCAGCATTCTTACACACTCTTACATGCTCTAAGCACCCTGTAGAAACCAATACAAAATTGCAAGGCACCCAAGATTAAATTTCTACTTTCCTAACTTTCGGCATCTAAACTAAAAATGTAGGTCCACACACAAGCAGTGGGATTTTTGAAGATGATCCACATTGACTAGAAACTACTTCAAGTCAACCCTTACATTCTCTCCAGAAGAAAATCACTATTGTTAATTTAAGTCAATCCATACCTACAGGAACTGTATTACAAAAATAAGAGAATTAATTTAGAGGATCCTACCAACTGTTCATTTAGTCTGTCATCCTACTTCTAGCAGGTCACACCACTTTGGGAGAAAGTGCATCAAACCCTGCAGTAATGTGACAGATTAATAAGGATTTTTCTATCAATCACCATTTAGCAGACTGAAGTCCACTACTTAATTAATTCCATTAATTAATCACCACCTAATTCTCCGAAGGACAGTGATTACTTCCTTTTAAATTTCTAAAAAGAATATAAAAATCCAACATACTCTAACCATTCTGATTTGCAGTTAAGTTTGCATTAGGGAAAAAAATATCTATACCCCCATTCTTGAATGTTGTTGACAGAGGCGGTGACTTATTTTTAAACCAATCACACTATTTACCTGCGAGCCTGGTCTTACACTAAAGTCTAAATGGCACCTGCATTCCTGACCCAGCAATCAGCAGAGGCACCTGCCTGTGCTCACTGTGATTCAGCATCCACAGGATTCCTTAGAAGCCCTTTTTAGCACAGCACAGTGAGGGGAAAACCTAAGGCAGCAGTAGTGGAGGCTGCTCTGGAGACAGAAACAACATGACCATGCAGCCTGCTGCTTCAGGATCCACGTTAGCATCCCACACAGTACTGCTTTGAAGATACAGCACCTTACTTGGCATGAGTCTGGACATCTCTGCATACACCTTGTTTTAATGATGAAGATATATAATCTGAGGACAGATTAAAATCACAACCCCTGCTAATAGCTGCTTGGTACTGTTGCACTTGCTTCAGGCACTTCATGCAAAAGTAGCAGAAGGTCTTCCATGCACAGAAGAAATTAATGCCAATAAAAAAGAAATTTGCAGGATTGTGGTATGGAATAGCATGAACTGCTCCAGTTTCTAGCAATTCTGGAGAGGGACTCTTTGTCAGGAAGTGTAGTGACAGGACAAGAGGTAACAGCTTTGAATTGGAAGAGGGAAGATTTGGATTAAATACTAGAAAGAAATTCCCTCCTGTGGGGGTGGTGAGACACTGGAGCAGGTTGTCCAGGGAAGTTGTGGATGCCCCAGTCCCTGGAAGTGTTCAAGGCCAGGCTGGATGGGGCTTTCAGCATCCTGCTCTAGTGGGAGGTGGGTTGGCAGGTCAAGTACCAAGTACCCCCATGGCAGGGGGTTGGTACTTGATGATCTTTAAGGTCCCTTCCAACTTTAACCATTCTATGATTCTAATTTTTGTGAATCCTGAGGATAAAATGGGCTTGAAGAACACATCTGTCGACCCCTCCTGGACTTAGCAGATGAAAAGATCTATGCCCACACCACTCTTGGATCTCTCAGTAAGGCACATATTTTTCAGAGCTGTATACCTTCACTGTAACTGACTGCATAACCCTAACCCAGATCTTCCCATCTGATCATATTTTTACTACCTGCTAGTTATATTTTTATTATTTTAAAGATAAAAGAAATGGAGGAAATGTGGTTACTGCTTAGTTGAAAAGCACCATTGAGCAAAGGAACGTGTCAGCTCAAGGCCTTGCTGGGGTGGAAGGGGATTGCAAGCTATTTACCATTTTGGCAGAGTCTTTCCAGAAGAGCCCAGTATACACCCTGTGGCCACATGGATTAGCCGGACCTGACTCCGTAGCACTTTGATGAGCTTCCCAGCCTTTCTGCCCACCACTTCAATCCGCCAGAAGTCATTGGAGTCTCCCGTTCCATTCTATCATGCAAACATACCATAGGAGGAAAAAACAAAACAAAACACACACACACAAAAAAAACCAACCAAAAAACCCAAACAAAACAAAAAAAGACCCCAAACCAAACTAGAAGACATACAGGATTGAAGGACAGGTAGCCCAGGCTACCTTCACTCAGGCTTCACAGAAGAGATTCCCCATTCTTCCCATTTAGAGGTGATTCTAAGCATGAGCAGCTACTCACAAATAGTTTTATCTTGCCAGCCTTAAAGTGTTTTGCTTCCAATTCATACTTGACTGTGGCTCAGAGTTACATTTAAATGGGGATAACTTGGATGCTTCACAAAAAGGGTTCAGGCAACAGCCCCTTGTGTTTGGAAATTGGGCCTTCAAAGCAGATTTCATTTTAGTGACTCAAAATTCTGTCATCGTTCTGTCAAAAAAGAAAGGCACTTGTCTATGTGACAAGACCAAACAATACTTGTCAGAGCAACTTCAAGGTCACTCAGTTTGGCACTTCTGGAATTGAATGCTGCCAAAGGTAGACCGGCAGTCAAAGCTTAGGTTGTTTTCTTCTCTGTGTTCACATGAAATAGACCTTAAACATGAGATAAGCTATTTCATACTAAATCAGTTTTTCCTCTAGTGTGGTAGATGCACATCTATCACCGTGGCTAACAAAGTAAAAAAGCAAGAATAAATCCCCTTGGCATGGTATGAACTCCACCCCAAAGAAGGAGCTTTTGTTTTATCTTTATCTTGCCATTCACTTACTATTCCATAGCCAGTGACCTGAAAATGCTTCCTTGTCAGGGGAGCCTCATGCTGGTGACTGTGAAGATTTCTGGAAGTTCTGAAATGAAATTAGAAGTCAAACATCTCTTTGTTTCCGTGTCTCAGTTAATTTGTGACAAGAACTTTGGTGTGAGCCATTCAGAGAGCTGCCAGCACTTTGATCACTCAGTCCCAGCCAAGGGCAGGGCAGGATACAGCCTTAACCACAATGGGGGCCACAGAGCGAAACTGCTGCTTCCTACCATGCGACTCAGGGCTTATGCCACACTGGGCAGTGCTGGGAAAGGAGGACAGCATGGATAATTCCAACCCTCAAGTGGAAAAGACATTGTTGGATTTGGTTTTGGGGTTTTTTTTAATGGTGGGACTAACAGTCCTGCTCTTGCAAGAACTAAAGCAAGATCCTGACCTCTCTTGGTGACCACTTTTGCTTTTGAGGGGAAAGATTGCACCATTTAGTCAGGCACAGATTTACTGAGGGCAGGATCAGTGGCCCCCATTAGCACCAGCTATACACAGTGCAAACAAAGAGCATCCCACCCTAGAGAGGACTGCTAGCTGGGGCAACCAGAAAAACGTGGCTATAGCCTGGTCAGTCCTTAATAATACCACTCAGACAATGAACCAGCCCCACCAACACCACATCTGCATCCAGCCCAGCCTGAGCTGACACAATCCTTCTGCCCACACAGGATGCAGTTCCTTTGCAAGGAGAAGGGAGCCATCTGCTGGACCTTCCCTGCAGCATCAGTTTCACCTCCCATTCCAGAGACCTAACCGAGACCTAACCAGCGTGGCCTAATCAAGACTTTATCTCTTCATTATCACATACCTGGTAGTAAACACCAAAATTCAAGGCTTTTCTTTTAATATTAAAATAATTTTGGAAACCTAAGCAATGATTTGTGACCATGCAGCACTGAATGAAATATATGATTTCCAGGCTAAGTTCAGAGCTTCTGTTAAGGAATCAAAGCTGTAGCAGCTCTGAGCATTGTGGCACAGTGACATTAGATTAGGTGAAGATTAAATATCAAGCTACTAGGGTTCCCCTGCTCCCTCTCAGGTGTTCAGTACAGAGAGGGAAGGCACCAGACAATGTTTCTGTTAAGTACTTCACTGCTGCTATCTCAGTACAGCTGAGAGCTTCACCCGGCAGATGCTGCCCGTGCACACAGAAACAGGACACTTGCAGAGCACTGACCAAACCCCCACGCTATTTGCCAAGAAAAACTCATAGAGTGGGGACAAGCAGCAAAACAAGGGTTTTGGAAATGGCTTCTTTGCAGCAGTTACTCTTCATTTTGCACCTCACACAGATGAACAAATCCCTCTCTGCTTAGGGAGATCTTTCTAATGAAGGAAACCTCCACAAGCTCAACACTGGCCATGCAGATATACAGACACGTGTCACACAGTCTGCCTGAGCTGGCCTAACCACGCAGTCTCCAGCAGGACAAAGCTCCCACCAATCCTCTTCAATCCCACAACCTTTTGGAATCCCAGAAATCATCCTTACTCTTTATGTTCCAAACGAATAATATCTCCGTGCCTCACGAACTCCACAGGCCTTGAGGGGTCTGACAGATCTGCTGAAGGAAGGCAAACTAATCACATCAATGCACAGACAAACACATCAGGGTCTTAGAAAATTTCTCAGGAACGCTCACACCTCAAGCAGACAATACAAGGCAAATTAATATGTGCCAAGTCTAAGCCTGGTGCACACCACTGCTCTGGTAGTCCCGAGAGCTACTCCAAGGAACACGTCCCCAAGCAGCACGTGCTGCCCTTAAACAAGGAGGATGCCTGGTCACCCTAACTGAACAAAACTTGGTATTCCACAAACTATACAATGACTTTTGCAACTGATCATAATTTGTAGTATCCAGGTTATTTGAATCTTTTGTTGCTTAGACAGCTCTTGTCAATTTTTTATATACACATGCTGCAGGTGCAGAAAGACACCCTGTCACACCAAACATGCTTCAGCTACACTCTCTGACATTCTGAAGCAACAGATGCAGGTACAAGCCACAGATCTTCATGTTCAGAACTCTCGTCCCAAGCAAATTTCCGTGCAAATCAGTAGAACACAATGTATCAGAACATACCAGGACCCAACCCCTCCAGGACCCATAGACACAATAATAAATTCCACAAAGTACTGAGTTTAAATTCATCTCCTCTCTGGTATTTATAACCCCACCTAGCTGAAAAGTTGTCAATGTGACCTTCAGCAGAGAAAAGCTTATTTACCTCTGCTGTACTACCTGGAGAAAAAAAAAACAAAAGCCAGATTCCCTTTGTTCTTCCTTCCTCTCCCCCTCACATCCACGAAAACACTTTGCCCTGGAGGGAACTCAGAATATTTTAAGCAAAAATCTGAAGCAGCAGTTATAAAAGGCACTTTACTGGAATTCGTTACCTGCATCTGAATCACGTTTCTTTATAATCCACAGGTTATTCAAATCTTTATGTAAATAGGCAGTGACCTGAAAGCACAGGATAAAGTATTTTAACAAACAAGACAAAACCAACTGATGAGAGCAGACACACGTTCGCCAGTCAATCAAGTCCCAAATGAATGCACCAATAACATAAAAACCCCTTGGATTACTTTTATGATGGGTACCCCTAGCAAGTTAGTTACTGGCCACTCCTTAACCCAAATGATGCCTTTTATTCAGTGTACAGCCCGTGCAGCACTATGCTTAATGGCAGTTCACCTGCATCATGAGTAACAGCCCCCAACCATACAGCTTGACCTCCTCTCGCTCTACTTCAGAGGCTCCTTCTACAACAGGATACCCAAACCTGAACCTTTTGAATAATCACTGACCAACACCAGAACCTGGAGATGGGAGCAGCACTGGCTTTACGGACAGGCATCACTGGTAGAGATTTACAACAAAAGGCTGCCTGTGACAACCATAATACTTCTGCCAAAAGATCCAGGCAAGGTAAGGAGGAGTCAGGGACAACTGTTCAAGCTGCACATGGTACCCAGCTAATCCTTACCTGCTCAGACTCACACAGAGCAACTGCTCCTACTGTTACCATGGTAGGAGAGACCATCTGGCCCCAGGGTGCTGCTCCTGAGGGCAACCCTTCCGAGCAGCGCAAGGAACTGCGCCCGTTTTGCTTACTCTCCTCTCCCGGCAGCAGCTGCAAGTCCTGCTCTGTGGGACCCTAGACCAGTCTCAGGCCTGTACCTCCCACTCAGGTAGAAGCAGATGGCACAGAGGGTGGGTGTGAGACAGAACGTACAGGAGTGTCTGAGGGTGGGGAAAAAGGGAGAGCGGCAGGTAGAAGAACCTCATATTTTGAGGCTGTATCATCAGGAGAGGAGGAAAAAGATGAGGCAGAGAGATCACTAGCTCCATCTTTTCCTCCCTAACCCACCTTCAAGTCCTAAGTTTCTTTCCCCTCTTCACAGACCCTAAACTGTCCCAGCCCCCTACCCTTGTCCTATCTCCAGAACGGGAAGCACAGGGGGGAAATTTCCAACCTTTTTCTCGTACCCTCAAAGAAATTCCCATCAGTGTACTCTCCAAATCCCCTTTCCCTGCTTTTAGTGTCATAAAGCATGCTCTGCACTTGGAATTTGCCTGTCCTTGAGTCAATTTGGGTATGACATCTCCACCTACAGCAATAAACATCAATGTCACATGAGACTATTAGAACTTTTGGTTGGGAATAACATCAGGAAAAGAAGATTGAGACGAATCTTCCTCACCATACAGACTGAAGGGAGTTAAAACCCAAAAATTTGTTTTTCTCTGGTAACTTTTTTTGAAGGAGCTCAGAACAATTTTTAGACACTATCACGCAAACTGCAAAATATATCTTGGGAAAGCAGCAGAAGCTGCAGAGACTTGTGAAGCTTGATGATGATGGACAAAAATAAGAAATTCGCTTAATTTTTGTACTACTTAGTGATAGTTACATGATTTCTGATTTTTATTTTGATTTCTTGCTTAATCATTTAATCAGAAGTCTTTAGAGAGTTCAGATAGTTTAATTACAGCTTACAAATGTACAGATATCTAATTTAATGAGCAAAGCTTTACAAAATCTTTGGTGACAAATGAGGAAAGCGAGGCACAAAAGGAGAGTAATTCAGGTAGGGTCACAGAGGTCAGTGGCAGGAGTGAAAACAACACAGAGCAGCCCTAGTCTATTGCTTTTCAAACACAGCAGTGAAGCCTATAAGATAATGTATTTGTTTTAAACATAGCTTTACAGCCTTCCTTGAGGTAACAAAGTACTTTATTATGTTTAAGTCCTCTTGGCCTCCAGCCATGGAGGGTGGTCTTGCTACTACAACGAAGCCTTGTTACTCTAAGTCACCTCTCTGCTCTCTCCAAGCACCTTTTTCACTCAGACATCCAAGCCAAGCGCACAGCTGTAAGAGATGCTGAGTTATACACAGCTCCTGTCACAACAGCACCTAATGCCAAGCGCAATGGGAACGAGTCGATGGCTGTAGTCAGAGGCACTACTGCCGCCGTACACTCACCTGCTGCTGGCGAGCCCCAATGCCCTCTGGGTAGAGGTGCCAGTGGGAGTGAAGGTATCCCCCTGCCATCCGAAGGTTCTTCATCGTGACCACAGACCCATACGCCAAGTCTATGTGAGAAGAAGGAAGGTGATAAAGAGGCAGAAGGCGGCTCTCCCATAAATATTTCCCCCAGCAGTGCTCCGAGGAGGCATGCATTCTCTTGCATCCTTCAGATGAAGGCTCAATTCCTGCTGACACGTTACTGCACACAGCTCATCACAAGCTTATCTTCCATCCCCAACCACCATTCAGTAAAATTGTTACCTAATGTTTGGCTGAAACACTTAAAGTTCTCCCACCTACTTTTAACATAAACAGAAGTGCTAGTTCTTTTGTTCCGAATTTTGGAGAGAGGTTTGAGACAGCTTTTCCTAAGAGTATATGGTTATATGGTCAAATTGAAACATAATCAAGGTTGAAAAGCATGTGACTGCTCTGAAGCACTCCATCACCCAACCCCTAGAGCAGTACCAGAGGGAAGCTCAGCTCTCAGATAGGGGGACTGATACCCTGTCTTCAGACACCTTCACAGAATCATAGAATCATTTTGGTTGGAAGAGCCCCTTGGGATCATCTAGTCCAACCATCAGCCCTACTCTACAAAGTTCTCCCCTACACCAGATCCCTCATCACCACATCTTATCTACTCTTAAACCCAGTCAGGGATGGTGACTCCACCACCTCCCTGGGCAGCCGATTCCAGTGACTGACTGCTCTTTCTGTGAAGATTTTTTTCCTAATGTCCAACCTGTCTTCCTTCCTTTCCTTCCTAATGTCCTGTCTTCCTTCACAGCCTCCCAACACAAGTGGGAGAACACAGACTTGGAGGATGGACTTGATGCAGCTCTGAAGCAGGGAACAGCCAGAGAAAAGCTGAAGTAATGGGAAAGCAAAACCATATTAAAGGCTCGGTAGTGTGCAGCCAGCCTGACCGCAGCCATCTTTCCCCTAGATTCCCCTAAATTCATATGCATGCTTGAATACTGAACCAGGGGCATGTTGTGTCACAGCAGGGTTGATAATTGTCATTTACACATGTTTTGGAAACACATCCTGCTTCCAAATACCTACAAACCTAAGGTGAAGAGGATAAATCTCTTTTTGTTATCTCAAGCAAAATAAAGGCCAAAAAATACAAAGATGCGTGTACTCAAAGCTGTCAAATCCCTCAAAATGGCATGTTTCCCTCCAGAAAGAACATGATGTAACATCTAGTGAGCTTACACTAAACATGGTGCTATTTTCAACCTTTTTTCTTTTCTGTCAATATATAAAACCGCACAGAGGAAGAGCATGGATCTGACCACGAAGGCATAATCTTCACTGTCCTGCACTGACTCACAGGAGATGCTGGTTTCATTTAAAACCCCCACATACATTGACAATACTCAAAGAGGTTTATTCTTTTGGACACTCACGCTCTGGAACAGAGACATTGTGAAGATTGTTCCCGATCAGCTGGGACTGAAATGCTGAACTGAAGAAACCATCCCCAGGACCGCTACAAAAGAGGGCAAAGAGTGTGACCAAAGTCTGGCAAAACGGGCACACAAAGCTCTGTCATGCATTAACAAACTGTTTTTTTGCAGAAGGGAAAAGACAAAACCAGTATCTCCATTAGGAGGAGAATGACTGCACTGCCCTTAAATCCACACACCTCCAGTGCTGCCAATCACAGCAGGCAGAGACAGCCTGCAGGAAATTGTCCAGAGCTGCAAGGACTTGAGGTCACAAAAATGTACACACTGACACTGCACAAAGTGCCTTTGGAGGTGTTCTACGACAAATAAACTAACCCACTGCCAGGTTCAATGAAATAAAGCCCCTCTCTGTGCCTCCTCAAGTCTCATTTCTGCTAAGAGGGTAGTGGTAAAACCAACTGGCTTAAACTGAAAAAAAAACAGATTTCATTTTATAGTCTTTTTTTCTGGTGAAATGCTTATTCACCTCATCTCTAAATGCTGGCATATGGAAAAACATTACTTGGCCATTTTACTAGCTGTTGTGCTCTTTCCACACAAAAAGCATCCCTTGGTTGCAGGCATTCAGGGAAGAATCCTCCCTTTGGGCACACTCAAACGTTTTTGTTTTGTTTTGCTTTTTAAATCACAGCCAAAGCATTTTTCAGGAATGCAAAGCCTTTTCTCCCTTTTTTTAATTACAAAAACAAAAAGAAAAAGAATAGTGTTGAGTCATTTTCAGATCCAGGAAAGAGAGGAGGAAAAAAAAACAACCCTGAGACAGAGAGTTTGGTTAGGATACTTGCTTGGCATTTCAGAAAGTCTTAGGCTCAGACTCAGTTTCACTGCCAGCTTGGCCAGAGCCTCTCTCTGAAACCAGTGTAGGAGGCTGAGAAGGGAATTAAACAAAGACACAGCTTGTGGCTGTGCTTCTGACACTGAAAATGGAGCAATTCAAAATCAATAGCCTTTAATTCACAGCAAAGACAAATTATCATTCTTCTGGAGAAAACATTATGAAATACCTTTTATTTAATACTGTAAAATGAACAGCAAACGTAGCCACGTAGAGGGCAAGTGGGAGCAGGATGAGGCAGAGTACACGAGCCAGTAAATGCTTCCCAAACATGACCTGTAACAAACAAAAGCTGGATCAAACAGTGCAGTTGCAGAAGTATCTCCATTCTCTATTTCACAGGACTCTGAGCAGCGGCCCTACAGAAGGAGCCCACCATCCAAGCAAGCCCAGAAGGGTGCAAAATTACCTCAAAAAGGCATAGGGAGCAGTAAAAGCTTGGGCAGACCTTGTTGTATATCTCCCAAAGCTGGAGCACTTTGAAATTTCAAGGTCTTGGGAGGAAGACAAAAAACAGGCAATAGGAGGATTTAACTGTCAAAAACGTTGAGCATGTCTAACTTTGGACAAAGGAAGTTGAGCAGCTTCCATTGACAATACTTTGAAAACAAGGACCTGAACTTGTTTATCAGAGATGTACACATCTTGACACAAAATGGTCAGCAAGGAGATGCCTTCCAGAATAGTAACTGTCAAAGCCAAGCAAAAGGGAAAATGAAAACACAAGGCTACAAGATACCAGACACAATTCTCCCAACAAGTCTCCCTATGCAAATAGGACTGTTACAAAGAGTCCTTGGGGACCTACATACATTGCATTGGTCACAGAAACCAACTCACTTAAAAAGGATGCTCTCACACTGCAACTTCTGTTGCTGCTCCTCAGCTACAAGTTCCAAAAAAGTCAGCAGCAGAGCCTGTGTTTCTAGGTGCCCCAGCACAAAAGCAGAGTATATTATTTAAATCCCTTCAAAAGGAGGTTTGCACACAGATGCCCAAGATGCAATCACATATTCATATCCTACTGACACTGCTGGCAGTAGTGTAAGTGATCTAAAATACAAATATTATAATAAATAAAAATAATATTAATATATATATAAATAAATAATAAGATACAAATAACATGGGTAATAACCAACTGTAGGAGAAGAAAATACTTTAAATAGCAAAAAATGTTTACTAGTGTACAAATCTGATGTACGTATCATGTACACAAGTGGCAGATACCTTGCAGAAAGTGAGCTTTGAGACATCCTGCTTTTCTGTCGGGTTCTCACAGCTAAATGTCCACATCTAACTCCAAAGCAGATGAAGGCAGATGTACTTCCTATCTTCCACATTTATTTTTTTTAGGCAGTACCTATCAAGCAATCACTATGATACTCATCCTCATTCCCTTAATATCAGATCCAAAGACTTCAGAAGTCATGGAAAAAGAGATGGACTCGTTACAAAACTAAGAAGTTACTGAAGTCAACAAAGGAAATGGTTGCTCAGCTCAAGTACTTGAGCAGAACATCACTTGGGCACTTGGAAAAACGCTGATTGATGATGGTACATAACCAGATTTATGCAGCAGAGAGGCGTGTGAACTAATCTCCAGTTCCCTGCTCAGAAGGACCACAAAATGCTTCAATCTTTGTGAAATACAGACTTCAATGCAAAGTCAAAAAAAAAAGTGCACATGAAGGACAGCATCAAGCAGACCAGAACAGTGGACCAAGATAAGCTGAGAATTCAAATTAGTCCACAAAATCTTGCAAGTAAATAATGATAATTAGTTTCCTAACAAATGCAGAGATAAGTTATTCAGGGGTTTAATCCTCTTTTTTGTTTGGGTTTTTTTTTCCACTCTCCCCTCAAGCCCCAAGGTTGCCAGATAGTTAGTTATTCAGAAAGCATCTACCTTCTGGAGTAAATTTCTTTACATATTCTAACACTCAGGGGCTTGCTGCCTTTGCTGCCAGGAGCACAAATGAAATCACTGTCTGCTGGCAGAAAGCTTAGACATGATGGATTTGTTCCATTTCAAATGCAATTAACTGACTTTGCTCAAGAAATGCTACTCCAGAGCTGGAACATTGCATCTTTGCAGCCCATATTGATTCACATTAATCAGAGAAAACAGATCACACAGCTGGAATAGAAAAGTCCCCCCAAGCCCCCACTATTTTTGAGACAAATAGGACAAAAACAGTAGTGAAAGATAAACAGTTTTCAGGCTTCAGCAGAGGCTGAGACAAGAGGAGAACTGAACACCTTTTAAAATATGTGCTGGAAGAATTTATTTTCCTGCTGGCTGCAAGACAGGTATCAAGGTATTTCTCCAAAAACTAGCTTTCACAGTCCCCAATTATAAAATGCAATATATTAGAGCAGGTCACCCCAACACACCAGCAAATTTCTTAGAGCATGTAAGAGCAAAATGTGTGTAAAATCCTGCAGGCTATCACCCTCAGGGCTCCCTACAGAGACTGCAAGTGGCTGAGCGTGCCTGTGCCTCAGGATGGACTATGGCCTGCTGCCGCTATGGGGTCTGTGCCCCCCCACTCTCATGAAGCGGAGCCTGAGCTTGAGCTTGTGCTGCTTATGCAAACTGGGTGCTGCCAGACATGCCCATCTGCCAGGTACCTCCTACTCCTCAGAAGGTCACATAACAGCATTGGACAACATCTTGCTTTGGGCCATTGCACTCCCAAAGCACTTTTAAGGAAGACTGAAATATAATTCATCCAACTGGAAAGGTGATAGTTTCTCTCCAGAAAAAGCAACAACCTTTTTGTTCCTATGATATCCTGCTGATGTGTGGAGTTTTTTTTAAACATACAGCAATAGTTTTTCCATTATAACCTTCATCTGCAACCATCATCATCCACCTCAGATGCCCCTGTTTGCTACAGCATTACTGTTTGGCTAGTTCCATGGTTGACAATAACTAGGAGAATTACAATGGCAAAAGAAAGTAAAACAAAACAAAGAAACCACTAATGTAAAGAAAAGTTTTTTGACACTCACCAGTGACAGGCTGAGGTCCCCCAACAAGTCCCATAGGTCATAGACTGTGTTCAGGCCAACCAAGAGGACAACAAAAAGGCCAACAAACTTTACCCCCATTGCTCCAGCAAGGTTCACACCAGTCAGACTCAGCCAGAACCACCACGAGGCAGAAAACGGCCTGCAGGACAGATGGAACCAGTCAGTACACAAATGATGGCTACCTGAATGAGCATCTGCAATTCAGAAAACAAACAGCAAAACTGGCCACCCCACAAAATTACATTCCATCTTCTTCTCAGGAGCCCATGGGAAATAGAAAGACAATTTTTTTTTCATTGATTTCATAGAATCATAGAATCATAGAATCATTTAGGTTGGAAGAGACCCCTGGGATCATCAAGTCCAACCATCAGCCCTACTCTGCAAAGTTCTCCCCTACACTAGATCCCTTAACACCACATCTAATCTGCTCTTAAACACAGTCAGGGAGGGTGACTCCACCACCTCCCTGGGCAGCTGATTCCACTGGCTGACCACTCTCTCCGTGAAAAATTTTTTCCTAATGTCTAGCCTAACCCTACCCTGCTGCAGCTTGCAGCCATTCCCTCTTGTCCTGTCGCTCATTGCCTGTGAGAAGAGACCAGCACCAATCTCTCTACAGTGCCCTTTCAAGCAGTTGTAGAGAGTGATGAGGTCTCCCCTCATCTCAGAACGATTCAAGGATAACCCTAATATATGAGGGCCCAATACTTAAGCATGGGCAGCTCTAGATCTCCCCTTTAAGGAAGGGAACGTAGACACCAGATACAAGCTCAAATACTAGTGCAAAGAAAGCCTCACACATGGAAGGTCTGAAAATAGAGACAGGGGGGAGAACAGGAGAAAATGAACAGCTCTTTTTCCTACAGCAGAAAGGCCGTAGTGGAAAACATCTACCCAAACAACAAACAAAAGCTGCAGGAAAAAAAGCAAACAAATTGCAAACTTAACTAAAACTGAACTACAGAGAAAAGACAACAGAAGATAATAGCAGAATTAAAAGCCCTTTTCCTATAGATTCCTGAGGACTTGATGCTTGTCTTTTGGCTAGACAAAATCTCCCTGACCTGCTAAGCAACACAATAGCTGGAGCTGGCTTTTATTATGCATAACATCAACTACTTTGAAAACAGGGTTAGCTTTAAGACATGAAAAATAAGTCAAACATTGCCCTATAACTTAGTGCTCAAACTCCCAGAGGTGTCACAGGTGAAGATGGCCCCAGATCACACTGAGGCTGCATTTTAGCCATTTTTGCTGCAGTCACACCAAGAGTTATCTGATCAGCTCTTGAACATCTCATGAAACAAATATTGCTCATACATAACACAGGATTTCAAGTTTTTATGTCTTGGAGTTCTGGATACCTTGTGGAGTAACTACTCCATGCAGCCCAGCCAAAAAAAAAGCCTTTTGACAGGTTCAAGTGCCTATAAATCACCACTCCCCTCTGGATAGGTCTACAGCAAATATCCTGAACAAGTTAACTGCTTTATTCAGAAACATCCTGGCTATATATCTCTCAAATTTTTGGTAACAATTTCTCTAAACCAAACAAATTACACTATTTACCTCAACTAGCAGGATTTTTTAAGTGCTTATATGATTAAAGTCCCAGATAAACTGTGGTTTTCCAGCCTGGAGACAAAGTGACTGGTTCAAGATAACAAAATCATGGTTTTGCCATTAAGGAGCCAAACCTTGATCAGGCTCCAACCATCTTTCATTCCTCCTTCTCTGACCTACAACACTCTACACTAGCTTTCCTTTCAAGTTTTTAAAAACTTTAACCTTCATTTTCAATATCTGCAGCTTCACAAACACTGTTTCTGCTGAAAACTTTTTTATGCTAAAATAACCTAATGAAGTCTCTTTCCTGATTTACTTTCTCCCTAGTTTCACACACCCTCATAATAAAAATTCCTCTCCCCACCATGAGCCATATTCACCTCCAAATTTCCTGAAACAACCTCATCTCAGCCATTCACCCAGACTACCAAGTGGTAAGAACGTTCTAGTAATTTATCTGTGTGATAGTTGAGTACTTATAGGTTAATGATACTCTCGTTTTAATCTCACCTATCTGCACAGCTGTTACATTTCACCATACTCAGAACAGCTCCCATGAGGAAGAACATCAGAATGGGGTCCAGCAGGATATATTGTGACAAAGTGATACAGCCTGTATCTGCAAACAGACACACAATGATTGTCAAAAAAAGGCTTAAGGTTCCAAAGCGTATCCAAAATTGCAGGAAACCAGTTTCCTCAGTGTAGTCAAGACAAAGGGAACAAGGGAAATTTTAGAAACAGGAGCAGGTCACAACATTTCAACTTCTACTTGGGTAACAAATGACTTAAAAAAAAAAAAAAAACACCAAACCAACCCTCACAAAACCCAGCCATTAAAACAGTATCTGTGAAACACCATTTGGTTTATCTGACAAAATGGTCAGATGAAGAGCGTTTACAGACAGCAATGATCTACCTACTAAGGCAGCAGCGTGGTGCCTGCCAGAGAATGCTACAGGACAAGTCATCTTTCAGATGTTACCTTTAAAAAATTAATATGACTTGGATATTTGAAGTCCATTCCATGCCTCAATATCTGTGTGTGTCCTCATAAAACCCCAATTTGGGTAACTTCATTTGCAATGTTAATTTCTCCACTCGGCTCAATTCAACGGGGAACTGCATTCATTTCTTACTGGGAACTCTTCCCCAGTAACGCAGTAGTCTGTTCAATATCCCTCTAACTCACATGGGAGACACCAATATTTCACTAGTGGGCAAAACCACTCTTGACCATATATCTTTTACAAAATATTAAATTGAGATGAAATCACAGAATGATATGGGATTGGAAGGGACCTCTGGAGATCATCTAGTCCAACCTCCCTACCAAAGCAGGTCCACACAGAGCAGGTTGCACTGGAACATGTCCAGGAGGGTTTTGAACATCTCCAGAAACAGAGACTCCACCACCCCTCTGGGCAGCCTGTTCCAGTGCTCTGCCACCCTCAAAGTGAAGAAGTTCCTCCTCAGGTTTAGATGGAACTTCTTCTGTTTGTGCCCATTATCTCTTGTCCTGTCACTGGGCACCACTGAAAAAAGACTGGCCCTATCCTCTTAACATCCATCCTTTAAGTATTTATAGGAATTGATCAGATCCCTCCCCAGTCTTCTCCAGACTGCAAAGACCCAAGTCCCTCATCCTTTCCTCATAAGAGAGATGCTTCAGGCCCCTAATCATCTTTGTAGCTTTGCTGTACCCTCTCCAGCAGTTCCCTGTCCTTCTTGAACAGGGGAGCCCAGAACTGGACACAGTACTCCAGATGGAGCCTCACCAGAGCAGAGTAGAGAGGGAGAATAGCCTCCCTTGACCTGCTGATCACACTCTTCTCGATGAACTTCAGGCTTTCTGGGCCACAAGGGCACATTGCTGGCTCATGGTCATCTTGTTGCCCACCAGGACTCCCAGGTCCACCATTGTGGTTATAGTTATAACAGAAGTACCCATGAGCTAAATAAGACTGCAAAATTCAAAAGGGGACTGCCAATTAAAAAGTTTCATGTATACATAAAGCAGGGTTACTTGTTTATTGGGAACCTCTCTCATTAACCCAAATATCACCTGGCTAGGTAACACACAATAATACAGAAATTAAATTCTCTGAACAATTAACCTACTCAATTTTGCTGTAGGAGGAACACCTACCAAAAATAAGAATGAAAGCTGTGAGTAAAGCTGCTGGCAGTGACTTTGACAGTTCCAATACTGTGAGGTAGGCGAAGGGAACCAGGCAGGAGCCAAGGAACGCACAGAACTGCAGGAAAAGAAGATCACAGGAGAGGTTATAACACTCCCCATGGTGAACACGTGCCCACACCCACCTACCAACAACAGCTGCAGGAGCTGAACTGACTCACTGACAACATCAGACAAAAGCCAAATGAACAAAGATACTGTTCAGAGAAGGGCAGCTGCTTGCTCTGTTCTGTCTCTAGAGGCGTCAGCAACAACAGACCGTCATTCTCTCGCTAGACTACACCAGATACTCATGAAAAGATATGGCATATCGACCATACTCATTTTAAAAAGTTATTAAAATATGAAACCTAAGAACAAAATATACCTGTACCTTGCATCTTTAGCAGACCAATATCACCTCCCCTACACAAATGAGACTAAGGATGGTTAGAGGAGGAAGAACAGAAATCAAAATAAAAGAAAGCAGCACCACAGTAAAATTTGTTCTCTTCAATGTCTGCTTCTAGCACTTCTCCCACCTCTGGCACAGGGAAACAGAGAACCACAAATTGCTGGAAGCTTGGAAAGTAAACCAAGAAAATACGTCTTCCCAGATGTTAGCCTTCTTTCTAGGCATTAGCAATTGGGTACTGGGAGTTTCTTGGCTCGTGTTACCTCCTGTCAGTTTTATGGCTCTTGGTCTTCCTGGAGTACAGCCAGGGTTTCCAACAAAATACGACTCTAAACTCCCCTCCTGCCCTCCCCCCATCAGCTTACTCAGCTCAGTGTCACTGGTGGTGGCAAACTACAGGTGGCAGGAAATGATCCCGGCTTTTTGACATCCTTGGCTCTCCACAACAGCAGCCACGCACAATGGAGTGAGCAGAAGCCCAAGCTCAGCTATGTTCTCTTTGCATAACAGGCAAGATATCTATCCCACTCAGGAGTGTGGTCCTACTAATTAGCAGCAAGGGTTGGCCTCAATAATCACCTGACTTTCATACCTGACCTCTCATAGCTAGACACTAAGACTTATTTGCAACAAAACTACTGACACATTTCTAAGGAGCTTAAAGACAAGGCACGAGGCCAAACAGATCTGATCTGATCTAGGAGAGCTGTTCTTATGACATAATACTGTGTACCAAAAAGCACAGGAGTGCTAACCAGCTTAATACTGGCCTGTAGTGCCTTACCCCTCTCATTCCCATGTAGTTGTGCTGCTCATATCTGTCCCCTGGCTTTTGGAAAGGAAATGTACCATCATATCCACTAAGGTAGCCAGCAAGTCCAATCAGCATCTGAAGAGGAAAGGTGAAAAAACTGGTCACATTGGAGAAAGGAATATCCAAGCCAGCAGCAAGTAAGGTTTTTATGGAAGCTAAGTCTGATCCAGAGGATACCTACTTAATTCAGAAATATCATCCAAACAGAAGTTTACGTACGGAATTGATACACATCCATACTGCCCTTTGTCTAAAGGCAAAATCAGAAGGGATCAAAACTATTCTGGCTGCTGACTATAAGGACAACTGCAAGCTCAAGAGAAAAATCATGTGTAAGACTTCGCAGAGAGAATCCTGTCCCTGCAGATTTTCCCATAGCTCCCTCCTCCTATAGTTTAAGGAGACTCAGCCTAAAGATAATCTTCTGAAGCAGGAGGAGTGTACCTTCATCAACACTGCACATTGTTGCTAGAATAAGCTCTTTGATTACAGAATAGCATGTCAAGGCTTGCAGGGTCCTTTGTGGTAGGAGTCTTATTTACACACAAGCTATCAGGAACTCATTTGTTCCTTTAAACTGTAGTCTTCTGTTAAATATTCCCTCCACAACACTGAAGTGCCATGTTTTAATTTTTTAATGTCAAGCCTTTCAAACACCCAACATGCAATACTGTTTGCTTTCCCATACTCAAAGCATTTTCATAAAGAAGAGAAGATACCAATTGAGGCTCTGGACAGGGAAAGCAAGTTTCCGAGATGTCAACAGTTAGGATGCTCATCACATCCTTCAGCCAGAAGGACGGGGAAGGCTTCTGTTGGCCCTCTCCTGTGGCTTCTAAAACACGTAACAGAAGAGCAGTTTACCTTCCCCAAAGGGGGGTGGACATCAAAGAAGAAGGTCCGATTAATGTAGTAACTTCCCATCTTCCCAAAATGAGTTTCATCCCAACTGAAAAAAAAAAAACCAAACAGACACTAAACAACCTGCTGTAATAATGAAGACAGTAAAAAAGATAATCTAGGAATGTCTCTTTACTCATGCTTTTCATCACGTAGGGTGTCAGTGCCATACATTCTCCATGAGAGAATGCATTAAATTCACTGAGAAATCACAGAGAGCGCTTCAGCCATCCCAGGCAGGCTCCTTCCAAAAGGGTGTGACATTAGCACTCCAAAACCTCTAGCCTGCCCTTCTGGTGCCTGGCTGAGCCTCGGAGATGCCACAAGTCAGCCTGCATCCCACAGATCCCCAACCCGCCTCCCGGAGACCCGTCTCCGGGAGGGAGAGGGGCCGGGCTGGGCAGAGAGAGCGGCAGCTCCCCGTGTCCCTCCCTGCCCGGAGCCCAACCCACCGCCCGCCCAGGACACACACGGATCCCTTCCCGGCCGAGAACGGCAACGGGGCTTGAAAACGGGGCGAGGAGTGTGAGAGGGGATCCTCGGGGACGACAGACGGCTCTTCCCAGGAGGAGGCGGACACCCACCCACAGGCAGGGGTTCGGCCCGGGCCCGCCGCCCCCGGGGCAGTGTCCCACCGGCGGGGCACAGGCCTCACCCCGGCCCCTACCAGACGTGCGGCGGCTCCGGCAGGCGGTGGAAGCGGGAGGCGAAGCTGAGGAGGGTGACGAGAGCCAGCGCCGCCGGGCGAGCCGGAGCGGGAGAGGCGG
>VZTM01022353.1:78099-137245 GCA_013400555.1 Jacana jacana | reverse complement strand
TGTCACAGCGACAGCCCAGCCCAGAGGGGAGGGGACGACCCTGCGGCGGGTGACGGGCCGAGGCTGGGACAGGGATGTGACACCGCAGCCCCCGCGGAGGGTCGCGGCGCGGGATGAGCTCTGCCGCGGCCAAGGTACACGGGGCTTGGCTCCCCGCTCTCCCTGCGGAGCGTTCCTGTCGGGCGGGAGGGGAGCGGGGATGATGGCGGCGCCAGAGCTGCAGGGAGCGAGGCGTAGGGCCATCTCGACGGCTCTCCACCCTCAGCCGGGTCGATCCTCGTCGCCCACCTCGGCAGCTGACCGGGGTCGCGGCCTAAACCAGCTTCTGGTGCCCCGGGCAGGCCGGGGCTATCACCCCCTATCACCCCCATGCACGGCGTCTTCTATGTAGATTTTGGCTGCCCCGGCCTGCACCCATGTTTCGGTCATAAATTCCTTTAGGAAGGAATTTGTCCCCAAACTAAATAAAACGAACACCTTTCACAGCAGTGGTGGTGTTTGCTTGGGATAAGTTTATCTCTGTGAGCTGTTAACACCGATGCCTGCTGCGGAGATACTGGGCATTTAGGAGCAAACCTGCGCCTTCTGCTTATACCTTCATGTTTCAAAGCCAGCAAATACAGGCCGTGCCTTTCGGTCACTGAGGTTTCCCTCTGGGAATATCCAGGGGACAGGCTTTTTTTCCATGGGCAGCTGTGCTGCAGCACTCCATGTGTTCAGGCCGCTCGGAGCAATGGGTCTCAGGAAAGCAGTGACAGGACTTTGCCTTTCCAGGTGCTTCCCAAATATAGCCGGGAAGGAGGTGGTGTCCAGAGGAGACCCTACAGAAACAGGCTTGGAAACCTCAGGGCTCCACTCGCAAAGTTTGGGGTGTCTCTTCCATCTTCCTAAAGACTTAAAGGCATTTCCAAAGTTTTTACTCTAGATCGGGACTTACACCCAGACTTTCCTCACTGCAGCACTGATGCTGGAAATGAAAATGGAACCAAACCAGAAATCTCAGTAAACATGAAGCAAGTGTTGTCCCCCTGCCATCCTCCCAGTTCCAACCAGTCCAATCTGCAGCTTATGGGGATTGTACCATGCAGGGTTGTCAATGGAGGCAGTTCTTCCAGCTACCCCCCTAGCCCACACTCAGCTCTTCCTCCAAGGAAGGCTAGGTATCTGGGGCTTGTCCACTGAGGACAGAACATCCCTGCTGTCTCCTGGCTTTACTTGGCTGATTGTTTTGCTTGTGAGCTTCCCAGCTGCTGGGAGCGAAACAGCATGATCGCTGCAGGCCCCAGCCTCTGGAGACACAGTTCCCAGCCGAGGGATGTCTTGTTTCCCATGCTTCTTTTGGTAAAATCCCCCAGGGCCTTGAAATCATAGAGTGAAGCAATTAGCTTAGCACAGTTTATTACAAATGATAGTGCAAGCTGCAAAGACAACAAAGAGCTGTAAGAGAGGATCAAGAGAGATAACGCTGCCAGCCGAGAGGCCAGAGTCCCAAACAGATGTGGTGAAGGACATGAATTTCTGAGCCAAAAAATCACCAGCAAGATCCCTGGGAAAAAAAAATAATAATAAAAATAGCATGTCATCAATGTTGTATGTTTCCCTTCTGAAGTCACAGTTTCTGTTTCTTTCCCTGCAACCCAGCAGGCTAGGCGTTTGGGAAAAAAAAAAAGCATAGCTGAGATTTCTAATGCCCTAATTTCCATAAGCAGAAAATTCAAGAAAATTAGTAAATACTTTGTCCACAAAACTGCAACAAATACAGCCATCACTTCCCTTCTCACTTAGAAACCCTCCTTCTCACTTAGAAACCCTTTTTCCAGTAAGCTTTGACTAGAGTAATTTAATCAAATGCATACTTCGTGTAAAGAGAAGCGTTAAGTTTGCAAAGAGGACTAGAGTACAGAGATCCCCAGAGTCCCTCTGTTTTCCTGGTGACAGATTGAGTGTCAGTGAGTGAATCCCTGCCTTCTTCCGATGTGCTGTCAGTCTCTGGGGTAATTTCAATGCATTTTGGGAGGGTAGAGACACAGAGAGATCCCAGGCATGCTGTGGGATTTATGGAAGAAGGCAGAGACATGATTACAGGTTCATTTGGAGACACACGTGAGTACCATCTTCCTGTGTGGAGAGAAAAGACTGCAGTACAAAAAAACAAGCTTCAGGTTTTGCACAAACTCGGCCTGGGAGCAGAGTAAGAGCCTCTCCCAGGCATGCAGCGTAGAAATCCCTTTGCAACAGCTGAAACTGATGGGGGCAGAGATATGGGGTACCCTGAGGGACCTCCCTGCAAAGGCAGCCCCTGGTCGGGGAGCTGGCACTTTCCCTTGTGAAACAGAAGTTCTGCACGTGGTTTCGGTTTCCTTGTTTCTTCCCCCAGGGCTATCTTTCTGCATTGGCAAGTCCTGAAAGCCTGACAGGCTCTCTAGCTATCTTATTTATCTCGGGACATAAAGCTAGGGAAGTAAGGATGGTTCTTAAAAGCGCTTCCAACCTCAAAGCTGGTTAATCGTTCTGAACTCAGGGCTGGGGCTGCAGCACAGCACACAACCACGGTTGTTCAGGATTTAATCTGACTGGCTGGTTTTCAGGCCCCGGGTACAGATTTGGGGGCATAGTCCTTTTCTTATTGGCTTTAGGAGAGAAGCCTTCCCCCATCCCAGCTGAGTTAAAAGGGAAAGCAAAGAGGTTGTCTTTATTTCCTGCAGTAGATTGCACACGCTGACCATGGCATCTGAAAAGGTGAGAGCTTGGACGGGGTGGAAGGGTCCGTGAAAGCTGCCTTGGTCGGTGCTGGAGTTCAGGTAGAGATGAGCTGTCTGCCCTCTTGGCATTGATCTGGAACAGCAATAGCTCTTCTCGTTTGAAAAGAGGCCCAGCCCGACCCCACATGACTGGAAAAGCCATTTCATGCCACACAAATAGCCAGTGTGGGTGCTTGACATAACCAGTGGGGAGGTGGCTTAAAAAATCGAAGGTGGGATAAAAGTTAGCAACACCTGATAGGGACAAAGAGGGAAGCTTTGTAGGGGATAATTTTAAGGTCACTTGTGCATTGCTGGAAACATCAGCTACAGCTAAATATTCCAAGGGCCTGCATGAAAGACAGTGACACTACCTGCACCCCCAAACCAGGAAGAGTCGCTTTCAGAAAGGAGCCCTCTCTCTGCCCTGTCTTACAGCTCCTGAAATGCCTTTTGTTCATGCATTGTTCTCCCTACAATACTCTGGTGTTCCCACCATATAACCACTTTATCTGTCTTTCTCTTCTCAGCCAATACTTTACAGCTATTTCCGAAGTTCCTGTTCTTGGAGGGTGAGAATCGGTAAGATTCAGTGTTGATCTCTATTTTATTGTCTTGGTGTTATTGCAGTATCCTCCCCTTCACTAATAAAATTAATCAGTCACTTATTAACAGAAAGATCAGCAAACATGATCCCAGAACAGTGGGGCATTTCCCTCCCCTTCTCTGGAACGGGAGGAAAGGGAATGCCACAGCCTACATGGAACAGGAGGAAAGGTTAGGAACAGACAGGAGGGCTTCACTCAGCCTATAGCCAATTAGAGGGAATTACTCCTTTTGTAAAGCCAACGTGATGCAGGTGACTCTTTCTTCCCCATTATCTAGAAGGGCTCTGTTTTCACACTGATACTGCCTCAGACTCTGGTCTTGAAAGCTAAGTAGGGCTGGGAATGGTCCCTACTTGGACTGAGACAGTCCTAAGCAAGGATTTGTTGTTGAACCCAGGTTCCCTTTATTTTGAATAATGCAGTGGTTTTGCCAGGACTGATCTTTAGTACTTTGGTCCTTCATTTGCCAGAAAACTATCTTCTCAGTGGGCTCAGCCTTCCTGTCTTGAGGGATAGCATCTTTTTTGTTGTTTTAAAGCTATTCTTTTTTTTCAAATGGAGATGATAATATTTCCCTGAGCCCATTACCAATGAAACTGGTCTTGGAGTGCCTGTCTGAAGCTGTACACTCTGCTTTCCCTAGCACTGGCCCTGAAAGGGATTTCCTATGACGTGGTGCCAGTGAACCTCCTGAAGGATGGGGGGCAGCAGGTAAGGATACAGCTACCATTGCTTTTTCCAGGGGTAATGAACTTGGGGATCATTCAGAGAATTGGGGTTGGCACTAGAAAGTTCACAAGCAAAGTCACCCAGTTCCTCACCACTCCTCTATAATTAATAGTTGCTTCCAGCCAGTATTCCCTGGCATGCAAATCAGGGAGAAGATGACTGCAGGAGACCAAAGGTTTTCTACTCTCTTAAACATCTGTGATTGAATTTCATCAGGTTGAAGATCTTTTGCTCCTGCTTAGCATGGTATAACTGATCATATCTGGGACACAGACTTCAGAGAAGCTGCACTGTAATTTAAACACAGACTTGACCTTATTCAGTTAGCACCAAAAAGTATGCATGGCAGGGGATGTGTGTCCAAAAGATGCTAAATGATGTAGCAAGGGTCTGCAAAGGGCCTGCCAAAGGAAGGGGTGAGTTACCAGAAGAGATCTTAACTGAGAACTTATTCAGGAGGCCCATAGCAGGGAATTGTGTACCTGGCAGTACTAGTGGATGAATGTGCCAGTATGGGCTAAGACACAGCTGGAGAACTAGAACAGTCATAGTGATGCTGCTGCAGTACCACCCATCCTGGGCTTTGCATTGAGGGTTTATCAAGAGGTAAGGCAGTCTGACCCTGGGTGCAGTATCCCTGCGCCCCAGTGAGAGCATGCTAATAGTACAGCATAACTTCCTGCAAATACTAGTACTGAGGTAGAGGGAAAAGCCACATAAAACAACTAAAATAGTTTGGCAATTGGGTTCTAGGGGAACAAAAACAAGGAAGAAGAATTTATTGTTGCAGTAATCTCAGGTTTGTTTCCACAGTTTTCTGCTGAATTCAAGGCAATGAATCCAATGCAGCAAGTCCCAGCCCTGAAAATTGATGGCATCACCCTTTCTCAGTCGGTGAGTTACCAGGCCAACAGTCCTGTTAACCATTCACTCAGGCTGCTGCCCACTCTGGAGGGTATGGTTGTGCCCCATCTTTTTCCCCAGAGCTCTCATCTGTGCATTGGAAAAGAGACAGCATTTGTGATAAACAATCTCATTTGGGGGCAGAAATAGCCCATGGTCTCTGTGGTGAAACTGCTGTCAAGGATTTAAGCTCAATTCAGCTTTGGGTTCTAACTCCACATTTCACTGAGCAGCTTGTAGGCTGATTTAGGAGGCTGTGCCAGGGTTTGCCTGAAATTACAGCTGGGCTAAATGACAGCAATGTCCCAAGCAGACATTGAAGGGGATATTCTGTTGCTTGGTTTGCTAACAAACTTCATTCAAAAGCTGTTGTACTCTCTTGGATCAGCTCCCCTTTCCCAGGTGTTCAGGATGTGAACTTTTCTTTGGCTCTCCAATAACCTCCCCTTATCTCTTTGCTCATTACAGCTAGCTATAATTCATTACCTAGAAGACACCCGACCTAAACCCAGGCTCCTGCCCCAAGATCCAAAGAAGAGAGCCCAAGTCAGAATGATCGCTGATCACATTGTCTCTGGCATTCAGCCACTCCAGGTATTGCCTCATCATATCCATGCCAGTGAAAAACCAAATGGGTTTCCAGGAGTCTGGATTTCTGAAAAACTCAGTCTCTTTAAACTGCTGCCAGGCAATAGAGTGGCAGACCTTAAGACTGTGTGTTAGCAGATGAAATTTCTGCCTAGCCTCTGCCTGTTATGTTAGTGACAACAATGCAGTATTCCTACAAAGAATATCCTATAGCAACTCAAGATTCTTTCCAGAAACCACTGAACCCATATGGTTTCACTGCTGGGTCTAGGATGTTTAGGAAGAGGACAACTGAGCAATGCACAGGGCAGAGGCAAAGTGATACCCTGACAGCTGTTGCAGAAGGACAGTCCCAAGAGAGAGATACAGCAGGGCACGTGATTAGGTGAGGGTGAGGTCAGGGCTGACCCAGCTGGCTGAATTCAGGCAGGGGGCTCAGGCTTGGCAACTCCTCATCTCCCCTCTCCTCCACTGGATGAGGCAGTGAGCAAGATCGAGCCAGCAGCGGCCTATCTAACCTGGGGATTGCTTACTTTTGCAGAACCTGAGCGTCCTGAAACAAATGGGGGAGAAAAAAACAGAATGGGCTCAGAACTACATCTCATCTGGCTTTCAAGGTGTGTCCCACATCAAAAACGATCAGCGCTTCAACTGACCTTTCAAAATGTTGCACCACTGGGCTCCTACTTTTCTCTTCAAGTAGAACAACAGATCTCTCATGGCTGGTGTGCTGGGATCCTGCTCTGTGGGTAGAGATAGTGCTCTTCCTGCTCAGAGTCCCTTGTCCAGGACTGGCAGGTCTCCAGGGTCTCAAGCAGAGGTGCTGTACACAGAGCGGTTCCACTGCTGCACATGGGAGAGGGGAAACCTGGGACCATCTTATACACTACAGCAGTTGATTCACCCTGAAGTATGAGGGCTGACAGCACTTCTTTCCACCCAGCTGCTCCCAAACTAGTGCATTTTGCTTTAAAGTTCTATCAATCTATATTTATATGCTTTTGTAACCAGACAAAAGATATCTGGCAGATATCTCTCTGGCAGATAAAGATAGATGGCAAACTCCCACAGGATCTAGCAAGTAGCAGAGTATTTCTTTACCCCCCTGGCAGAAACAGGGTGCTTTTTATTTCCTCAAAAACCTTTCCCCCATATGCTGGAACGGTAGACCTATCTTCACTTCTGGACAAACACAAACTGACTGAACCTTACCTCTGCATTTTTCCCCTACTCACTCACAGACATCTACATAGTCCTCTTAGTATTTCAGGTGCATTGCCTGAAGCAGCTGAAATCACCCTGCATCCCAAAACGTTGAAGGATCCTAAAGACTCCCATAATTATACTGTGCTAAGATTTCTGTTCCTTCTAGGTTCTGTCCCACGTTGATTCCCTTTCATACTCAGCTCAGGGTCAAAATGCCCTTGTTCATAATTCCCAGTCTAAAAGGTCTTTGTTGTCCCTTTCAAATGAATTTCCAATGCCTCACTCCAGTGTACCACCTCTCTTGGCAGCGCTGGAGCAGACTCTGAAGCACACTGCTGGGCGCTACTGCGTGGGGGATGAAGTAAGTATCTGAGAGAGTGTTTTGTACCATTAGGGAACTGAAAACCCCAGTATATTCCATAAAACAGGAAAGGAAATTAGTTGTTGAGAAACAGCAGAATCCCATCCTGTGCCAGGAGTTACACGTGGTGCCTTCACCATAAGAAAAAAAGCTGCATGGACCCTACGTAGGCCATTACTGACTGGTAAATCATTATGGAGATGTTGACTTTTCCCTGCCTATAACCTGCAGCTGTGTCTAGGCTTTGGCTGCTACTAGCTGATGTGAAAACAGATTATATATATATATATAATTATCTATAAGAGATCTGGAATTTGAATTTCCTGTAATAGCTTGGCTCAAGAAACATGGGCTGAGTTCCTAGCTCTGCTCTGTTGTATTTAACCAGGTTGTATTGTATTTTTCTGCTCTGTTTGTCCAATGTTAACATGGAGAGATTTCAGAGAGCTCACACAAAAGCTGTACTGGCATTAGAACAGGCTGGACATCAGGAAAGAATTCTTCACAGAAAGAGTGGTCAGACACTGGAATCAGCTGCCCAGGGAGGTGGTGGAGTCACCATCCCTGACTGGGTTTAAAAGTAGGTGAGATGTGGTGTTGAGGGATATGGTGTAGGGGAGAACTTTGTAGAGTAGGGCTGATGATTGGACTTCATGATCCCAAAGGGCTCTTCCAACCTAAATGATTCTATGATTCTATGACCCTTACCAAGGTAAAGCCCACTCAGCCATCTTCCATTTAGCAGTCCTGTTTGGCAGGCAATTGGACCTTCCTATAAATGCCTGGCAAAAAGGAAGGCTCCTGCAGTATCCTGGGATGCAGTAGATTATGGGATCACAGATTGTCTAGTAGGAGGAGCCTAATAGAACCAGAGCCCTTGGTGGGCAAAGGCTAGTTACAGGATCTTATGCTGGAGAATAATGTGTGCCCTGAAAGGCCCCCAGAGCTTTGTAAGCTGGGGAGCGGGGTTGGGGCAGCTGCCTCCATGCAGGCAGGCAGTGACGTGTATCGTCCTTGAGTCTTCTTTACAGATTGCAAGTCCCTGAGCTTGTGTGCGAAGGCCCTATCGCATATCAGCTCTTGACATTGGCAGGAGCTGCTTGGTAATCCTGCAATGCAAACAAGCAAAATTTCCACAGCTTTCCCCTCCCTCCATTGCCTCCCTCTGCAGCTTGCCAGCAGACTTGTTTGCTCAGAGGCAGTTGCCATAGAAGCACCGTATCCTTGAGGTCATGGTGATCAGCTGGAAAACAAGGATCTCCCTAAGACTGATGGCTTCTTCTTCTGTTAGTGACTCCTACGAACTCCTTTCCTTGTACTGTCATCATACTTTTTATGCTGGATTAAAGAATGGGAATGTTGTGACAGCTACTCCTAAAATAATTTCTGCCCCACTGTCAAAGCCTGCCCCCACAGTGAAGCACAATGGGACAAGATCTGAGTTACTCTGACCCCTTTTTCTTTCCTACATTTGCAGGTTTCCATGGCTGATCTCTGCTTGGTGCCTCAAGTTTTCAATGCTGAAAGGTAATTGAGGCTAAGCTTGAGGTGCTCTTCAAGGACACCTACTCCTTGTGCTGGGCTGTCAGAGCTTATGTTCTGCTGCTCTTGAGCCTGCTCAGAAAGCATCCCTCCTGCCTGCCCTGTTTAGTTACAGATTTTTCTCTAGGTGAATTCTCCTGTATCATAAATACTGTCTGGTTTGGAAGGTGTTGGAAGTAAGGAGCCAGGCTTTCTTCTCAGAGGCCCCCAGAGGAAACCTGATCGACGTCTTTAAAAAAGCTAAGGTTGCCCACGCTCCCTCCCTGTTTGCTACACTGCACACAGGGACAGAAGATTGATCTGACTGTGTTTGTTGAAAGCCTTAAACCTATGCAAGTAGTGCCTGTGTGATTCCCAGGAAAAGCATAGCGTCTTCTTACCCTGTGCCACATACTGTGTAAAAGCCTAGTGAAGACTGAAAAAAATAACCTTTCCTCTAGCAATTGTTTTTAAACCTACAATAACGAAGCTTTTCCCTTGATGCAGAAGTGCCTCACTCAGGCTGTGAGATTCTCTCATGCTGGGCAGGCAAAGCACATGGCTCTACCCTTCTGCTCACTGCTGCACTAGCTGTCTGACTCAAGAGTACCTCAAATTCTTTTCATTTTACAGATTCCAAGTGGACATGGGTCCATATCCCACAATAACCAGAATAAACAAAGCTCTCCTGGAGCTAGAGGCATTCAAAGTAAGCCACCCATCCCGGCAGCCAGATACTCCTGCAGACATGCAAGCTTGAAGCCCTTCTACTCATTTAATCAAGGTGAAGTGTCAAAGAGGACAACAGCTACAGCTTGAGTAGGACTTCAGTGCCAGCAGGAAGCCCTAGTATTATTGTCTAGATGGGAAGAAGGACAGAAGACCTAGAAGTAGCCTGGATGACTTACAGGAGCCATCCCTGCACTAGAAAACTTGCAGTTACTTCTGACTATGTTTTTTTTTTTTTGCTATCTGTCTGGTGTATTTCTGTGAAGCAGATTAAAGTGGAAACATCTGTAATTATCAGAAATCCCTTTGTATGGCTTTGGGTTGGGGAATCTGACCACAAGTCATATGAGGAGAGACTGAGGGAGCTGGGTTTGTTTAGCCTACAGAAAAGGAGGCTGAGAGGAGAACTTACCACTCTGTACAACTACCTAAAAGGAGGTTGTAGAGGCAGAGGTTGGTCTCTTCTCTCAAGTAAGAAGTAATAGGACAACAGGAAATTGCCTCAGGTGGCATCAGAGGAGGTTTAGGATGGATATTAGGAAAAAAAGTTACATTGAAAGGGTTATCAAGTATTGGAACAGGCTGCCCAGGGAAGTGGTTGAATCATCATCCCTGGAGGTATTGAAAAAGACAGGTAGATGTGGTGCTTAGGGTACGGTTTACTGATTTTTGGTTTTTGCAGTGTTGGGTTCATGGTTGGACTTGATGATTTGAAAGATGCCTTCCAACCTAGACAATTGGGTTAGTGAGCCAATTCTGGACTCCCCACAGGGGCTGCTTCTTTCTACCACCTACAGAGCATCAGGGAAGCAGTGTACACAGTGCACTAGTAACATAGTGGGCCTTGCTTGTCCTTGCAGCTGCCTCAGAGCTATGGCACAATCAGTAAGAGCTGGTCTCTCTTAATCACAATCCTTGTTAGGTCCTGCAGGTCTTGCCAAGAGCCAACAGTCAGCAACTGCTACCCCTTGCAATGACAGAATTGCTATCTGGGACAGCTGGTTTGTCCCTCTTCTGTCTAGCAGCAGTCTTACAGAATTTATTATAAAGGTCTGTCTAGAACAAAGCGAGGCCACTGTGCCCTAGTCAGCAAGGCATACCCACTTCTCTCCCATATGCTGAAAATGACAGTGTTCTCTTTCTTTTCCCATCCTCAAACACCGCTCTAGGTGTTTTCCTAGTCCTCAGCTGCAGACTATTTCCCAGGAGAATCCTACCCCACATTCCCTCTGAACCAGAATCACGCCTTTCACTGTGAGGACTTTCCAAGTAACAGGAGTAAATCCCATTCCACTCATCCCAAATGAAACCCAACACCTGAGTCACCCTTGAAGCTGAAAACACTCCAGGAATTCCAGCCCAGAAACCTGTAGGACAAGAAAGGAAACCAGGAAGCCTGTGAGACTGTGTTGCCACACAGGCTCAGCTCAGATCTCACTGAATCTTTTAGCAGCCAAGCCCAGATACCAAGCCAGGGACATGAGAGGGAATTTCTGCCAGTCTCATGCTGTATATCAGCTGCCCTAAGAAAGCAATACCCATGGCCTTCAGAAAGGCTTTACAAACCCACGATCTCTTGTGCCAAGGCTGCATTCATCTGCATATAGATACTTGGACTGCCACATTGCTTGGACTCATTTATTGCCATCCATATCTGTATTCGGGCTGGTGAAGAGCCTTTGCTGTTCCAGGCTCATCCTGAGTGTCGTGCATTATCAAAGGTCCAGCTGGATCTTGACTGTGCTGTTGTAAAAGGTCCCCGCACAGTTGGAGCCCCCAAAAACCAAAACTGTGTGCAGGTTATGCTCCTCTCTGTTCTCCTTGTCCACATCCATCAGGTGGGCAGGAGTCAGGTGAAGCAATGTGTGGCCAGCTCGAGGCACAGAGCAGAGGTCATGGTGGATCACCGTGCTCCATGAAAGAGTATCTGAAGTAGAAAGCAGCTATCAATACTGATGAACCCCTTCCTAGTGCAAGGAGATGAAACAAATGGACCAGACTAGGTGTTCAGAAACACCACTGCAGCCCCATAATAACCTTCAGCTACAGAAACTGGGAGGAAGAGGCACTCACCTAGGTGGAAGATAAAGGCATCCCGCAGAGCTCCCTTGGCATTGCAGCCTCCACTGATCAGAACCTTCTGGTCCGACACAGCCAGAGCTGCATGAAAACTGCCACCAAAGCAAAGCCGAAAGGTGACTACAGCAAAAGCTGCTGGGCTTGCCCCAGTCAGCAATAGGCAGAGGTAGGCAAACTTCAGCAGGAAGCTGGGGGCTTAAGCTGCAAAATGGAAATTAACTTCTCTTCTGCCCTGACTTGCTGAATAACACTGAAAGAGGTGTTTGTTTGCCACTGCAGGTCAGACCACAATCAGGCCTGAAAAGCACCTCTTTATTTCAGAAGGAGCTATCAAAACTCCTATGTTTTGCTCTGTGGAGTGAGATAGGAGCCAAGCTGGGCTTTGTGATGGTTTAGGTCATAGTGTCCCTTTAGGAACAGCATAATCCCAGTTACAAGAATTTCTTCCTCTTCATGTGCCTGTTGTACTCTAGGGTACTGTGGAGACTGAACAGCAGGCAATGCAGTTCACTTAGCACATGGCAGAAAACTTCCCTAACTTGAAAGGCAGATTTCCAGGCAGACTAAGAGGTCTGTACCCCTACACTCACCAACTAGCCCAACACAGGAACTTCTGGTCCCACAGCAGAGGGGCCAGCCACTGTATTTGGAGTAGTGGGACAGAGCTACACAACTGTGTCTGCCTACAAGCACCATTTAAACCTGACTTCCAAGAGAAAGGCCAGAGGAAGATACCTCTAGGGTCTACAATAGGCTCTTACCAGCGTGAAGAAGGCTGTCCTGTGAGGAGGGGAACTGGTGTATACTCCATGAAACCTGACAGCCAGAGGAAAGGCAGGTGAAGCATCCAAAAAGCCCAGCCTCGTAACTAAACAAAAACTTTCATACTCTGTCACATCAGCAACATGCATTCTCTGTTACCCAGCTTCTTCCAAAAAAGCAGTCTCTTGTTTTTCCCCATTCCCTCCTCTCTTACCCCAGAAAGGAGGGTTTTTTCCCCATAGTTTCCATCTCCATTGCCTAGTCAGGAGTTTCTATAACATTAATGCTACCTTCCCATTGAGCAAGCCTGATTCCCCCATTCCTCCTTAGACATTCCCCAAGGCACCCATCTGGAAAAGACTTTCTTACCCAAATCCAGGATGTGCATGTCACTGAGGTAGATAGAGGTCCTCCGACCCCCAAATATCAGCAGCTTGTTCTTCAGTAGAGTAGCTGAATGCCTGGGCAGAGAAGCAGCAAGTGAAAAAGTAGCTTTAGCAAGCTCCCAAAACTGACTTCTCAGCCTTTGCCCCCGCTATTGGGCTGCCATAGCTTCAGCCTACACCTGCCTCCACCCTCAGCCACTGCAGCCCAAGGACAGAATCCCATCAGAATTTATGGCAGGAGATATTGGGAGTCACATTGCTCAAAACATAGCCCTACTCTAAGGGCCAAACTGTGGAGAGCAATCACCTTATATTTAAGAAATTACACTGGGCTGGGAGGGGAAGGTGAGCAGAGGTCTCCTGCTCTGTTTTGGAGAGCTAGAATAAGAGCACTCTCACCCAAGCCTAGGCAAAGGCTTCTCCCCTTCTGAGATGGGCTGATACCAAATTTCATGCTCTGGATTGAAGACATAGAGCACATTGCTACAGGGTCCAACTGCCTGTGATGCCTTTTTGGGGAAGGTCCCTCCAAAAACAAAGAGCTCCTTGCGGTAGATAGTTGCACTGTGGTAGGTGAGCACTGGCATCCTCCCTTTAGCCTGGAAAAAGTTCAACATACATCTGTTAGGACATGCACATTATTTGCTGCATAACCCATAGGAAATGGGCCCACATCATCCAGTGAGTTTGCCAAGTCTCAATTTACACTTCAGTGGCTCCCCAGCTAGATCTTTGCCCCATGGCACATCCTTTGTGTACTCTGTACCACCAGAATGTTCTGATGAGAGAACCAAGTCAACCTCCTACCCGAGCTTCCTCAGAAGACAACAGAGAGCAGAAGGATCTCATCCAGGCTTGTTCTGTAAAAGCCATCTTGTGACTTAACCAGGAGACAGATAGTCCCCTCACTGACAGGGCCCTCTGCAAGGACACGACAGGCAGCTAAAGCACTCCGAGAACTGCTGTGTACAGAGAAGTCCGTGATTTGAAAAGACCAGCTCTTCACCTCAGCATCCAGTACAGCTCTCATCAGCATCATATGAAACGATACTGCTTGTACAGTACCCCCCACCCACAGACCTTGGTCAGATGCAGCACTCTGCAGCAATCACTTTTTCACCTTGATTGATTCATTGTGGGTGCAGCCCTTGGTTTCTGCCAAGCTTGTGGCCTTTCAACATAGCCTTCTCACATCTGTCAATCCTAATTAAGCAGCTCAGACAAACTGCAGCAAGAGTGAACCAAGCAAGACTACTGGAGTAAGGATTTAGGCACATTGATTGACACGTTAAGGCAGGACCTACCACCTCTCCTGTGCTTTTGTCTGGGAAGAGCTGCTGTACTTACAGCCACAAGGAGCCATTTCCAGGTAACTGTGTCCAGAATGTAGATGTTGCTGTAGTCTTTGTCCTCCCTTATGCCCCCAAAGACGTAGATACGCTTGGTCTCTGGGTCGTAGGTAGCTGTGTGGCCATACAAGCACAACGGCCTGGCATTTTGTAGCTGGAAACCCACTGGAAGCCAGAAATCATTGTCTGTGGGAGCAACACCAGACAGATTGTACAAGAGTTCAAAGGTGCTCTCACTTTCTCCAGTTTTAAAGAATATGTCATGAAATCTTTACTTAAACCTTGCTCCCTTCACCTCCGCCTCTCCTTTGATTCAAGACTAGAGGGAACTCATACAGAAGCGTTTCTGTGTAAGGAATGAAGGGGAACACTAAGCGGAGAATATTAAGGTGGAAGAGAGGATCAGTGAGCTACAGAAAGCTGCAGGGCACTGGAATTGTACCTCACACTTCACCACCAGTCACCACACACAGACTGCAACTGCACTGTTGCTTTTGCCCCTTACAACTCACCCAACTCTTTCCAGAACTTATACCTTAGCTCCTAGAGAGCTCTCACACATAACCCCAGTCTCTCATGGCACCCTACACTGCCAGCTCAGCCTAGTGACCATGCTAGGAGATGCGATACCTTTGTTGTCCCCTCCCTGTGCAGAGACCTCTGAGTACCTCTGTCCCATCTGCATGAGTTGTCCTTGAGTACCACTACCCCAATTTGCCTTTGATAGCCCTAAAGTCCCCACCGATTTCCAGCTTCCAGAGTGCATCCTTGCAGGACTGCTGATCAACACCTTCTCCACCGATCAGAACAGCTGTCTCCAGGTCACTGAGGCACATGGCATGGCACCACCGTGGGCTGGGACTGCCTGAGGAGGTGAGAGCACAGGGCTGTGAGCAAAGTCAGATGAGAACACCCCCAGTTCCCTTCCCTGCTGTGGGGGTCACGACAGCTGAAGGTTCAGAGGGGAGAAATGGAAAGGTGAGGGCCCTGGGACCCTTCCCTCTGGGGTAGCAAGAAACACAGCTCCCTGAGGGAGATTTTCTGTTGGCTTTGGGTAATAATTGCTGTACTAGGAGAGATGTTGCTAGCAGAGGGAACCAGCAGAGTCTGGCTGGGTGTAGGACACACACAGGCTGCCACTTCAGACAGACTTGGATGTCTCTTATTGATTATCCATGCCCAGGAGGGATATCCCAGTTGTGTTATCCCCCTGTGATACTCCTTGTGAGGGAGGGCTATCCAGGGACAGCTTGTTAGTGCTTAAAATACAGCAACTAGAAGCCTGGAGCTGCTTCCAGAGATATTCCTTGTACTGCTCTATCCCTCCTCCTTTCCTCTTCCAGGTCCCTGCAGTTGGCTGAGCAAGCTAATAAAAATTTTTAAATCCAAGTCTAACCCACACCCTATCCTTTGCCTCAATGGGCTGTACACCCAGAGCTGTTCCCAAGATTTAAGGGGCTACAGACCTCTATTGAAGAGCCTGACAGTACCAGAAGCACCTATAGTGAGGGTGGTTGCAGGGAGAGGAACAGTATATACACACAACCTACTTGTTATTCTTGACCACTGGGGAGATAAAGGATGGAGCATGAGAGGTCTGTGACATTAAAGGAACTGGCATCACCAAGTGGCTGAAAAGACAAATCAGGGTCTAGGAACCAGATTCCTCACCTTGCAACTCCTTCACTGCCAGATCTGCAGAGGAAACACAGAGATGGCCCCATAAAGAAAGCAGCCAGCTGACATACCCTGGAAAGTGCTCAGCTCTGCGATTTAAGAGCCTTTTGACCTTCCTTCCTCCAGTCCCCAGCACAAAGCTACCTCACTGCAGCCAACAAGATACAAGATCAAGAATCTTGAAGGAAGTCTCATCATAAGAAATGCAGAAGATAAGTAAAAGCAGGGCACACTTTCCTTTGACTGCCATCATGCTCTCAGCATTGCATTTTACCCCTCTGATGGAAACTCCTTTCCCTCCCCCTCATGCTGCCTACAGTGGAAACAACTTTATGATAGAGCTTTTCCTTTGTGAGAAGCAAGCTAAGTCTCAGAAAGTCATTTCACTTTATGAACCCCACTGAGTTATTGTCAAACATTTACACACAAACTTGGTCACATCCTGGAGCTGACTTGGATTTCATGCTCCAGAAGCTAAAGGTTTTTTTCCAAACCTCCGGGCAGCTACATTCTCACTACTGAAAAGTCAGTAGAATTATCCTCATTATACATATATTTCTTCTCATAGTCTCTAAATTTTAATAATAACCAACATCCTCTATGGACCAAGTGGTAGGCTGTTAGTAGGGGAACAGAGCGATTGGGAGAAACATCAAAGCAGGTAACTTCCTTGTGCCTCAGTTTACCCTTCTGTAAAACAAGGGTAATGATACTTGCCTCTATTTATAAAGCACTTTTATGAAGAGATAGGTATATCATGTTATGTTAGGGAGTGCTGGCACTATGAGTATGCCCTGCTCTCTTTCTGGCATTTTCCAAACAGGCAAAAAATCATCAAGCAGTTTATCTAGGACCAAGGAGCCGTTCTCAGCATTTTGCAAGCCAAGACACACAAGCCCATCTCACCTTGGAAGTACACACAGAAATAGACTGGGAAGCTGTTGCCCAGCAACATTGACAAATCATTCAGACAAGATCTGTAAAATAAGCCTGGAAGCTGACAGTTACCTTCTTCATTGAGATCTCTCTCAGATGCTGTGGGTTCAAATAAAACTTTCCTGGGCTTCTTAGGACGGACAGGACTCTTCCTCCAGTCTTCCCTGTGTTCCACCTTGCCAGATGGTGGCTTCGGGGCACAGGGTACTGCTAGGGACCTCAGCAGTGGGTGGATGTCCTTCTTCCTAGGCCTGGATGCTCTAGTGGTCACCTCTGAGCTCTGGCTCTTAACCTGTGAGAACAGTTCCAGTGAAATCAGCACTGAAAAAGAAAGACCTGAGGCTACTGTGAGCTGTCTATTACTGGGCTAGAGATTAGTTTCACATGGTGACTATTTTCAGGCTCATATTCCTGTTGAGTCTTAAGGGCCAGCAGGCCAACAGTATCAGCTGCCAAAATTAGGCTGAGCAGTGCTGCTACATGCCCAGTGGCCCACCTTCTAACTGCTGACACCTAGCACAAGGCAACTGAAAAGGCAGAAAGGTTACCAGTGTTAGGAGTAACCAGGCTGATCAATCATCCTACCAAGGGCTGTTAAATTCAAACCTCCCAAAGGCATTTCAATGGAGAGAACCACTGCCTTTAGCACAAAGGAATCTTTGGCTCCAAAACTTGCTTTGCCAGATCTCCGCTAAGAGAATGGCAGCACATGTTTCTGCTAGACGTCAACTGAGCAGCTACGAGTGAGGAAGAACATACTAGGAAGAAGGTGAAATAGTGAGGAAGGCTCCAGGATACACATACCACAGTAGGATCCTCCAGGTTCCGGCCAAGGGGCATATCATCTGCTGGGAGCACTGGTGACTGGCTGGTCTCCGGGATGAGGAAGGGGTGAATGGGTGTACTGCTGGAGACACCTCGGAGTAGCTGTGGCAGCAACAGCAACAGTGAGAACAGAAGGACACACCAAGTGTACTGGCCTCCATTCACAAAGGGTAAGCAAAAAGATGTCTTGCAAGGGATAGATTCCCTGCAAGGGAACAGCCCAGCTTTCATCTCCAGCACCAACAGTATAACCAAAGCAAAGCCAAGCCAGGCACTGGGGGATAGAATCATAGAATCATTCAGGTTGGAAGAGACCCCTGGGATCATCAAGTCCAACCATCAGCCCTACTCCACAAGTTCTCCCCTACACTAGATCCCTCAACACCACATCTAATCTGCTCTTAAACACAGTCAGGGAGGGTGACTCCACCACCTCCCTGGGCAGCTGATTCCACTGACTGACCACTCTCTCCGTGAAAAATTTTTTCCTAATGTCTAGCCTAAACCTACCCTGCTGCAGCTTGCAGCCATTCCCTCTTGTCCTGTCGCCCATTGCCCGTGAGAAGAGACCAGCACCAATATATCTACAGTGCCCTTTCAAGCAGTTGTAGAGAGTGATGAGGTCTCCCCTCAGCCTCCTCTTCCTCAGACTAAACAACCCCAACTCCCTCAATCGATCCTCATAAGTCTTATGCTTATGCTAAACTCAAGGGATTCAGCACAAGGTGAGACAACTGTATAAGTATCACAGACCCAGGAGAGAATGGAACTGGAAGTGAACGCTCTCTGCTGCCCACCTCCTGTGACACATGAGGTATTTTGGCAAAGCTATGTTTAGGCAATAGGCCTGGAGGATCACAGAGAGTTTAGGCTCAGTGTAGATGCACAATGACAGATCCACATGAGGCAGCTCTGCCTCAGAGTAGCAAAGAAAAGGAAAAGGAGAGGAAGTGCTGTAACTCAGAACTAACAACATTTGGGAACCAGGGCAGGGGACCCAAATGGTCTTTTACCTGTCCATTGACAGTCAGGACAAGCTTCACAGAGTTGCCTTTGTCCATCTCTTTCAATGAGGCCACAAAAATATCTGTCCTCCAGTCACCTTCCCACACCAGAGACCTGCACAGAGGACCACAGGTTTTTCAGCTCAAAAGTGACACTGACCAAGGACAAATTCTTACCCCCACACTAGCTGGTAACACCCCAAAGCTGAAAAAGATCCAGCCCGGAAAGCAGCCAAAAGGAAGCTGAAAGCACCACTGGAGAGAAACCATGATGGAGGAACAGAAGGCCTGAGCAGCTTTGAGATGAGACCAGCAGAAGCAGGGAGCACCACAGAGCAGAAAGCTTCTCCAGGACACCCCTCCAGACACCTCAACAGTGCCAGCTCCCACTGTGACCTGCAGGTGGGCTCCAGCGTGCCAACCCGCTGTGGCAGGACACCTGGGGACACCAACACGTCCACCGTGATGCTTGTGTCCAGAGAGTAACAGCTCCAGTCTCCAAGTGCAAACACCACCAGCTGCTTCGGCAAGGGCAGGGGCAGCCATGCCTGGAAACCCATCTTGCTGGCCTGGCTGCGAGGGAAATAAAACAACAGAAAAACAGAGATAATCATCAAAGAGCCAAACAGACAATCCAGAAGACGTATGAAAAGGTTTGAAAACACGTTTATGTCAGAAGGCTTGTGACTAGATGATCTCAAAGGTCCCTTCCAACCTAGACAATCGATTCTACGATTTAAAGAGGGGATGGCACAGGGATGCCATGAAGAAGCAGAACAATAGTCTGGGAAGGGAGCGCAGCCATGAAGGCTGGGCAGCTGTGGGGAGGTGCAAGGGGAGTCGTGCAGGTCCCCCCCGGCTCGGAGGGAGCCCAGCCCTAGACGGGGACAGGCAGGTCCCGCAGCCNCCTCCTCCGGCCGCCCTGCGGGGCCCGCCCCGGCAGCACCGCCTCGGTCGGCGTCGGGAGCGGGTTCCCTCTCAGGGCAGTGCCGGCAGGGGAAGCCCTGGCAGCGAGGAGGTAGTCGGGAGAGCAAGGCCAGCAGCTCCGGCCGTCCATGGCCAAGGCCAGCGGCTCCTTCGCAGCTCACGACAGCAATTTGCGGCCAGGGGCAGTTTGTTTGCCGGTTCCCTAATTGATGGCATCTGTGCCCGTCTCTCAGAGCGCTCATAACAAGGAGCAGGTGTGAAACTTGCTTCTCTTTCTCAGCAGCCAGGGCCACCACCAAGAGAGGGCAGGCTGGCAGCTGATCCGCACTAAACAGTGATTAAACCAGTGTGTGTGTTACTACAGAAACTCCACTGAGCATCCTCCAACACCACCTGTGGAATAAGGAATAGCTCTGCTAAGCTCACAACTGCTGGTGATAATCAAACACCAACAGAAGCAACTGCTGGGCTTCAGCAGCCCAAGAACGATGCACCTGAGACAGACGAGGGTCACTTCCCAGGCAGGGCCACCGAAGCCTCCTGCCAGACCTTCACTGGGCAGCTCATGATTAGAGCCTTCCTGCTGCAGCCCAACCTTCCAAATGACAGAGAGGGCAGGAAAGAACTAATGTGAAACTTCACATCACTTCCCTGTGTCCACACCACGTTGCTTAGTTCTCCTCTTGGCCACACCCAGAACCAAGCCCAAGGTAATGAAATAGCCATGGTGCTGTTTCTCTTCAGTGGTCTTAAAACAAGATGAAACCTCTTCAATTTGGCAGAGTCACCGACCCCTTCAGTCATCTTGCTTTATGATTGCTCCTGGCGATCAGTTATGTCATAAAAGTGCTCCAAGAAAACACAGGACTATAACAAAGAAAATTGAGCTTCTGCAGCACTTGTTCCACCAAACTCTTTAATGAGCCAAGTGAGGAATCCAGGAACTGTCAGAGTTGGGAGGGACCTCTAGAGATCACCTAGTCCAGCTCCCCTGCTAAAGCAGGATTGCACGTTACTCAGGACTGCATCCAGGCGGGTCTTGAAGGTCTCCAGAGAAGGGGACTCCACACCTCCCGGGGCAGCCTGTTCCAGGGCTCTGTCACTCTCACCATAAAGAAGCTTTTCCTCATATTTGAAAGAAACTTCCTGTGTTCCAGCTTGTGCCCATTGCCCCTCATCCTGTCACTGGGAACCACTGAGAAGAGCCTGGCTCCATCCTCCTTCAACCCACCCTTCAGATACTTGTGAGCATTAATAAGGTCTCCCCTCAGCCTTCTCTTCTCCAGGCTAAAGAGTCCCAGCTCTCTCAGCCTGTCCTCATAAGGGAGATGCTCCAATCTTTCAGTCATCTTTGCTGCCCTAGGAAGGATGGCCCTGGCTGCAGGTATCACTTCTCATTTTCACCAGCAGGTGTGCTTCCCTGTCCTGGTTTGAGGTAAAACAAACCAACTTCCTGTTCAGTAATTTTACTTTTTCAGCTGGGCCTCTTCTAACTGACTGAAGTCTGAAATGAACAGCACATTGTTCAGAAACTGTTCTGTCTCACAGAGGTAAGACCTGATGATACCAAGGGATGGTGCAGAGAGGCCCTTGCTTATACTTATTGCTACAACAAGCAAGGTCAGGCAATCTTGTTATTTGCCCCATTGGAGGGTGAGAAGCAGAAAACCATAGAGGGGTCACACCCGTGGGGAAGAGCAAACAGGACAGGTGACCCAAAACTGACCAACAGAGTATTCCATCCCACCTGCATCACACTCAGTATAAAAGCTGAGGGATCAAAGGGTCAACTCTCTTCCTTCAGTGGCCAACGGCTGAGGAGGACCCTGTCTGTTCATCTGCCTCTGATCGTGATCCGAGTATTCCTGACTCCATTCCCAGAATCCAGCTACTGTTGGTCACCGAGTCCAGCCTGGGAGGTTTCCTGATGCTGCTGGTGACGTGATCGTCATTCTGGGAGCTTGATACGGTTTTGTATAGACCTTTTTTTCCCCCCTTCTTTTTATTATTTATTCTATTATTATTTCTATTTTCATTACAGTAGTTTAGTTTTGTTTCTAAACTCCTGAATCTCTTTAATCCCTTCCTCTCCTCTCTTTTCCTTAGCGGGGGGAAGGAGGGGTCATCATCTGTCTGATCAGTCAAAACCACGACATTCCCTCAGGCCTTAGAAATACAGTCTTCATCAGAAGATAAAGTTGATGAGCAAGCAGCTGCGAGGAGCTATGAAGGGCAGACACTTTGCTCTAGATAATTCAATCGGCTCCTGGTAACTGAAGGGACAATTTTAATTTTCAGACTGAAAGCTGAAGGAACAGAATAGCTATAGGGGATCTCTGCAAACGGGGGTGAAGAGTGCCAGCATGAAGCACTGGAAGGTAAAACTCAAATTCTACCCATGTCCATGATATGAGCTTACTTGTTCCTCTCCGATTCTTCAGGCATTCAGTATGATCTCAAGCATTGCAAAGAATTTGAAAAATTAAAAAAAAAAAAAGCTCTCAGCAAGTTATTTTAATAGACAGAAAATTTCCTGGCTGGAACCGGCAGCGGCAGCTGCTGAGCATTTTTCTATCCCTCTGCAACCAGAACGTCCAGTACAGTGCAGACTACACTTTGAGTAACTGTCTCTCCTCATAAAACTAAGTTTTATCATATTCTTGGTGGGGTTTGGGGTTTGGTTTTTTTGGGTTTTTGGGTTTTGAAAGTCTGTAGTTCTGTTTTTTACATCAAGACACTCATTTGCTTTAAACAGGAAACCAAGTTCTTGGTTGCATAGTGAAAAGTTTATTTAAAGGGAGTAAGTTCCAATATAGGATTACAAATCAGCCACAACACATCAAATATAAACAATACAAACCAAGCGTAGAAGGAGTGCAAGCACACTATAAACACAGTCTTCAGATGTGCCCTTCAGCAAGAGGTTCAGTGCCACTTTTTGCTAAAATACCCTCTCCTCCATGTAAAACCCCTATCGTGGGAGGACAGGAAAAAGCAAAGGGTTGGCACAGAGAATTCAATTCTGAAATCACAGGACATCAAAAATATTCCCATCACATCCATAAGGACTAACGGACGACCATCACCATTTGCAAGAATATAGCTCTGAAAGAGACCAGCTACAGGATGCTCCCCATCCAAAGGCCGTGCTGGCAGCTTGGAGCAGTGAGAGGAGAGCAAATAAGCCACCAGGGCATCCTCAAGGTGGCAGGAGACCCTCCCCAGCTATTTAGAATTTCAAAAGGCAGCTCCTCCACTTCAAGGTCATTACTTGGCAAAGCTCCTTAGCTTCGAGCTTAATGGTAGGCATCCAGCTTCTTGCCCAAGGGACATTACTCACCAGTGCAGGTGGACTTAAACCAGACAACTCGCACTGATGAATCACAAAATTCATCCTCTCCCCAGCTGCTAACAGGTACATTTCTTGTGATGAAGCTTCTGAGAAAGCAGCATGTGAAATCCAGAACAGAATGCAGAAAAGCCAAGGGGAGTCAGACCCATCACCCACCCAGCCTGGTGTTGTGTCTTCAGGTGTAACAGCACCAGTGGTTCAGAATAAGTTGTCAGAGACACCTTGGAGGCAAGTGTGGAATAACCACACAGAATATTCTCCTCCTAGCAAGATGGATTTGAACTCTGTGGTTTTATGTACCTTCTAAAACTTTACTTAATTGGTATTTATTGCAAATCAACTTACTTAGACAAATGATGCAGCCCTTGGATTCCTGCTAAACTCCTGGCTTCTCTCACAATCTAATTAGCAATGTATTTAACGCAATCAGTTCTTTTCATTCTACCAATTGAGATCTTCTGCTACATCTACATGACATTGTCACGTCCATTATTTCCCCAGGTATGAGAAGAGGAGAAACAGTCTTTTCTCTGACATTTGTAAATTAAAAATAGAATTGTTGCTTTGGTCTCTTCTGCAGCCTCAATACACATCAGCACACACCACTCAATGCTGGGTTCTGACGCTCTTTTCAGAGAAAATGATGAGTGGTCACAAAGAACGCTTTTCTATATCTATCTAGTGTTCCTCTGGTCCTCAGCATATCAAAAGGAGTTGTCCTCTGGTGTTCCTCAGTATCTGACAGCAGCATAGGCTTTTAAAAGGCAAAGATGTTACGACACCAGGAAACTCAAAACACTCTTCTACTACTCCTCTTAGAGCAACAAGGCAATCTAACGAACAGCTTTAATCTCCAGGAACAGCCTAGAGGATCCATCCTTGCCTGACCTCAGGGAGTGCCTCCCATCTACCCAAACAGGCAGAGAAACAAAGAGAAGGAATCCCTTGGATTAATGGCATCTATGGCTCATTTCAAACACGCTCTTGTTCTTAAGGCACCTTGTGATAAATCCTCTGTGGAGTGGCTTCAGTAGGGGTAGTGAGACAAGAAGGAAGGGTGTCAGCAGCGGGGATAAAAGTGAACTCAGGTAGGGATTCATTCTCAACTGTAATTCCCCACAAGAAGGCCTGTCTTTCAGCAGCTAGAGATGTGCCAAGGTTCACCTCTAAGCCACCTCCCCAGGCCCAGAACCAGGAGAGCTGGCCCACAGAAGGAGACATGCACACACAATTACGAGACAAGTGCACGGGACAGAGGCAAAAAGAAAGGTGTGGGGCTGTCTTTGAGGCTGAGTTGCGTAGTAACACAACTTTCTTCTTAGCATCTGAAGGCAGACAACTAAGCTCATGCTCTTATGCATCTTACCTCTTCATGAAAATGGCTCATGACCAATAATAATCTACATAACTATTAAATGGGACCCAAGCTTTAATTTGCAACTAGCCAATGTCTGACACTGATAACCTTCCACAGGAATCTGTTACAGGCCTCCAAAGGGTTTATGAGTAAATTAAATCAGTGCAAGTGGTCCCTGATTGAAGCCAGTTTAACTCAGTATCCTCAGTAAAACCTACATTTTAAACTCCTGCTGCTACATTACACCTAAGAGGGGGGGAAGATAAAACAATGGAGAGCACATAGCCTTCTTTGACATTAAAAAAAAAATGCCCAAGAGATTGTTACCATTATTATAAACAAACAACTGTACAAGCTAATTTTTACAGATGTCCTGCACTACAGGACTGGCTTATATCTCTGGCTGAACACATAAATCTTATTTCTAGATCTAAATTATATTCAAAACAAAACAGAACACAGTTTTGTGCTTTGACAAAAGCAAACCCAAAATGCAAAAGAAGCTTCTTCCTTGTTTCAGCTTTTTGAATTTCTCCACACAATTTACAGGGAGAAGAAACACATTTTAAAAACCTATCTGAAATCTTCCTTCCACAGAAACAAAGAAAGAATTTTCCTTTCTCGAGGATTTATTTCTTTCTCTGAAGCGCAACTGCCTTTTTAATTCATCTTTCTAGACCCAAGGTCTAGTTCCAAAGGTCTCTAATTAAAATTAAAAGTTTCTGTAACTGCCTCAGCCAGATTGCAGGATCGGATACAAATCCAGGAGATAGTTCAAACCAAAAAAACGGGCACATGAGAAGTGAGACACTTCTTTGAACCACCTACAGGTTCTGTTTCCAATGAGAACGGCTACTGTTAGTCACTAGCCAACCAGCCAAGCTATTGGATTTATCAGAAAATTAATAAAGACTATATCTATATCCTTCCAAAGAGAAGTTGTCACTTGGATAATGGATGCTATTTGAATAGCTCAGAAACAACACACTCACACAATGTGGAAACTTAGAAAAAAATAAGCACCAAAAAAACCCCAAACTAAGAATTATCCTGTACAACCGTGAGCTTCTGTTTCCTGCAGATGAGATATTCCCTGCCTAGAACTATCTTGTGTTCATAAGAGATACCAGATACTTCTGGGACACTGAAGTGGAGAAATAAGACACACTGAACGCTGTCAGCTCCAGGGTGGCAGGCTCATCTGTGGGCACCCTGCACATGTAGATCAGGCACATGCTGATCAGGATGAAGAACTGGGTTCAATGCTACTGTTGGCCTTAAGTCAATGAGCCAAGGGGACAGGCACAGAACTGAGCCTTCTTAAAAGGTTGCTCCTGGCTTCAGAAAGCTAAAACTGAACAGTAGGACCACCATCTACAGTGCAACTTAGCTAAAACCACCGACTAATGGCTTGAAAGCTGGCACAGAGTATTTATGTGGCAGTGAGTGATCAAAACTGGTTGTGAGGCACACACTATTAACTTCTTACAACATGACAAAATGTATTTTGAAGCTTAATATGAGCAATAAACAGACAGGAAGGAGAAGCAGCCGTGAGTTAGCAACAGGGAGGTCACACTAGAAGGGAAGCAGTTTTTTAGTGGAGATACCCCACCAGCCTGCAATAAGCCATGCAAGTGAGGATCAATAGTTCTGAAATATCAAACTTATGTACAGGTCAGAGTTGCCTTCATTGTAAATAAATCCTAATTAGAGAGTGGAGTGGATGAAAGACAGGGCATGATACATTAACCAGCAAGTGCACGCAGGGTTCTGTGGATCTCCCAGCAAAGGACCAAGGGCAGTCATTGAGTGGGGCAGTGGTGACACTGGGATCAGACCGAAGGGATTTTTGTGCCTTCCTCTGTTTAGTGTCTAGGAACTTGATAGACAAAGGATGGGGTGAAAAAAAAGAAAAAGGAGAGCCTTACCCAAGTTGTTTAGGCCTGATTCAAGTGCTGTACAAAGACCACAGGATGGTCTTTCACCTTCCACAAAAGAGGCTAAAAGAAGGAATAGTCCTCCCCAAGCAGCTAAATGAAAGAGCATCTTTCAGATACCAAGCCTGTTCTGTTTCTCTGCAGGGTTGTCATCGTTGCCCCTGCTCGAATAAGGCAGCTTTGCAGTTCTCCCCAAGCCCAGGTGTGTGCTCACTCACTCTCTCTCTCGAGAAAGGCAGCTGTTTTCTCCCCATCTCAGGGCCCAAAGCAGCAACAGCTCTGCTCCTTCTCCTGGCCAGCTCCACTCCCTGCCTACTCATCCAGAAAAGCCACTGTGCTCCAATCAGTGCATTTTGCATTCCCACTCCTCCTGTTCCCAGCTTGGCCTGCTTTACTGCAGACTGACTTCTCTCTCTTACCATTTTTGACCTATTAAGCGCCCTGGGTCAGCAAATAAGTAAGCAGAGATAGAGAAGTGCTTGAATATGGATCAAATTGCACAGCATTACAATATAGCCTTAAAAGGAAATACATGGCCCTCCTACAAGAGTGAATTCTTTGGCTTTAACTACCCCAGAATCATTTTGTCCATTATTCCCTCTCAATAGAGGGAACGGACCAAGTAGAGGCGCTTTTCCTGGAGGATTTAAAAATAAAACTCAGAACTTTACTAGAATCACCATGCAAACAGCCATTTTGTGTCTCTGCAAAGAGGTATCAAAATGTAAATACAGCAGTATTCTTAGAAAAGAGAATGATTTCAAGATAAAAAATATTAAAATAAACAACAGTTACAGATAAATATGATTTAAAATTCAATCTCTGAAAGATTAACTTAATCCTTGTTCGGCTCTGCCAGTCCTTGAGCAGAAAGTGATCACTAACGCCATGGCTAGCCACCCAAACACACCAAGGAACCATCCTTTACCACGTGGTCAGGGTCAGCAACGGCCTTGCTGGTTCTGCTTCACAGAAAGGATTGGTTTCACCCCACACCCTCTGATTTTCTGAGCAGAGATGCTCTTTTCTAACAATTCCTTTGCCACAGCAATAGCAGCTGACACGCTACACTTCTCTGGGGAGCCTTTCCCTTGCTACATAATGGTATTATCCAGCCAGCAGCAATGCCAGTGAACCAACATGCTGCTTCTGGGAAACGTTTCCTCCACATTTATTGGTTGTACTCCCATTTGTATTCAGCACAGCAGTAAGCAATTTCCTCTGCTGCACATCTGGATTATGGAAAAAAAAAAACCCCAACTTTTGGTGGCCACTGAAGTTTTAATCATCTATCCATCCCTACAACCATCAGGTATAGCATCCAATTCTTAATCTGTAGGAAAACCTTCTTGAGGGCTTCTAGGTGTGCACCCTCCCCCTCTCCCTGTTCAAACACATGCCATGGCTGCCGTTGGCAAGCTGTGCCCCCACCCACACAGGTGAGGGTAGCACTGGCTGCTGGTGACATGTAATGGTGGTAGGTGACAAGATTATCAGTGGCTAGGTGACAAGCCAGCTGTGCTTTTGGCTCACTGCAGCTGACAGCTGCCCTCTAGTGATGCAGATGCAGCGGGAGAGTCAGAAAAAAGTTATTCACACAAATAGTAACAGATCAAGGATAGTTTCACTTCGTTTCGTACCAGTGCAACAGATGGAAACCACAAGCCTGAACCTGGCCTCTGGGCATTTACTGGCTGTGACATGAAGGCCCAGCCCGATGCCTGCACAGAGCAGACCTCCCAAAGTTTTACAGAAAGCAGCTGCCCGTGGACAACCAGGCAGTCACAATTACCTTTCTCCACTGGGACAGCGGGGAAGGAGGGCATAGGGAGAAACCAGTTAGTGTCTGAAGAGGAGCTGGCAGAATTGTGCCTTGGTTCTGTCACACAGCGGTGCCCATCAAGCGGTACCAGGGCTGGGTGGCAGCCTGCTATACTCACCATTACCTGCCTGCCGTCCCTGCCCCTTCCTGTTTCTTCAGCTGGTGTAATAGACGTGAAAGAAGAGAGTCTTATTGCGGAGCAGAGAGTAGGAATTATCAAATTTCAGCAGGTAGATGCCCTCGCCTGGGTACTCATGGCTGCCTGCCTGCACCTCCCGGTGGCTGTTCCGCCGATACACAGGCATGATCTCCCCGTAGCGGTTCCGCAGATAGCTTTTGGAGCCCCTTTCCACATCACCAACAGGGGTAAGTCCTGAATGGGAGAGAGGAAACAAGCAAGTAGGCCAGAGACTATTAAGTCACCAGGTACTCCAGAAAAAGATCAACGAGACCAGAATGCAGCAGAGGCATGCAGATACATGGAAGGCTACCTACGAGAGCATTACCCACAGCATCTGCTCTGACCTTTCTGCAAATAATACCCACAAAATCCACCTTTCCTTACCATGACAAAGAACATGACAAGGTTCTCTTGGGAATACTGATGGGACAGTATCCACTTGCCTGCCAGCCTGGTCTCCTTCCCCTGGACTTAATTTTTATAGACCTCACCGCTTTTATACACACAACAGTGGTCCAGTGAGATAGACTTGAAACGTAAGGCAGGAAAGCTCTTAGCTCTAACCTCACTGTGTATATGTCCTCAATTCACTTCCCCAAGAGAATTCCTCCTGTAGGAACCTACCCCCTTTGGAGAACCTGCAAAATTAATTTTAGACACCAACTCCCACTCACACTGGTCACACTGAAGCCACAAAACAGGCAACATCATTGCGTTTCACAAGTACAAAGACCCAGGTAGCAATCCTCTCAAATGCACTCAGCAGGAGCTACTGATGTCCTGAGCTGGGGGGTAAAAACCAAAGAACCAGACAAAACCACCCAGAAACAAATCCTTTTTGCCCCTACTCATGTTCAGAAACTTCTCAGTCTGAGGGGCTAAGAAAAACAGTCAAGTTAAAATCTCAGACCCAAATCTTTTTATCAGGAAGAAGCTGAACAAGTGAATTCTCATTTTATTCTTCAAGGTGCTCAATTTTAATAATGCTCTTGCAGAAGAACAGCCATCGACATACACTGAAGCAGGAAGGGAAAAAAAAAAGCTCTCTCATCACAGCCTAACCAAGAACCCAAAAGGCTGCAGAGATAACAAGTGGGCTGAGTAAACAAAGTAGATGGAAATTACAGCATCTGACAGACGCTCTCAGTGGCATGGCAACAAGCACCACAAATTAACCCTTATAAACGCTGCACTAACCTTCAATTTCCTCCTCCTCTTCTTCATCCTCCTCGTCACTGGATTCGCTGACCTGAACAGTAATGGCAGTGCTGGTAACTGCAGTCCAGTCAAAATAGACTCCAAACCCTATGTCGTAGTCATCCGTAGCAAACTCCCAGCAAATGCATTTCCCATCAGGATGGGTTGGCACACGGACTGTCACCACTTCGCCTCGCTTCACCACCATCCGGCCATTCTTCTCCTTTCCCATCCTGGCTTTGAATTCCTTTGTCTTCTCAGTGGTCCACATGGTGGGTGGAGCCAGAGGGGGAGGTTGAGCTGAGACAAGGGAAAAGATCTTGGGCTCACCTGACTTTTTGCTACTGACAAACTTATCTGAAAACAGTGACACTATTTCTGATAAGGTTCTTGCATTCTGGAGCCTGCTTGGATGTGGGGCTTTCCCACTCACTAGCCAGCACCCCAAATTTCCAGCAAGAATTAGTATGTCTCCAGGAGAGCCTCTGCTCTTCTCTAGACAGAGCAGGCACTTAAAGTGTCCCCAGTGCTTGCTTCTCACAAAAGTGTGTTCCTTTCAGGACTCACCTTTCCTCTGCTCTCCAAGGAGGTCTGCAGTTTCCAGCTCAGCTGAAAGGATATCCACAGCACCAGTATGATCTGACTGAATCATTACTATATCTCCTGCTCCTTGAGGTACATTGTAGTTGCTTAAACGAACAACAGCCTCCTGCACAAAGCACATAAGAGGACATTGTCACAAAGACCATTGTGGTAAGCAAGTCCCCAGCTGGATTTAAACCAAATCATTAGGCTTCAGAAAGATGCCTGAATTACAAGCTAGACCCTACAGAAGCTTCTATTAGTTAAAAAGAACTGGCTGGCTCCGAGAAACCTCTTTGCATTATTTCCCCCACAGTAGCAAAGTCACGAACTTTGAAGTCAAATGCTGCATTGGTCTCACAAATTACCCCCTGGCCTCACAGAGAGTCCCTGGGCAGACACATCTTTGCATCTTCCTCAGAGTTAATTGTCACCTCTCAACACAACAACAGCCTTACAGATTTAGCTGACTACGCTTGGAAAGAATTCCCAAGACACAATCTCTCTAGGGAGAGCCTTTCAGCTCCGTGTGCATCTAGACTACAGCCACAGCCCAAATGTCATTTGCTGCATCCTAGTCAAAAGTTCATCTGGTTCACCAGGGCCAGGCCTCTCTCCTCATATATGCAAGTTCCTGAGCTGAGTGCTACTTGCACAGGTTTTCCTGACCGTATCTGTAAAGCAAATGAATTGGCTGCTCACCAAAAGAAACAAAAGATGGCAGAATCACTTTCAGTACCCTTTTCCATAAATCTGCAAGGAGGGAATTCCCAGAAGCTCCAGACAAGAAGCAGAAGGTGAGAATAACCTTGAAGACTTAGCGAGCCAAAAACTGCAAGGAAGTGAGAACTAGCCAAAAGATGCAAGAGGGATTTTGCAAATCAGACAGATAACGCTTACCTTCCACTAACAAATAGAAAAAAATGTAACTGAATCTATTCTAATACTACTTTTGTCTTAACACAGCTCTTAAAGTCTCAGTCCTGTAGCCACAGCGGGGTGGAAGAACTATTGCTGTACCTCTGTCCTTGCTTTCAGACATAAGAAAAACACACCTACCTCTTTGAGGGACCGGATTTGGTCAGGCAGCTTCTCTTCTAGCTCAGCCACTTCCTGGTCCTCCAAAGTGCCAGCTTCCTCCTTCAAATCCTTTGTCAAGCCTGCACTCACAAGAGAACCAATCTGCGACCTTTAGGAGAAAGAGAGCACTACAATTCAGCAGTTGGACCCAGGGCACAGCCAACAGAGGAATCACTCTGCTCCAGCACTCAAGTTCATATAAACTGAAGGGAACAAGCTTCTGTGGTCAGCACCTCCCCAGTGCAAAAAGAGCCTTTTGCACCCCAGTCCTGCCCCCATTTCCAAGTGACTGGTTTCCATGGGGGCCAGAGGGAACAACTTCAGTAGGATACTGCGTATTTACCATGATTTAGACAGCAGTAATTCCCTGCACTCACCCCACAGCATGCTGGTTCACCAACACTGTACCAAGTGCAGAAATCCATAGCAGCTTTTATGCTCAAGAAGGAACTTTTATGCCAAGTGTTACACAACACCTGTATATTCCATCAGAGGTCAACTGGATCAATGAAAGGACTCAAGAAAGTTTTGACAGCCACCCTGAAAATGCCCTCTATTTATGTGGCCCATTTTGCCTTTCCTCTTAGCAATCCCAAGAGATACAGGGAGCACCCAGGTGTCTGCCACATTCAGTATGCTGCACAGACAAGTCATAAGACATGCAATGGCAGCACAATAATAGCAAAGAGGTCCAAGTACTGCACTGTGACAAGAGGAGATGGACATGTTAGAACAAAAAGATGCATACGTAGTGGGGAAAGAACAGACAAGAAAGGAAACATCTTTGGCATTCACTCTCTGTTGAGGGTTTTCTTCTAAATTGTATTTTTAAAATGCTACATATTGTCTATAGCTTCAAAGAGTTACCATCCCAAATGAACTCAGATGGATGCCAGAAGAACCTTCTCTATCGTATTCTCAGATACTGCGTAAAGCTTCCATGAGAAGCAACCAAGTCTTTAATAAGAATAGAAACAGTTGCCCTTTTGAAAAGCAAAGCCTTCTTACAGCTTTATAAAACCAATGTCAACTGCCTTGGTCTAAAGGATCAGAAATATGAGAACACAGCAGTGATGGAAAATATGTGCACTTCCTCTAATGTCCCCTTTTAGAAGTGGGAAATATTCTCATTAGCAAAGGACCAGACTATCAGTATAATGCAGAATAGTTGAAAAAATAATTTAAAAAACCCCCATACACAGTTCAACTCGGACACATTCCTTGCTGTACCCACAGAGAAGACTACAACAAGGCAAATATGGCTTTTCTTTCCAAATCTTTACTCCTGTGAGGGTATAGACTTTATCTAGCTGCCCCCCTCAGCAATACAGCCGAAGCTCCACAGAGGCCATTTTGCTTACAGACTATATTAATCTCTTTGAAGAAAATTAAAATGCCATAATACAGAGACAGAAGAACACACGTTTGGAGTAGTCAGGAAGGTTGATACAGGTGTCATCAGCATCAAGCCAAGACGGCATCAAAGTATTGTTTTAGAAGCAAGGTAGTTTGCTTGGGGTTTTGCTGGAATTCCCCCTCCCTCCCCTCTTTTTCAATGAGCTTGTGGTTTATCTGCTGTCTGATGTAATTAACTCACACGTTTTTGAAATTGTATGCTGTGCAACAAATGTATTGATGGCAAATGAAACTCCACTGCTTATGGTATTAGTGCTTGTAACCAGTGCAATGACTCGGGCACAGGCACCACACACCCAACAGATATAACAAGAAGCCAAACATCTGATAACAAGCTCTATCAACAGCATTAGTAAAGAAGTGACAAAGAAAGCAAAGGGTGAAGAAAAAACCAAAACATCGTCAAGAAAACAGTAAAAGGTGTTTTCATGCTCAGCTTCCACCAGAATTATGGGGGAATTCCACCAGAATTAAGTGGGAATGCTTAAAGTATCCTTCAGACCAAGAGAAAAATTCCTGCTGAAATTTTACTTGCTCTTACAATGGACTAGAAAACCTTGCAGGGGTCCTTCCAAGCTGAGCAATTCTGTGATTTGAATAGCTGAGCCATGAACTATGCTTCATCATTTCACACGCTTTAAAGCAACCTTAAGCCTATAAGAATAGCCCCTCCTATACTGATTCTGGTATATACTGTCCCAACACAGACCATTGCATCTCCAGTTCCTTCTCTTCACCTGCAAAGCATCAATTGCCACATGGAGGAGGTCACAGGGGTGAAACAGACCGTCACCCATGTAAGCCACAACACACAAAAATATTTTCCTACCTGCTCTGTGAAGTGCTGGACTCCAAAGAATCAACCAGCTGATCTGCAGGCTCTGTCTTTTGTGGGGAGTCTTCATTTTCTAACAACAAACAGAATATCCAGAGAGAAGGTGAGATAGACATGGCTTTTCAGAATACGCAGACAGGAGGAAAAACTACAGCCAGCCCTCAAACGTTGACAAAGTCACCGGGCTGTGGAACAAAGAGCTGTGCCAACCACTTTTTCACCTTCCAGATCAAAGATTTTAAATCATCTCAACCTTAGGAAAAAAAGAGAACAAAAAGCCACTAATGGTTTTGGTGCAGGGTTCATTAAAGCAGAAATCCTAGCTTAAGGAGGACAGAACAAGGCCAAATTTCATCACGTAAAACTGGGCTGAGAAAGCCCTGGAAAAAGCAATCAGGCAGCGGTTCCCACAGGGCACTGACGAGATGGAAATTCCTCGGTCGCTGCTGAAAGGACCGTCTATAAAGATGGCTCCTGGTCTCCCCTGAGTCCCCTCAACTCTGGGAAAGCTCTGTCCCCATGCACTCCATAGTCCCGCTGTCTGGTGGCAGCGGACGGGGCAGGGACAAGTTGCAGCTTCTGCAGCTCTGTGACAACAGGCCTTAGAGCCGCCAGAGTCAAGTGGGAGCTGGGGTGACACCTCCAGCCCACGGCAGAGACCCACGGGGCCTCTCTCCCCCGGGAAAGCAGAAACACCCCGTTTCCAATAAACCTCCATCAACCCTGGCCCTTCCCGCTGCGGGGAAGAACCAGCGGGAGCTGTTACGGGAGCTCCAGGCGCAGGAGCGGCGGCGGGAGCCCCCTCCCTCAGCGCGGGTGACAGCCGCACCAGGGGGACGCCTGAGCACCGCGGCTCGCCCCTTTGGCCCAGCAGCCACCCCACCGGCACGGTGGCCAACGTTAGCCGCGGACTAATTCCCGACGCTGCCCTTGGGATGGTGCACGGGAGCCAACTGTCAGCGCGGAAATAAGGCTTCTCTCCGAGAGGAACCGGGGAACCCACCACGGAAAGGAAACTCGCGGCAGCCTCACCGGCCGTCAGGCCAGCGCTAAAACAGGCGCCCCCCCCCCGCCCCGCCGNAGAGCCGAGCGGGGCCGAAGCGCTGCGGTCGCCGGCGGCGGAAACAGCCGAGCCGGGGAGATAGCAAGAAGTGAGCGGGTGCCAGCAAGCCCGGCAGAAGGGAGAGGGCGGCGCCTCGGTGCTCTGCCCTCAGCCGCCCCCCCCGGCAACGTAGCCAATCAAAGAGTAGTTCCGCAGAGCCCCCGGGCGCGGGCGGCGGCGTAGGCCAGCAGCGCGGAGGGGGTGGCGGAAGGGAAGAGGGTGTGCGCCTCCAGGAAGTGGCGGTTGCCATGGGGATAGAGGCACAGAAGGACGCGTTACCCGGACACGGCACCGATGGAGGCGAGCTCGGCGCCCGCGGGGTCGGGGGCAACAGAGGGGCTGCAACCTGAGCCCGAGCCCGAGCCCGCGGGTGCGGAGGATCTGCGGGTCGCCCTCCCCTTCCTGGGCTGGAGCGCCGAGGAGGTGGCTGAGTGGGTGGCGCAGCTAGGCTTTCCCCAGTACAAGGTGCGGGGCTGCTGGCTGGAGCGCGGAGCCTCTGCCTGAACGGCCGGCTGAACCGGGGGCCCTGATCTCTGTGTGTGCGTGCGTGTGTGTGTGTGAACAGCGAGGGCGACCCGCTACCGACGGCCCACCCAACTTTGCCTCCGCTTCCCTGCCCAGGAGTGCTTCAGGGCCAACGGTATCACTGGCCGCCGCCTCATCCTTGTGGACTGCTCCAGGCTGCCCGCCATCGGCGTCACGGACTTCGGCCACATGCAGGTCCCCGAGCTCCCTCCGCAGTCCCTCCCAGCCCCGCTCTGACCCTTTCTGCCTGCAGGCCTGCTAGGCTGGATCCTGTCCACCCGGGCAGATTGCTTATTCAAAGAAGGAGCCTGGAGCTGGGCAACCAAATCTGCTCAGCCAAACAAGTTTCTTGAGTATTTTCTCATATAAATCCGTAGCCAGCTGGAGATCCCAGGCTTCCTGTCTGGGACACCACAAGTACATTGGAAATGTTTAAACCCTTCTTTAAGCCTATGTTGCTCCTCTTGCCCTATGAAATTGCTTTTGAGAATCATAGAATGGTCCAGGCCAGAAGGAACCTCTAGGGTCATCTAGTCCAACTTCCCCGCAGTCAGCAGGGACACCCCCAACTAGACCAGGTTGCCCAGGGCCTCCTCAAGCCTCACCCTGAATCTTTCCAGGGAAGGGGCCTCAACCACCTCCCTGGGCAACCTGTTCCAGTGGTCCACCACCCTCAGAGTAAAGAACCTGTTCCTAATATCCAATCTAAATCTTCTCTTCTCCATTTTGAGGCCGTTGCCCCTCATCCTCTGTCACTTCAGGCCTTTGCAAACAGACCCTCCTCAGCCTTCCTGTAGTTCCCCTTCAGGTACTGGAAGGCTGAATGTGTGCAGTTTGTAGATATGCCCCAGAATTTCTTTTCAGTAATTTTCCACTTACCAATTTGTATATCTTCTAAAAATCTAGTCAGATGTAACCTGCAGCAGTTGAGTCACCGATCTCAAGCAGCAGAAGGGCAACTCAGTATTACTTCCTTGTTTTACACTTCACTGAATATAAACAGCATCTCTGTCTCTTCATCATTTTATAAACATGTAACTGTGTGGTAATTTTCCTTTCAAACCTACATCTTCTCTTTAACAAACGCTGGTAGTTCAAGTACCTAGACTGATGTTTAGGGCTACAGTCTGGCCTTCAAAAGCTTCTTGAGGGTCCAGAAAATGAGCAAGTTGACTTAAATTTTATTACCCTCCTCCCCCTCCCTAATGGAAACCACAGAGGGACTTGGGGCTGCATTTACAGAGCCAAATCGTTTGTTTCACATAATGATTTAAAGTCGGTTTCCCCAGGGGACACAAGGTAGCAGTTCAAATAACTGGGAAGAGAGAAAAATCTTTATGCTCCAATGACCGGAGTAGAACACTACTCGTTTTATTCTAGAGCATCAAAAAGACATTTCACCATGGATCTGTATGGCTACACCATCTTAACTGTTTGCTTGAAACAAAATATGCCACTAGAAACATTGACTTGTGCCATGACACTGCTTGTTGGGTGGGGGAGAAGGCACCAAATTACAACTCTTAGTTTTTCAGACAGCAGCCCTCCAAGAGTATTTCTAGTACAAGCTGGTACAGCCCTTCTAGTCATTTGCACTTACTGAAGATGGCAAGAATTTTACAGAATTTGTAAGCCTCACCCTTGCGTGGGGATATAGGGGTTACGGATGGTTGTATCTTAACTGCTGAGAAACACTAAGCCATAGGTTGCAGATGTTTAATCTATTCCTCCTGTAGAAACTGGATTTCCTTGGTGCTAGGATAAGCAGTAGCCAGCATGCTGCAGCCTGCTGGGAAATGAGACTGGCTGTAATGTTTTCCAAAGCTTGCAAGCGAGTTGGGAACATCTCGCAGACTTCAGCGGAACCCACGTACCCTTGAGGATCGTGCCCTACCCTGCTAGTTGTTTATGTTTTAAAGAACTTTGATAGAATCCAAGCCTGAGGAGCCCTGAGCAGGATGTAGCCCTATGTGTCTTTCAGGAGCTAAGTATTAGAGCACTTGCAAAGTTAAGGCCCTAATCCTGGGCACATCAGCTTCCCAACAAGAAATATGGATGAAGAGCTGTGAACAGTTGAAACTGAGATAATTACTATAGAAATAAATGTGATAGTATCAGCTTGGTGAGACTGAAACATTTTGCAATTTAGGGGAAATGCCAATTTGGAGAGAACTACGCAGTGAATTATGTGGAAGCTATGCAGCATGGACAAGTAAATTACTGCTGGGTTTGTTTCCTCTATAGTGGTCTTTAAAATATTAAAGCCACTGAATACGCTATTTTGGGGTTCTTTTGCTATTAGAGAAAGTAGCTTTACTTCTCAGAGTAAAGCCAAAGCTGGGGGAAAGTTTTGAGCAAATGTTGTGAAAGATCAGTAAAACCTTGTGAATTGTATTTTGAAGCTTGGGTCAAATTGGAAGGTCACAAAGGCCAGCAGTGACAGGACAAGAGGCAGAGGCTTCAAGCTGGAGAAGAGCAGATTTAGACTTTATATTAAGAATAGGTTCTTTTCTCTGAGGGTGGTGGACCACTGGAACAGGTTGCCCAGGGTGGTGGTTGAGGCCCCTTCCCTGGAGATATTCAAACTGAGGCTCAACAAGGCCCTGGGCAAACCTGGTCTAGTTGGGGGTGTCCCTGCTGACTGCGGGGAGGTCACACTAGATGACCCTAGAGGTCCCTTCTGGCCTGGACCATTTTATGATTCTCAAAAGCAACTTCAAAAATAAGGGCAAGGCTCTGTTCACTCACATGTTCGGGTCCAGCTGGCTCAGATAGCCAGTCACCCATCATTTTCTTAATGAGCAGTACGGCTGATTGGTTTAATTAGTTTTTTCCACCTCTTCCGTGTGTAGACTCTGTTGTTGACAATACAACTCAGCAAACAGCCATGTTTTTGCATTAGGCAGAACAGACTCCAGCTCATTCACCCATAGCTTGTTTGTTCTGCAAGTGCAAAAAGGAAAGCAGAGCTATTTGTGCTAAGAGACCAGATGTGATGCCATAACCCACAGTAAAGCTGGACAATGACCAGTCTGCTCTGCTTTTACAATGTCACTTGAGCTCACAGGTTCAGATCTCCCTCAGGTTGCAACTTCAAGTATGAAACTGTTCCAAAATTCAGAAATTCCATTCTTTTTTCCTGCTGCTCTGACACAGACTGAATGGTATTAACTGTTGTGCTGTGAATAAGAATTGCTGGTATTTTGTATTTCAGGAGATTTCACGACATGTGCGAGAGTTGCTGGGGACGGAGGAGCCTCTCTTTGACAGATCCATTGCTCTCCCATACAGAGACAACATGGGTCTCTTCCTGGAGCAGAAATCCCGATCAGGAAAGAAAGCAGATGCTCTCACTTTCTCACGGTTTGTCCAAGAAGCAGGACTGGAGCCCTGTGCTACAGTTCCTCCTTTGCAACGAGCCCAGACTGGGGCAGAAGCAGACGCTCTCCCTGTATCGCAGGGCACCCAGAGGCAGGATTAGAGACTCACATTGGAGGTCCACCGTTGTGGGAAGCCTGTCAGGGACAGCAGAATAAACCTTGCAGTTTGTCCACAGAGGTACAGTTCCACCTTGTCCCCAGTATAGAAGAGAGCCATTTGATGACAGCAAACACCCCCATATTGGCTCTTTCTTCCTGTAGTTCATTTTCTTCTAGTTCCTTAGTTCTTCTAGGAACTAAGTGAAGCAGAAGGTATAAATCAGACTGTACCACTCTCTGTCTTTCACTTCTGTTTCACAGTTCATTACAAAGACCAATAAACAATAAACATATTTTAATTACCAGTGATTGCTAACAACTTCCCTGCAGCTCAAGTGAATAGATTTCTCCCAGGCTTTAGCGTCTGCAGACTGGGCACACCGTTAAGCCTAGATGTAAGATCAATGGCATATGTAATAACTTATTATGGTATAATATATATATTATACAGGTGTGGTGACAGCTGCTGCTGGCGATCGTAATTAAGTGAGGGTCCTAGTTACAACATGCACAACTTAGCCCTGGCCTCACCATAGAAATTATTTCCTGAGAGGCCAAACCAGGCAGTGGTTTCTCACAGTAAACTACTGAAACACATGATAGATGATGGCAGGAAGTGTAAGAGAATATTGTACGCTGGACTAGAGAATCTGTGAGATAAAAAATGCTTTGTGCTGGGTGGGTTTGGACAGAATTATGGTTAGCTTCTTTTGCCTTGAGAGAAGTGTCACATAGTCTGTGGTGGTGGGGTGTGTTATCACCACCATGGAAGTATGAATAAGCGCTGATTAAAGCCTGGCTCAACAGAAAAGGTTCTCCTGACTAAATTATTACTGTTTTGTTAGGCATCAATGTCTTCCTTGAGATATCCTATGGAACAATTATTTAAAAAAAAACCCAAACCTGGGCCCAATCCTATTTAGTGGCTATGCCAAAGCCATAGCCACTACAAAATAACTGTAACTGGTTTGTAATTCTGTTTTCTCTTGAAACTGCAACAGAAACCCAGTGAAACTGAAGGAGTTTGTAGGCCAAGATGACTGTAATAAGCAAACTCAGACCTAAATAAAGCACAACTCAGGCAGATGAGGAGAAGCAAGTTTGCTGATCAGTGTAGAGAGGGAGACCTGGAGAAGCAAAGGTGTATATAGGGTTATTGGCTGGAATATTTTGAATAGTCCAAGAGCAAACAGTGCTGGGTTTTGAACCCCTAAGGCTGGAATGAGATCTCAGGAAAGCATTCTGCTGTGGGCTTCATTATAGTTTATGAGGATTTGGAGACACAGCCAGCAGTTTCCTCTGGGGTTTCTGAGAAAGCAGCTGTAGATAACGAAGACTTGTCACCCAATGTCACACCAGGCTCCACTACAGCTGAATTAAGAGGTGTCTTGGTGCTGATCAACCTGCATTGCTTTGTAGGCCAGTCTCCAAAAGATGCCTGGTACTGTGGAGCAAGGTGGCACCAGACAGCAGCTGGGTAAAGGGAGACACTCAGTTGTGCAGCTGCCAGGTCAAAGCAGGGGAAAGTTCTGGAAAGAAAAAACAAGTGGAAATATTTATGAGCATTAACAGTCTGAAGCAGCTTGCTAATAACTTAACAAGTAATGGTCTCTTTCTTGGGTCTTTGAGAAACAATCATACTCAGAGATTTGAGTCTGAAGTGTTCCAGGCATTACTCTGCCATGTGGAGCAAAACTGAGCCTGACGGCTCTAGAACAATCCAGCACAAGCAGGAGTCCTTTCCCTGGAGCAGCGTTCCCCTGACTAAACATCCTCAACAGTCTAATGGGCTTTTATTGCTAATACATGGTCCAAGGTGATCTTCCCTAGCAGGTATGAGGTCCTAAGGGCAACTCACAGTTCGGTACCTTCCAGCCCAACGAGACAGGTCACGCTTCAGCTGTGGATTGAGGTAAGTTTCAGAGCAAAGAGGAAGCCTGGACAAGCAATGCCTCAGCATTCACCCCTTTACTTGCTCCTTTTGAGTCACCAAAGAGCCAAAACCGTTGCTAACAAAACTCTTGCAGACAAGCCGTGGGCAGGAAGTTTTCTGCTCTGCACAGGTGGGGTAGCATTCAGGAAAAGAGAGGTCACTGAGTGATTTCAGTGCTTCTGCTGAGGCAGGCTCTGCCACGTGCTGCTGCTCAGGGCTGCGCAGGAAACAGCCACCGGCCATTCAGCATTGATTCTTGTTTTCCCTGCAGGACAAACAAAACCAAATGTCAATTACCAGTGTGCACACAGGTGTGAAGAGATAGTCTCATCTCCCTCTCCTGTGAAGAGTCACACTGCTGATCAACCAGAGCCGCTTTATTTAAAACCTCTGATCTAGGATCATTTTAGGTGAAAGATGCTGAAATGACTAGTAACTAGTCCAGTATGGCTTGCTTTGGCGGTGGCTCATTCTTATTGAGGGAACAGGAGTCCTTTACAGGCTGCCTATAAAGTCATGTGCCCCCTCAGCCATCGTGGCATTAGGAGCACCAGAGCTGCTTCAGGGTTCAGCATTCAGCAGCTGGAGGATTGGAAGGGCAGGCAGAAGCGTGTGACGAAATCAGGATGCTCAGAGGTGGCAGCTGGCATGAGGAACAGCACATCCATAGAGACAAAATTTGTGTCTGAGGGAAAAGAAAAAGATTTTGGACTGTGTTCTTGCTCAGAAAGTGTCCCTCAGCTCCTGCTCACTGATAGAGCCTCAGAGCTACTCCCGTTTCACGAAGGGAAGCTGGTGGCAGGTACAAGGAAAGCAGTGCTCCTCAAAGAAAGAGTGGCCCCTGGTGTGTTAATCGGAGAAACTGGCGAAGGAGACACAAACAGCCTCATTCTGCCCATCTGCTTATTGTGCGTGACTACCCCCTGTAGTCGGCTCCAGCATTAGCTCTCCAGCGGCAGGATTTCTCTAGGAGGGTGTTCTGCCCCACGCTGCCTTCCTAAGGGAATTATCACAGCTCAGACCCAAAGCTTTGAATCAAACCAGCAGGGAAACAGCCGAGAGCAACTCCCCAGAAGAGAAGCTGCCAAGTTCAAGCAAGATAATAGCGCTTTTACCCGGGGAACAACAGGGGCGCGTTGCCTGCACCAGCAGCAGGGTCTCGCCGCGCCCCCGGGACTGTCCCCCTCGGCCCCCGCTCACCGATGGGCTCCTGACCAGGGCGCTGGTACTGCGACCTCATGATGGCACTGTAGCAAAGGAGTTGCTTCCACTTGAAAGCGGAGACAACTGGAATGAGCGGTACCGGGAGAGGATGCTCCTGCGGAGCCCGGGCTGCGCTGCGGCGGAGCAGGTTCCCGGAGCCTACGGTGGGTTTTTTACTGCGTGAGGGAAACTCGGAGGAAGCCGCAGGGAATAAATCCATGTCTCAGTCAAGAGCTGCTGGGATTCATCCCATTAACTGAACTTCTAATGGCTCCTTTCCAATAGCCCTCTTAACCAGTGAGGACAGTTCTTCCCGTTAGATGGATCCTCACTGCGTTGAAGTTAATCCGTGTGCTTTATCACTGCCGATGCCGAGATGGTCACAGTAGAATTGGTAACTCTGCCACGTAGTTGTCTGTGTTAAAAAAAAAGAAAAAGTGTAAAAATAATCCCTTGCACTTTCTCTCCCAGTACTCATAGATCATACCACAACTGCAATGGTACATGGACATGTGGAGGTCCAGGTCCCTCCCTGCTGCAGGCAGATTCCCTCAAGCAAGGTCTCTCCTATCTTTTCCTCTCCTTTACCCCCTCCATCTGAATCCCCACCACTGGTCTGCCCTGCCTTAGCCCTGTAAGGAACAGCCAGCATCACCCAGGTGTAGCTAATGGGGCAGAAAACAGACTTAGCTGGTAAGGAGGAGGAAGCAGTTATCTTTTACAGGATCTACAAACCTTTTCCTATTAAACGGCCTTGCCTATTGCATGAAGAGCAGTGTCACGTTTGGGCCCTCACTGGTCACCTCAGCAGAAGCCCAGGACAGGACTGGCCTGACTGCAGGGGCTGTGCAACCCCAGGGGTGAGGAGCAGAGGGTACAGCTCATAGCCCTGCACCCAGAGCCCTCGGGAGAGCCTCGGCAGCAGCAGCTTAAAGTGAAGCACGATGGGTTTGCTTTTTTGGCCGAGGAGACAGGAGGCTGCTGCTTTGCAGCCTGTTTCCTGCACTCTCACAGCAGGTTATCTCACAGCGATAGAATCTGAGGCCCTGGCAGGACTAGGGTTTCAGTGCCAGCGTTGTGTTTGATCTGGGGCTCCCTTGACTCCTTTTGCTCATGTTTTCAGGTTTATAGCCGCAAAGCCTACACCTTCTTCTAGACATACAGAAAGCTGAAACTGGAAAGTGTTCCCATGACTCCAGCAGCTGGGGACTTGGGGAAGTGACCAACGGTGACAAGGTTTACAAGGATGTTTCACAATAAAATTGTGAGAGGCAATAAGAGCTGTGCTCTGTGCTTGCAGCGCTGTGCTTACCCTGGGATGTTCCAGCCGACAGCAGCATGTCCAGGCTCTGACGTGGTCTGTTTTCCCTGAGGAGTGGGACAGTGGTGACAAGGCTGTAAACAATGCTGGGTGTCTGGATGGCAGGCTGAATGATGAAGCAGTTGGATGGCACATGTGATGGGAGGCAGCAGAGGAACACCACATCTGCTCAGGCCACCAGCTGAGCTGTAAAAGCACACGAGCCCCTGCTTCTGCAGTCTGTTGTGACAAGCATGGAGGAAGGGACTGAAGAGCCCACAGAAGCAGCACTAGTGATCGACCAGTACCTCCGGGCACCAACCTGTGCTCTGCCACACGCAGGTGAAACACAAACCACTGCCCCCAGGCTGGGAGGTGACTTCAGCTGCTGCCCATCACTGTTCCTACATGGCAAAAGGCAGCAGCAAAGTGCCATGGAGGAGGAGGCAGCCTCTCCGTCAGGAATAGACATGCAGAGAGCTCAGCTGCCTGGCCCCAGTTCACGTAGGCTGATTTAAAGCCTTTAGCTGAAACAGTTGAGCCTTGGAATCTGGCTAGTTCTCAAAATCTATAAAAAGCTGTTTAATAATCCCTGCTTCCTCTCTGCCCTGAGATGATTAGGATGAGGATTTTATTGTTCCAAGCATCTCCCTGCAGGACCGTTCTCCCCACGTGCCTTGTTTTATAGAAGAGCTGGAGCAGTTGAGTTTGTATGCAAAGCTGCTGTAACACTGCAGGGTGAGCTCCTCTCCTGGCTGGACATTCAGAGCCCAGGGAGAAACACCCTGGACATTCAGAGCCCAGGGAGAAGCTTGTCTGCGTAGCTGCCCCTGCAGCTGTGAAACAAGGAGAGGGACATCTCTGTTTGGGCACTGTTGCTCATCCCGTCACTTTGTCTCTGTTGGGTGAGTATTTAACAACCTGGAGCCTCAGTCACCAATTTTGAAGACCCACAAAAATAAAGGGGACTAAACGGAAACAGTCAGCATTCAAGGAACAGGGTTAATGATCCATCACACTCAGACAGGACTGGTAAAAAAAACCCAAACAACTAAATTATTGTTTGGTGGACAGTGGGTTTCCAACTAAATAAAGATCTTTTCTACAACAGCATCCTCTGCTTCCCAATAAAAAACCCAACCAAACCCTGGGGTTTCCACACCTCCAATATTTTTGGCAGAAACATGTTACTCAGTGAGTTCTGACTGAAGTGCTATGAAAATGGTGCAGCTAAAAGTCCCAATATCCAGGCCCAGGCTGGGGGAACACTAATGCAGGCTCTCAGGCTGCCAGGTGGAAACACAAAACACTGGAGCCCAGAGTCCAGCTCAGCACCGGGAGCTGGTACGTTGCTTCATATAACCTTCACCCTCCTGTGACCACCCCTGCAGCAGCAAACTCCGCCTCATTAAAATTAATCCACTTGGGCTGGTGGCATTGAAGGTGTGAAGGAAGGTACTTCTGCAAGCAAAGCCACCCTGTGGTGACACGCACTGTGCTTTTCAGGAGATGAGAAAACATCCCACATACTCCCTTTGTGGGACGTGTAATAAATTGATTAGCAAACAGAGTGACAAAGTGCTCAGCGTGGGAAGGAAATAAACAGCCCAAGGAGAAAAAGACAGCTTTATTTAAGGAACTGAAGTGAGGTCTGGAAGGATGAAGCCAGCAGTTGCCTGAGGAGTTGTGTTTCTGTGAAAGTGCAATTCAATCCTTCCTGGCATATCACTCTCGGAGAAAAGAGCTGCTGCTGGGACCAGCAGGTTTGGGCCAGCTGAGAGGGGTCCCTCCTTGTTCTCCATCCAACCCAGCAGAGCTCTGACCAGCTCCACACTAGGTTCCTGTTCTTCATGGAAAAAGGGATCTTCCAAGAACTGCAGAGTGCCAGCACAAGGGCACTGGCAGAGCCTGCCCTCTTTTTCTAGGGTGAGCCAGAACAAAACAAAACAAACTGTAAGGTGCAGCTGGTCATTTCTCCCAACACACTGTGGTGAGGGGAGAACACAGTCCAGAAGGCTCTACTCCAGCCACAGCCACAACTGATGATGCTCAAGCCAGCTTGAGTGTTACAGGGACTGTTCAGCACTGTCTGGTGGAGACCCCACAAGTCTGACTGACCTGCTCCTCTTGCGAGAATAAGGCCAGGTACAACCAGAGCACACGTTACCTTGCTGTGCCCAGCTACTTCCCTCTGTAAGGGACAGCCAAGACAAAGAGAACCAGATTCCAAAAAGAATCAACCCTGGTGGATCAGTACGATGGTTTCTCTGGCTATGTTGGAACAGCTGCCTTCAACCAGCCTGAGTGTCACTGTCCCACAAGCCACGGGCACCCACTGTCACCGAGGAACGTTGATCATGCAATGAGTAGTAACAGAGTTGCTCTGTTGGCACCACACTGGGTTTTGCAGCTTCCTCTTTCACTGGCAAGGCAACGGCCAAGCAGGCTGCTTCACAGGCACTCAGTTCTTCCATCGGATTTGCTAAAAGAGAGAGTAAGGTGTGACTGACACCAGTGCTGAACACAGATCCCTCAGGGGCCAAGCTGGCGAGACCCAATCCCTGACAGGGACTACAATGGCCAGAGGGCGCTACTTTTATCTGTTTCACCCTTCATTCCTACACTGAAGGCAACCCCAAACCTAGTATTAGCTTCCCAGCAGGGATAAAAAGTACACAGGATAGCCATGCCCTTACACCTAATCCATGGCCATCTCTGATGAGAGTCTCTGGAAGAAAAAGCAGGTGTTTCTTACCATGTTGTTGAGAATGCTGTTTATCTTCTCTTCTTCCGCAGAGCCTCGCTCCACCTTGCATTTATATGCCGTCAGCTGAATGCGATCCTTTAGATCCTTGTAGGTCTAGATAAACAGCAAAACCAGCCCCCTGCTTACACAGTTAGATGGTGCCCTGTAGATTAACTGGATAACTCTTCAATCCCTCCTCAAGTTCCCACCGCAGCACAGTTCCACAGTACAACTGCCAGAAGCCACACACTGGCTCAACTTGGCTTCCCCTGGGAACCACAGCATTGTTCCCAGGCCACAGAGATAAACAAACCCCACCAGGCATGTGACAGCAGCGGCACACAGCAGGGCACAGGAAGGCCAGGGAGAAAAAGCAGGCTCATGTTCCATCTCTTCACACACACAGCAGAGACCTACCTCTATGACAACATCATGGCACTTGTATTTGGTGGCGAGGTTCAACCGCGTCTCCACATCCTCCACCAGACGCACATACTCCTGCAGCACCTGCGAAGGAAAAGTGGCTCAGCTGCCTTCTGCAGGTACCTCCTGTCTCATTCTCTCACTCCAGTCACAAAACACTTCAAGGTCGCTGGTCACATAGACTTGACCCCTTCCTTCCTAAGGTAACAAGTGACCAGGACAAGACTGCTCAGGACCCCAGAGGCAGTAAAGCTTTTCTCACAAAACTTGGGAGTCCTAGGCTACCTTGTTCCTGAGGACTGGGCTAACCATTGCCAGCCAGAATAAGCACAAGCAAAGTTAACGTAGCAAACAAAGGTGGCAACACACCGTGGGGAGAAAGCCCCCAGACAACTCTTGCAGTCAGACCTAGGCCCTAGCCCTCACTGCTACTCACACTTCTGTGGATGTGTGGGTCGCTCAGCTGAGTGCTGCATCCACCTGGCAGAGTCAGCAGCTCAGCAAGCTCTTCTCCCACTCTCAGCTAGGAAGCAGCTCACTTGGGGAATCATTCACACACACACCCCAAATGCCAGTGAAGAACAGCAGGACACAAGCAGTGGTTCCTTGCTCACCTGCACAGGAGCATTGTTCCTCTGCAAGATCTCCACCACCCGGTGGAAGCCAATAGGTGCCTTCTTCTTGGTGTACCCCAGCCAGTTCTGAAACAAGCACCAAACCCGATGTTAATCCTAAAGGACAATCCCTTCAGCACAAGGACCTGTTTTTCCCCCAGTGCCAGCAACGTACAGCATACCACCAGCCACCACATGCCCCTCTGGCAGAGCCCTTCATGCAGTGGCTGGGCACAAGTTGGCTGCCAGGCCTTTGGTAACAGAGCACAGGGGCAGCCCCCTTCTCTGACCTTGTTGCTGCAGCCAAGCCAGGCCCAGCAGAGGTCTTAGGCAGGGAGAAAAGAAACATATTGCAACACCCTCCAGCAGAAGTGCTGGGTCCTGCTGAAATAAAACCAGTCTGTCCAGTAACTCCAGAACAAGCCAGCTATCAGTAGTAGATACCAGTACCTAGAACTGACTCCCCAGCAAGGCTTTCCACAGCTCACCTTGGTGGTGAAGAGGGCATCCACATCATCCCAGGCTCGCAGCTTGGCACGGGCAGCCAGGGCAGTCAGCACATACTGCTTATCAGGAATCTGCAAAGCAGAGAGCTCCAGTCAGAGCGCTGGCACAGCTCAGGACTGTGTGGGTTGGACAGGAATGGCTTCTGCTCCCAGCCCTGTCAGGACCCACACCAACAGCCAGGCAAAGAGGTGAGACACTGCCTGAGGCCAGAGCCAGCACTGCAGAGAGCAGGAGGTAGAGATTTGCAAGTTCTGCTGCAGCCAGGGCACATCCAGTGAAAGCCTCCAGGTGGCTCCCCCACTTCCCTTTCTGAGTCTCCACAATGGCCCTGCCCAAGGAGGACACAATGCCCCCCTCCCTGTCTTACTGCTGAGCCCCTCAAGCCTCTCCTATCCAACCACCTCGCTAAACACAATGTGGCTGCCCACACTTTCAGCCAGTGCTCCCCCAACAACAGGAGACTCACATACCTTAAATGTTTTCTTCAGGTTGGTTGGGCTGCTGAATGTTCCCTAGAGAGAGCAGACAAGTCAATGCAAACTCATCAGAGCAGGTCTTGGGAGAGGTTCAGACACCTGCAGTAAGGCATATGCTTCACTCAAGGTGAATCTCCCCAGTTTTTTACCACTTTTTGCTCATGTCAGTGCCACAGGAGGAAACAACAGGCAGAAGAGAACCACTATCCCACCCCATCAGCTCTCTGGTTTGATTTCTCTGCATCCTCATCAGCTCTCTGGTTTGAGTTCCCCTGCATCCTCAACTGGTGCACTTCCAAGACCACCTCACCACTAAGGGCCAATATTTGGCTCCTTGGAGCCAGAAGTAGAAGACAGTGGTGTCTAGGAGGCAACTCTCTAACAGCCTGTGCCAGGTTGGACATACCATCTTAGAGCACAAAAGAAAACTAGAAACTGGTCCTGGACGAACAAGGGGAGCTGAGTTCCTCTAGGTCTCTCTGAGAGATTAAATATGACCTCCCTCCCCCTATTTCCTATAACATGCCCCAGCTTAACCATCCCACATACTGAGGGCTACAGGGATGAGATGTAACCCTTTCTTTTCTCCCACATCATCCTCACCTCAGCCTCTGTGTAGTGGTAGAAACAGGAATAAAAGAGGGTGGTCACTAGTGGCATGTTGAGAATTGAAGCCTTACGAGGATATTTCCGAAATATCTCTGACTGCCCAGCAGACTCCAAGTGCCGATCATTGGCCTGTGGAAACAGAAAGACAGAGGGTGACCATGGACCAAGGCAAGTACCTGAGCTTCTTGTGGGGTAGAGACCTGGGGGAGGTGTTGTGATAGCAAAGGACAAGCACAGCCTCAACGTGCCATGAAGTCCCAGGTCTGGTATTTCACACGTACCTGGCACAGTGGCTCGGACAGCAGCTACACTACACTAGCCAGAGCAGGCTGGTTAGATCCAAAGTGGTGTAAATTAGGGACAGGAAGAGATCTCACAGCTAGTCCCAGTTATCTCCTGACCAGCAGGGAAGATTTCATACCTCAATGATGATCTGTCGCTCCAACAGGGTATAATGGTCTTGAATGTGGGAGGTATCCTCAGCTGAAAATGGTAGCCTGGCCAGACATGGAGAAAGGAGACATTATCAGCAGCTCTTAACACAGGACACTTAGAAGGATGTTCTTCTCTACCAAAGATGCTCCACACACAGAGAAATGTGGGGAACACCTCCGATTCTCCACAGCCTGAGTGGCTAGTAGGTACTCAAGCTCCTGCCCCGCTGCTCTCTCCAACTGACTCTCTCCTAGACAGGCTCCAGAGAAGGAAAAATGATGTGGCTTCTCTCACAGAGCAACCTAAAGCCAATGCTACCAATTTCCTCAAGTACTCAGGCACCCAAGCTTTGATCCTTCGCAACCTGAAGGGTCAATGATGAGAAGGTCCCTGAAGCCTGTTTGCCCCTAGGCAGCAAAAGCTGCTGGACTAGTGATCGCCACAGATTCTTCCTCTCTGGACCACATTCTTCCCACAACACCCCACTCCTACTCAACAACCCAAACCCAACATCGGTTCTCAAACTACATGGCACTGGGACAGAGGTCTCATTTTCTTTACTACCACCTTCTGTGAAGCACCCACACCCCTCCCACCCTCTTGCATTTCTTCTTACCCAATGCAGCCTTTCAGAAATTCCCTCCTTTTTTCCACATCTTGGATGTTCAAATGCTCCCGGTACTGGGACAGCTGGAGGGAGAGGGAAAAGAAGCACAGTCTGTTCTCAAGGATTTGGGAAATACAGGACTCCAAAGGGCAAAATGGGGATGCAAAGCCCTCGCCTGACTAGCAGACACCCTGCAGCCAGCCTCCCCAGGCCCTACACTCCTTCACTGAGGCAAGGGAGCTTCTGCTCCTGGGAATACTCACAGCAACTTCCTCAGTCCTGTCTAGGAACCTGCAAAATGGAATGGGCAAGCATTAACTTGGAGGCAGATTCCAGGCAGCCTGCTCAGCCCCGCCACAAGGCTGGGCAAGAGCCTCACCTGAGCAGATCCAGAAGCAACTTCTGCTCACCCATCTCTTTGAGGAAATGGATGAGGTGACACAAGGCCACTTGCCGTACCTCTAGCTCCCGAAACAAGATCTCTACAGCAGAGAGACATACACAGAGGTGGGTAAAGTAAGTTAGCACTAGCAAGCCAGAGGGGGCTAAGCACTGTTGAAAGCCATTGGCAGGATTCAACAGCCTTATCCCATGTCAAAGCAGGGTCTTGGAGGCTAGAGCACAGAAGAACTCATTCACCAGGCTGCCAGCTGGATTCACAGCAGTGTGCTACCCCTACAGATTCTTTTTTCATTCACCCCATTATCACCACCAGCACCACCTATCCACTGCTGACAGCTCCTCTCTGGGCCTTCAGAGGCATCATCATCCTCCCTCCTGTCTTACACTCATTGCAAAAATATTTCATGCTCAGTAAAGCACCAGTATCCCAGGTGCTCTCTTTATGACTTGAAAGTCATAAAGTCAGTGAAAGAACTCTGCCCTTAACTGAAACAGGCTATAGAAACACTGGCCCCAGTCACACTTACCTCTCTTTAGTGTCCGTTTCAGGAATATCAGGACCTGTGAGCACAGAGAGGCATCTCTCAGCTGACCAGATCAGTCTTACCCAGAATTCAGACAGACAGACAGACAGCAAACTGGTCAAGGCCTGAGGAAGCTTTTGCAAAGAGCCTCTGAAGACACAGCTCTTAGTGAACTGAATTCTGTGGCCCACTAGACACAGGACAAACAGTGAGCTAGGGTCATAGCTGCCCCAAGTAGCTGCCTAAGCTTCTACTCTGGAGCTTACATAAGCAAGACCAAGTTACAAAGACATGCCTTTCCAAGAGAGATCCAATGGCTTAAAAGACCTGGATGACAAACACTCTGACACAGTCCCATTTGTTGCCTGATGCTTTGGAAGTCAGATAAACTGGAAAGGCCCTTGAATCTTCTGTGCTGCAAAAAGCTGCTCAGCCTTCAAAAAGCTGCTGCAACGATCTGTAAGGCTGAAGCATCAGGTTCCTTGATATTAACCTGACATGAATCCTGCACGTGGCAGGAAAGCCAGCAGGAATATGGAATTTCCCAGTCTTAAGCTTTGACACTTTTTACGAACTACTTTGTTTTAAGTGAAGAACCCCCACCCATATTGCAAGATTAGGTGGCCAACTGACTGCATTCACACAAGCACCCTCCATGGGGTCACCCAGGAATTCCCAGCCCCATATGGCCCCAGCAGGACTCACAGCTGTAATGACATTCCCATCATGCCCTGCCACAGCTTCATCCAAGAGCACCAGCTTATCCTGCAGGGAGCGAAATCTCTCTAGAGAGCAGATCTGGAGACAGAAAGAGGTATAAGTAGGCATATGGGACATCAGGCAAGCCCCAGGCCGAACCACTCCCAAGGTACTACCTATTCTTCCCCCACAAGCCCTTAAGTGACATGGATAACTGTCCTGCCAACCAGTAGAGAACTTCTAATTTAACTAAAACAACGTGCTGCATGATCCCTGTGAATCTGTCCAGAGGGGATGCAGAATTACCCCTCATTACTGCCCAGGCAAGGAGAGAAGATGTGGTACATTCAGCACTAACAACCTTCTAACAAGGCAAGACTTCCCTGCACACCACAAACCACCAGACCTGACAGGAGGAGGGAATGTTGCAGGGCCCCTTCTATGGAGGAGACCAGAAAAGTTGTGAGATTCTCCCTCCCGTCTTTGTGGCATCTCTTGGCCTTTAGTTCATTTCAGCCTTTGAGGAGACACATGCAGAGTAAAACCATAAGTCCCCTGTGCAAACCAAAGCAGCTGAGACCAAGATTCCAGCTCCAGTGTAACCGAGATTGTTTCTGTCTTCTGCTCCCCATTTGTCATCAAATAAGAAGGGAAGTAAAGCCCCACACCCTTGGATTTTTTTCACCAACCCAACCCCAGGGAACTGAAAGGGTAGAGAGGGTCACAGCAGTGCAGACACCTCCTGTCAGAGCCTAGCTCATGGGACAACTCAAGTAAACAATGCAACAAAACCCTCAGGAACTGCTGCTGCTCCTGAGATAATGTGATCCCAGCACTCCCACCTGGCAAAGCACCATCCTCGCTAGATGCTGCCAGCAACATGGATCCCCCTCCCTGCTCCCAGAGCAGCCAGGAGCATGGGGGGAAGTGTAAAGCAGTTTAGGATCACCCACCCTCTGTCTCTTGCAAGCAGATGGGAGTGGGAAGTCCTTACCTTGCCCCTCTGCATTCGCCTGACTGTATCTTTGGGGCTCCAATCACTGCTGTAATCCTGCCACAAGAAAAATAAAGAGCTCTTGAGCCTCAAGAGGACAGATCATACCAGTAGTCCCCAAGCTGCTTTCCACTTGTGCTAGATCAGAGTGGTGGCCCACATGTAGCTTCTCAGACTACTACACCCAGCTGTTCCAGTGTGGCTGATAGTAGGATGTGTCCCTACAGTGTCCAGGTGCACTGGTTCAGGTTGTTGGTGGAGAGGGAAGTTAGAGGCTCAAACTTTAACACAGACTCTTTCTATTGCCTCAGTAAGGTCTGGCATCACATCCTTTATAAGAAGTGCATTTCAACAGGTTGCCCTCCTTACAAATTAAAGCTCCAGTATTGCTCAAAGGACAAACAAAATACATGCAAAACTGATAAACCCCAAACTGAGGGGGAAGGAGTCAGTTTCTTGCCACAATTCAGGCAGACTTCTGCTGGTGAACCTTCCACAGCAGCGTGGAGAGTGCAGGGACAGCAGCTTCAGGCAAGCTCTTAGAGTTGCGTAGGACTAGAACAATATGACAAAGGCACTGAAGCCTGTAGTGAGCCCATCTTAAGGTAACAGGCAGCTGCTGCTGCAATGACCAAAGTTGTTCCCCTGCAGCTGTCACCATCTGGAAGCACTGGATAAAAAGTGACAATGGCCTGAGCCACTCCTGAACTCAGACTCCAAGTACGCATCGAAGTCTTTGTGAGGCACTCGAGCCAGTGGTTATAATTCACCCTTCTGCCTCAAAAAGGCCAGAGAAAGGGAGTAACCAGAACCAGCTCCAAGAACATTGAATTTTAAATTAATTGAAGATTTACCAAAAGCCCAAATCTAAAGAAAAATAAAGGGCTGACCTAGTCCTACTAGGGGACCACTGCACATGAATCTCTCAACTAAGCGTACAGCTGAGTATCCAAGCGTACTGATCACCAGGGTTCCCACCAGCAGAACCTGTGGCCAGGGGCAGTTCCACAGCCTGTCACTGTCAGGACACCAGTTCAAAGCTGCCACTAACTTTCCCATCTTAGCTCCACCCCACTTACAATACTCCTGCCTGCTTTTAAGAGACTGTACAACCCTTCCCCTTCCCGCTTCACTGCCTCTGCAAGGCACAGAACAGCACACAACAGGGCACATTTATTTCTCCTGCTGTGCTTTCAGGAAGTGCTGCTTGTTAGGTTATGTGATTAATGACTAATCAACATAAACACACCAACCTGGTGAGGATCAGGTGGCCAAGGACAGGTGGAGAAAACCCAGTAACCTCATCGGTGCAATCTGAGCACTCTGACTTGGCCTCTCCTTGTCACCATCCAATGAGGCAGATTTAGGTCATTTATCCATTGCATAAAACCCTCTAAGATAAGTAAACTAAAGAAACTTTCCCCAAACAACCATGAAACCCTAAAGAGGCATAGGACTTTGTTTGAGATGCAGGGGAAAGAGAATCCTAGCATGTTTTAAGAGAGTTGTGTAAATGTGTGAGGCTTATTATGGAAATCTACAGGAAAGACAAAAGGCAGGGAAAGGGAGGAATCAAAATTAATTGGGCAGGAACAAGCATGGGAAAAGAGAGGGGAAAAGGGGCCATAGGGTGCCAGCCAAGTTTAAACAAACAGCTAGTTAGTCTGCCTAAGTCCTGCAATGGATCGCTACAGTCTAATATTCTCATTAAATTCTATATTTAACCAGCTTCTGTGTGGGTAGGCTCTCTACTGCAAGTGCATGTGTTTGCACAAACACTAGTGAACTTCAAGCTCAACCAGCCAGTGAGCAGAATAAGCAGCCTGAGTACCAGGAATTGGAATGGGACCACAAAACCTGGGGGCTCAAGGGTCCAGCTGCCAGCAACTGGAAGAGACTGGGGTCTGTGATGCAGCTATAAAAAAAACCCTGGATGTCTATGACCAGCTACGGGAGACACCCATAGATTGTGTGTATGTTCCACTAGTGGAATTCAATCCTGATCAGACACTAAGGAGGCTCAGGATCAGGCTTGAGTGTTGTGTGTTCACATGTCTGTTGATAAAGGCATTAGTCTGTGTTAATAACCCATTGTCTGTGTTAATGGGTGTGAACAGCTGTAGTAGTATTGTGCACATCTGTATCTATCAGGAACATGAGCTCAGTCCCGTTACTGGTTGGACCTGGGGACATGGAACCACAACCTCACACCTAGTAGAAAAAATCCACCCAACCCCCAAAATCCACTATATTCTGCAACACCTAACACTGCCTATCTGGGAGGAGAACACTTCCACCAACTGGAACTCCACCTCTGTGCAACTCCCTCTGTGCTGTCCCAGTGATTCACAAACAACAAATTTAGAAGCCTATAAATTTAAAAAACTTAAAAAGCACACATGATGCCAATTATCTGACTCAGCACAAAGCAGCTTACAGGCAAAGCAGTATTTAGAAATCCTTTCCACAAAGACTGCTGGGCTATTCAGTAGAAGGAGTAACTAAGACCCCCACCAAAGCTCCCGACTTCTGAGGAAAAACAGAGACCCCCTGAATTACTGTGAGGCTGCATTTTGCAGGTCCTGTCCTATTCCCTGCATTGCCCTCTGCTGCCTAAAGTAGCGAATAATCACTTCCAATGAAACCAAGAGAGCAGAAAGTCCTCCTGGCTGTACTCTGATCCCAGCACACTACAAACAGGCTGCTCACCTTGTACTCAGCTTTTGGTCTGCGCAGCTCTGGGGCGTAGTTTTTAACTCCCGTGTCAGAGAGGGCTGAGAAGGAAAGGCAAAAGCATATAAAAATCCTGATTCACACCCACTTCCAAAACCACCCTTTTCCTGGTTTTTGTGGTAGAAGACCCAAAATCGAGCACAAGTGGCAATACGAGATTGCTCTAAATCCAACAGTCATTAGCTGTACACAAGATTATCCCAGACCATCATGCCAACTCTTTCACTTCTTTGCTGAATTACTTTCAGACAACCCGTGATTCAGTTTCCCTTTTTGCAACAAACAGAAGGAGACACTTCCCTTTTTTGGGAAATGCTTCGGTTTATGAAATTCTGCACCCCTCCCAAAATGAGGCATGGATTCAAACACTTACCATCTGAAAGGGATGGAAAACTTGGAAGCTTGTTTCGCCCTGAAATCAAAAGAAACACTCATGAGAGACTTGTCTCTTCACCAGCAGTATCTCTTGCAGAGAGAACACAAGTCTAGACTGCAAGGCCAGTGTGCTGCAGCTACGCCGCTGCAAACAAGCCACTCTGTACAGTGACCCACACCACACCAGCACAGCTGGGGCTCCCCTGCTGCAGTTTAAGGCTTTGAAGTTGTCTGTGGCATCACAAGTTGGCCCCATCTGCCCACTTGTTGCTGAGGCCAGGGGAGGTTGGAGAGCCTGAATTTGCTCATCTACCTGCAGAGCCAAGGCTCAAGCACACAGCACTGCTTAGGCCATGGCAGCAGGAACACCTTCATTCCCCAGGGCAGCAACACAGATGCCTTTCACTATCACTATACTGTCAAAGTTGTGAGTGAAAAACCACCCCAGAGAAAGAGAGACAAAGTAAAAGCTAGCTTGTTGTCTGGCTGTGACACAACAGAGCTGAACTTCTGCAATCTGCCTAAGTCTCTCCATGGCCTGCTGTGCAGTTCCCCCCATAACCAGCTATGCTGCCACTGCTACTACCACATCTTTGCTGAACCAACTCAGCCAACTCATCAACAGCAGCCAGCCAAGCTCCAAATAAAGGATAATAACCTGTTTTGTCTACAGTACTGAAGATCAAATGAGGGCCACATGGGTCAAGCCAGTTCCTTTGTAGCCTGCTCTTTGCTCATGCAAACAAATTCAAACAGATTGCTGTACGGTGCTGTACTCTACCTTGCTGTTCTATGGAACCTGGATTTGAAGAAGCCAAAGTCTCCAAAGCCCCCTCCCATACCACAGGAGCATCCAATCTTCTGTACAAGACAGTAACCCGCTTCTGACCAGTGAGAGACACGCTCCCACACTGAGGAGAAATCTTCCCTGTTTCACAGTACACTTAATGATTTACAAAAGATAACACAATTGCCTCTTGAGGGAAAACTCATTTGTCCACGTTGTATACGAGGAACCTCACCTTTGAATAGGCTGCTTAGGGAGTAGGAGGAAACTTGTTTGGGAAAAGCAGCATAGGAAGAAGAGCCCTTCTGTAGGCTGGAGTCTCGGCCCTCCAGCGAGCTAGAGCTGCTGGATGATGTCTCTTTGATCGACCAGGAGATACCTATGTGCAGACAGAGGTCATTTATAACAAAGAAAGAGAAAACCAATAAAGAATGATCTTATGGCACAGCAGGAATGTTACCCAGTGTGACCTGGTCAGCTCAGCACTAGCACATCCCGATAACTTTGGCCCTCAGCACTAAGCAGATGCAGCACACAGAATTCCAATCTCATGTAATACTGCTCGTTAAACAGTTGGCCACTCTCCTCCAGAAATGGTTGATTTCAGCAATATTGTACAGCTCTTTATGGTTTACCAAAAAAAGATAAATGTGTAGACCACACAACATTTATAGGTTGTTGCATGGGGTAAAGTATAAGCGACACTGTAAAGGTAAAGAGCAAGCTAGAGAATCTCTGGGTTACCTCAAATCACAGAAGTGCAAGAACATACCTTCCTGAACAATGGAAAACATAGTTTTCCCCCACACAGAGACATAACAGCTACCAAGTGCATATGCTGCTGGCAACAATCCACACATATGTCTCCCTCCCGCTTGTTCTAGGCACAGTTTTCCCATCTTTTCACACAGCTGCACAACACACACATTTTAGGACAGGCAAAAAAGCTAACAGGTAGAATTTTGGGATGGGAAAAGAAACAGCCTGAACCAGAGGGAGGAGCTACAGCATAGGACAATAACCACACACAGAATCACAGAAAGATATGGGGTTGGAAGGGACCTCTGGAGAGCATCTAGTCCAACTCCCTTGCTATAGCAAGGTCCACCTAAGAGCAGGTTGCACAGGAACGTGTCCAAGAGGGTTCTGAATGTCTCCAGAGACAGAGACTCCACCACCTCTCCAGGCAGCCTGTTCCAATGCTCTGTCACCTTTAAAGTGACAAAGTTCCTCCTCATGTTTAGATGGAACTACTTCTGTTCAAGTTTGTGCCAGTTACCTTGTCTTGTCATTGGGCACCACTGAAAAAAGACTGGCTCCCATAGAACAGACTCTTTGAAGGCCCTCTGGGTGATCTAAATGTAAATTTTCACATATTCTGTGGGTCCTGAACTCCAAAGCACAGCAGACAGCATTGTGGTTGTTATGAGCTCACTCCCACTGTCACTAGAAACACATTTGCTTAATGCTTACAATTCCCTTTCAAACTTCAAGTGTAAGAGTCAGTCTATAAACACACACAAAACTTTGAAATACCTACTTAAAGTGCTGTGGGAACAAAGCACAGAGAACTTTAAATGGTGTGTCTGCACACTGGGTAAACAACCCCACTCTGAGACCACACTATTGCAGGCCGCAGTGCGAAGGAAATGACCACCTAGAATCCTGCAGGCCAGCTGAACATGATGAATATCAAGCCATAACCCCCAAAATATCTGCTCTAAGTTGGCCTACATATTGGAAAAACCACAGGGATTTCCCTCTGCTTGTCTGCACCCCTCTTCTTTATGTAATTTGGGCTTCTGCTAGTTCTTTCAGTGGATCCACACAGGTAAATCAAATGGCTGACAACATGACCTGAGGAGACCAGAATTAAACTAGATATGCAGGATTAGACAGCTAGTAGTACTCCTGACCTCAACTAAATGACATGACTTAAGCAGTAATTTTAAAGTCCCTCTGTCTCAAGGATAACTTGCAGTACTTCTGCACTTACTTCCCACAGGTTCCCCGCTCCAGCTGACCCTCTCAAGGTCGTCATCATCGTCATCGACTATATCCCGAAGGCTATTCACTGCCCGTTTGGATTCCTTTAGCTACAGACAAAAGAAAGACTTGTATAAAAGACCATCACTGTTGCAAAGTGTGCCTTGTTTCCTATTGCCTTCAAACTACACACACACAGAGCCCTGAATACAGCTTCTTTGGCTTCCACTGCCTCTTCTGAAGTAGGTATTTTACGCCTGTAACCGTCATGATTGGAAAGGGCCGCCTCTCAGAGACCCCTGAGTCCAACTGTAACAACCCCCCCCTACAATATTGGCCACTAGAGCATGCCCTTAAGTGCCACATTTACACATTTCTTAAATACCTCCAGGGATGGTGACTCAATCACCTCCCTGGGCAGGCTGTCCCAGTGCCTGACCACTCTTTCAGTAAAGTCATTCTTTCTAGTATCTAATGCAAACCTCTCCTGCCACAACTTCAGACCACTTCCTCTAGTTCTGTCCTTATTCACTTAGGAGAAGATGCCAGCACCCACCTCTCTACAACCTCCTTTCAGGTAGCTGTAAAGAGCAATAAGGTCTCCCCTCAGCCTCCTCTTCTCCAAACTCAACATGCCCAGTTCCCTCAGCCTCTCCTCACAGGACTTGCTCTCTAGACCCCTCACCAGCTTGGGAGCTCTCCTCTGGACACGCTCCAGCACTTCGATGTCCGTCTCGTAGCGAGGGGCCCAGAACTCAACACAGCCCTTCCTCCCCACTGGGAGGGAATCCAAAGGTCACCGATACCCACACGGCCTCCGACAGCTCACCTCGCAGGAGATGCACTTTGGTGCACGAGCGAGGAACCACCCAAGATTTCAGCCTGGCGACTGCAGGGGCGAGTGGGGAACCCACGGTGGCCTCCACACAGAGCAGGAGGACGCGCATCCACCCCGCCCACGAAGCACAGACCCTCGGCAAAGCGCAGGACGGAGGCCTGGGCTGTGAGACGGCCACGGAGGGAGCCTTGCCCGCGGGTGGGTTGTGTGGCTGTGGGCGTTTCACGCCGGGCCGCGGCGGACCCGGGGCCGGACCCTACCTGCGAGAGCTCGTCATCCTCGTCGTCGAAGGTGAAGGCCCGGAACTTGGAGCTGTGCCAGTACTCCTCCTCGTCGGCCCTCGCCCGGCTCATCTGTAACGGCACCGCGCTCCGGCCTCAGGGGAGTGGCTGCCTGAGAGGAACCACTGCCCCTGCTCACTGCTCCCTCGGTCCCCGCTCCCGCCTCCCGACCCTGCCACCGCCCCCCGCTCCCGCTCACCTCTCCCGCGCCAGGCACCGCCACCGGCAACGCACAGCAGGGAGGGAAGGGCGGCAGGCTGCCGCGCACAATATGCCGGGACATGTAGTCCCTCCCACCGCGACCTGCTTCGCCGTTTCCCACCTCAAGCACTACGAGTACCGTCGTACCCAGCGCTGCCGCAGGGGCCGGACTACAAATCCCAGCGGGCCGCGCGGTGTTCGGGTCGGGCTGCCGAGGGCCGGGCTGCCAGGGCGGCCGGGTTTGAGGGGGCGACAGCAAGGCGTGGGGCGGTCG
>VZTM01022353.1:45283-77811 GCA_013400555.1 Jacana jacana | reverse complement strand
AAGTGGGGGGAGGGAGACCCGCGCTGGATCGTCGAGCAGAGGGCGGACGCCACCAACGTTAACAACTGGCACTGGTGAGCGGGGCGGCCCGGTTGGCCGGCGGCGTGACCCGCCCGGGAGGCCCCCGCCCCCCTGAGTGGAGGGAGGCTGCCCGGCCGGGGTCCCGGGAAGGGGCCCTTTCCTCTTCTGCGAGCGGTGCTGAGGTGGAGGTGTCCGGGGTGGTGCCTCGGGAAGGGCCTCGCCGCTGTGGGGGTGCCCCGGGGGAAGGGCCGGCGGTGTGTGCTCGTTGGAGCGGGGAAGGGAGGAAGGGAGCCGGGGGAGTGCTGGGAACTCTGCTGGTGGTGGAGCTCGTCCCAGATTCTCAGGCCCCTCGGGCTCTCCCTCAGGACGGAACGGGATGCCTCCAACTGGTCCACGGAGCGGCTGAAAGCTCTCCTGCTGCCTGTCAGGGTGGAGGGTGAGGAAGGGGCTTGTGAGGTGACAGAAGTGAGCAAACTGGATGGAGAGGCCTCCATTAACAACCGCAAAGGGAAACTCATCTTCTTCTACGAGTGGGCTATCAAGCTGGCATGGACTGGTGAGTGATGTTCTCCCTTCCTGTTTCAAGGCCAGATTCAAGTACAAAGTAAAGGATAAGGATACTAATCTCCTTTAGTAAATAGCAATAAAGCGAAGCATTGTATTGTGATACAATAAAAGTTTGTTTTTACAACAACCAGAGTAAGAAATGCTGGTCTGAACGACGTAATTGTAATTGCAGGCACCTCAAAAACAGGAGTGAAATACAAAGGTTACGTGGAGATTCCTAATCTCTCAGACGAAAATGACATCGATGAAGTTGAGGTGAGCGTAGCTACAGGCTGATACTGGCTGATACTGGCTGGATGTTCTAACAGGAATTCTCACAGCATTAATATTTCCTTCCGTGTTACTTTTTTTTTTGTGTTAGAGGCTGCTTAAGTTAGTAGAATCACAGAATGGAGTTGGAAGGGACCGTAAAGATCATCGAGTTCCAACCCCACTGCCCTGGGCAGGGACACCTCCCGCTACAGCAGGTTGCTCAAGGCCCCATCCAGCCTGGCCTTGAACACTGCCAGGAACGGGACATCCACAACTTCCCTGGGCAGCCTGCTCCAGTGTCTCACATCCCTTAGTGGTGGTGATATAAAGAATTTCTTCTTTGTATCTAATCTAAATCTCCCCTCTTTCAGTTTAAACCCGTTACTCCTCATCCTGTCACTCCTGATAGAGTCCCTCCCCATCACATATCCTTATCAAATTAATTCACGTCTTCTAGATAAAAGGGCTTTATAGCACATGAAGGTATTTAAATAAGCTGAGAGATGAAGTGAAAGATTACTAAAACCACACTGCTGCTTGTGAAAGTTTAGCCAAAGTCTCACTGTGATGTTGAATTGGGTAATAAGGGACCATGCAAGTATAGCTTTGTTAATCACCACTTGTCCCTATTGTTTAGATCCATGTCAGCCTTGCTAAAGATGAGCCTGACACTAACTTGAAGACCCTGATGAAGCAAGAAGGCACAAAAAAAATTAGAGATGCAATGAAAACTTACATCAGCACTCTTAAAACGGGTATGTACCTGGAAGGGAGAAGTGTTACAGGAACCCCTATGGGCTAATGCTAAACAAGGGATGGGGCTAACGAGGGGAGTGAATATTAGTTCCTCACTCTATCTCAACAAAAAGGTGTCAGAGCAACAACAGTAGCTTCTATGTCTGTCTTGAAAATGGTTAGCATTTGGCCAGAACCACTTCTGTCTGTAGATACTGTAGCACAGCCCAGAAAGATTGTTTCTAGTGATAACCCAACAATAATTTTGGGGTTTATGTTTTAAATTTTGGGTTTGCTTTAAAACTGGGAACGTTCTTCACGTTCTCTGGAACATTCTTCATGTTCTCTGTAGCTCAACCCTAGAGAAAATAAAGGCAGTAAAGCCACCTGGTATTACTTGGATTTGAGAATTACCAACAACTGGAAATTGCTCTGCAGGTTTTGTTGGTGCCATTGAACGAGCTGTCTCAGCATCTGGATCAAAACTATTTTTTTAGAAGATAAATCTGGTTTCAGTAGTTGGAGCTAAATCAGTGTCTCCTGTTTGAGTTTGGCTTTGCTCTCTAATACAGGCTGGGAACGTTACAGTGGCTTTTTACATCCATTTACCTGTTGTGCACTATATGGGCTAGATTTTCAAGTTTTGCTGAGTACAACCACCCGCTGGTTGCTGCTTTTCAAGGTCAAATTCCTATACCCTTGCTTTTTTTTCTTTTTTCAGGCTTTTAGTGTTCAGGGTAGAGATACGGCCATACACTGGAAGGGGAGAATATTATTCAGAAAGAACCTTATGATCTTGTGGGCTGGAATAAATAAGAATAGGTGGGAATTAAGAATTGCAGGACACAAGATTATATACATACAATAAAATTCTGCTATATAATGGAATTTTCCCAGTTTGAACAGGTGATGAGGAAAGAGAGCAAACTGGTAAAGGCAGAAGCAATAGAGCTGCAGAAAAAGCAAATGTGATGCTGAAAGAGACTGAAAATTCAAGTGGATTTATAAAAGGGCTAGTGCTGGTGAACAGGGCACTGGTGGGACCTCACCTGGGTTTCTGTGTGTTCCTGGCAACTGGTGTCAGAAAAGATAAATTGAAGATGGAGTTAGAAGTAACTTTATTCTGTACTGCAATGATATGAGAAATGGAGAACCAGAGTCTGAAAAGAAATGGAAAACCTGAGTTTGGTTTGTCTAGACCAGTGAGATAAAAGTATCTGAGGTGTGATTGCTATCTCTATTAGAGAGCGAGAGAGAAAGAAAGCTACCAAAGTGCAAGGCTAATGTTAATGTGGGAGCAACATGTGAAAAACAGTGATTGCCATCTCTGGGTGAGGGCAGGGAGGTAAGTTCCGAACTGTTAGTGTAGGCAGGTTCTGATACAGCCTTCAGTGGACAGTAGTGAGGGTGAGAAGAATGAATCACATGTAAAATGAAGTCTATTTACTGTTTGGTTTTGGTTTTTTTAAACTGTTTGAAGTCATGGGTGCTAGCAAGAGCAGGGCAGAGACTGGAAAGCCCTGTTTGATCGTGCATTTCAAAGAGCAGTGAAAAGGTTTATTTGATCTTTTTATTAGTTTCATGGGCTCATTCTTGTCATTCCAGAATTCACCCAGGGCATGATTTTGCCCACAGTGAATGGTGAACATACGGAAACACCTCAAGTGGCTCCCAAAGCAGAAGACCGCAAGGTAAATAAAACTGTGCAAACGTGCTTTTGCAGCTCTGGAAGAAGGAGAACGGTACTAGATTCTGGGGCAACAAGGAGCAACCCATGCTGTTTACAGGGGATACAGATCTCTGTCTCTGTCTATCTAGTGAGGAGTTGGCAATCTGTAGTGTAGGCCTGACTTTCGATCTGCAGCCCATGGTATTAATTCAAGCAGAGTGCTGAATCTGCTCTTTACTCTCAAATATGTTTGAACCTAATTACATCTTTACCAGAGGCCTTTGTTTTTTTCCTCTTGGGTATCTCAAACACTTGTTGAGGCTTTTTTGTGGAAAAAGCCCAAACCAACGTGTGTGTTTGTTTTACTTGTTGTTTTGTTAGACGGCCGCTAGCAGCAGTAGTGCCCCATCGCAGTCCAAATCCATAGGAGTCAAGATCCCTACATGTAAGATCAACTTGAAGGACACCTTCTTAACATCTCCTGAGGAGCTCTACCGGGTATTCGTTACTCAGGAGGTAATGCCCAGCTTGTTCTGAGCGTTGTTCTTCGCACATGGTAGGTTGTTCCTGAGAAGCTCTTCAAGGCATTCTGTAGGACACTCGCAATCCCCGAGAAGGGAATAGGAAAGCTGCTCTGCAGAACAGTTGCTTAAGGCTCGTGTGTGCATCTTTTCACACCGTTTACAAGATAACCAGCCAGTTCCACACTACTGACAGCAGCGATCTGTGGGTGTATCCCTTACTGCATGTGGTCACATCTTGGGGTTTAGCTCTGTACACTTTTTGGTTTGTTTGGTTTTTTTAACTTTTAAGGCTAGGTGGTATCAAAGCATACTCCAGGAACTGCTTCCCCTCTCCTGCATGCTGTTATATAGTTGAAGAAGACAGAGCAGCATTGTACATAGACTAGGAAACCAAGGGACTCTTCCTTTGGCAGGCAGAATGCTGCTGTAGTGGCTGTAGCCTTGCTTTTCTGGCTAGAGTCTCTTCAGTCTCTTCCCGATGAAGACTTTACACTTAGAGGAGGACTTACCTCCTCTTCTAGATCCTTTGTAGCTGGGTGGGAGGCATTAGGCAACAAGACTGCAAGCAGATAATGTCAACTAATATGAGTCTCTTGAAATCTTTTTAGATGGTCCAAGCTTTTACCCACGCACAAGCCGCCTTGGAAGCTGATAAAGGAGGCAAGTTTCAGTTGCTGGATGGCAGTGTCACAGGAGAGTTTGTCGACCTAGTAAGTACTAACTGGTGCAGGTGTATCTGGCTCAGGGGCAGCTTTTCATTTTTTGAGGTATCAATTCCCTAACAAAACTCCAGTTGTCCAATTGTGGAGCTCTCCCTGGTGGTTGGTTGTTGTCTGTAGTCCCAGTGGCTATCGAAGTGTGCCTTATACTATGGATTAATGTACGGTACTTCAGTTGGGGGAGAAAAATCTGATCTGGCTTCCAGTTGTGCATCTGCCCTGCCTTTGTGTGATTTTACTTATTTATTAGGGGCTGGAGGGGTGTAACTGATAGTAACTGACCCTTTTCCTTTTTAGCCTGCTTGCCACTAAGGTATTCTGGACAGGGATACTGTCTCAGTGTTAAGGGCTTTGCTATAGCCCGCCTCCCTAGAAGAGGAGTAGAAAGAAAAGGACACTTTAAATCTTTCCCTCTGTGTGTGTGTGTTCCTCAAGGGGTCTCTAAGACTTGTGACAAACACAATTCTAGTTATTTCCTATTAAACTGTAAGATTTGCAGAAAATTACTACTCAATCTTTCTTGTCTTTTATCCAAGGTCCCTGAGAAACAACTTGTTATGAAATGGAGATTTAAATCTTGGCCAGCTGGTAAGTAGTCCAAAAGTGGAGTATCCTATTGCAGCCCTTGCAGGTGTTTGAAGAATTCCAGGCCTGTTTGCCACACTGCGCTGTGGCTTGTGTTTGGGGAGCACATGGTGTTGGGGAGCTGCACCAGCCTTATCCCAGCTTTACATCCCACACAATCAGGTCAGAATCATCAGCCACCGCTTAGAGCAGTGGCCAGGGATTAGGAGCTTGCTCAGTTGTGGCTGCAGCTTCTTTGAACCCCATGAAGAGGGAGCCCTCCCCCCCCCTCTGTTTTTGTGGAAGACCTGCAGCTGTCCTGGGAATAGATCCCTTGGGAAGGATCCTGAGGAGCCCTTTGAGTGGTGCTGTGTGAGAGGAGGCACAGAGCAGCTCCTCTGGGGAGCGTTTATTGTACTCTGCGCTGCTGACAGATGTGCTTTGCTTTCTCTAGGGCACTTCGCAACAATTACCTTGAACTTCACTGACAAAGGTGGCGAGACAGAGGTGTGCTTGGAAGGCAAGGGCATTCCTGCCAGCGAGGAGGAAAGAACAAAGCAAGGCTGGCAGCGCTACTACTTTGAGGGCATTAAACAGACATTTGGCTACGGTGCCCGCTTGTTTTAATCCTGGTTGCTGGGAAGGCTCTGGCTGAAGACTCTGCCACGTGGACTGATAAATTTCTCACCTGTCCCTTTCTAATCTTGGCCCTGCTGCCGAGTAAAGCGGGATGACAGGTGATGAGGAAGGCCATTGAGCAGCACCACTTTCAGTCCCTCACTGCTTTCTGCATGTCTCGTGCTGCAGGGGATTCTCTTACATGTACATACTTCTATTGCTAAATAAACCTAACTTAAAAAAACCCACCGTGGAACTTGTGTCCTCAGCTGGGCTTGAGTTCAAAGGGTTGGTCGATAGGCTGAGGGAGGGATCTGTGGAAAAACCCTGATCAATAAGGAGTGCTGATCCCAGGGTGATTTACTCCTCGGCTCTGAGGGAGCAGAGAGCATGAGCTTGATGCAGTTTTTAGTTGGAGCAGCTGCTCGCTTTCTCTCTGCTTTTGATCTGCCGCTAGTAAATGTTTCAAACCCTTCCCATTTCTGAAAGGATCTAAGATCTTGTTCAAGCTATTCCTCTCCTCCCCTCCACATCCCCTTCTTCAACACGATCCTCTCTTACACTAGCCTGCTCTACAAGAATCACAGCCCATCGTTAGTCACCTGGTGTCCAGGACAATCAGCAAAGCACTGCCAGGGGCTCTCCCACCTACAGAACAGTTGTAGCAGGTTGTGGGGTGCAGGGTCAGCTACGTCCCAGAGTGTCAGGCTAAAGCAAACTATTGACTCTAGAGGGGGCGGGATCTACTGTAAAATAAACAAGGTGCAGTCTTTTGGCTGACACACACACCCTTCTTCAGCTGTTGCTTTGGCTGGCGAAGAAGGGAAAGGCACTTGTTCTCTACAGTAATACAGCTAGTTCTGAGAGGTGTCTCCTAAAGCAATAAACTTTATAGGATGGGGGGGAACATGTAGTTCTGGTCGGAAGTGTTGATCTGGTTAACATCAAGGGTGACTGAAATGCTCGGTTCTCCCTTTGAGGCATGGGCTTCTCTTGCACACTTGGTTTTCTGCAGAGCACCTCTAGTAAGCTAGAAGTGATGGTAAGGGGGGAGAATTAGTGGTTTGGCTTGCTTTTTTTTTAGTCTGACTGGCATGTTGTAGCCACCTCCAGCAGTAGAGGAAACAGGAAAAAAAAATAAATCACAAAAAACCCCGAACCCACCCAAATATAAGTATTGTGTTGCCTTTCAAGCTGTGGCGAGCACTTTTCCACCTGCTGTTCCAAAGTGACCATTCATGGCAAAGTACGTACAGGGAGCCACAGTGTGGTATGAACCGCGGCTCTGCACCGGGTGCTGATCCCTGCGCTGGCCTGTGACCGCAAATGAAGGGGTAGGACCAAGCACCTGTAGCTGTGTCAGGGCTCCCCTGTGTCCCACGGGCTGTCCTCCTTAAAGCATCTCCTGGCTGGTGTTTGTGCTAGGATTCTTAGGCACAGACCAACTACATGGGATAAAACCTTAAACAGCAAGGGCCAGCACGTGTTCACAGCCAAGGCAAGAGCTTTGGTGAGAAAAGAGCAAAATGATTTGAAAATTGGCTGAGGCTGCCCTGGCTGTGGCTTGGCAGCCATCCTGGTGACTGGCCACGCCGCGGCAGCATCGCTTGCTGGCAGCGGGGCTGTGCTGGCAGAGCAGAGCCGGGGCAGCAGAAGGCAGGCCCCGCTAATCACCTGCTGCTGGAAGGTTAGGAAGTGGGACAGGAAAGCAGCTGAAGTGGAATTTTAATTGCCTTCCTTTCATCACGAACAAGGTTTACTTGAGGCATCCTGCTGCTACTCTAATAGGACACGCTTTGGCCTCAGTCAGCAGCCCGTATTCATGGGCTGAAGGACTCGGGAGCCATTTGAGGGCTCTTGATCCAACAAAACGGGCGGCCCTGAGCCATGCTGGTGCTGCTCCAGCTGGATCCCTTCCCCTCAGGCTGGAAATCGCCATCCCCACAGCAGCAGAGCAGGCCGTGTAGCCAACATGCCTTGGCTGCTGCTCACAACTGACTCTGTTGGAATCACCCACCGGTGAAGAAAAGCTTGTGCCAAAAGGCCAGGCTGTGAGCTAGGGCTTAGCCTGAGGCACGGGGCATGGCAGGCGGTGCTGGCTCTAATGGGACATGGCAGTGGTGATGCCTTATGCCACTTCAGCTGCTCACTTAGCGAAAGCAATATGGGCCTTAAGTCACTGTGCTAACAAAGGTCCCTGCACCACATCTGCCTGCTCTCAGCAAAGAGCTCTGTACCTTCAACTGCAGCTAACATCTGCTGCACCTCTACTGGTGCTCATGAGAAATCCCAGACTCTTGCTTTATTTGGAAGTGTCAGGAGAGCTGGATGCCATTTGTGGCTCTTTGGAGGAGAGAAGGGCTATATAAGATGAGGAAGAAAAGCGAAGTCCAGTATACTCCTCCCCAAAGGCTCTTCAAGAGTCTGGAAAGATATAGGGTAATAAGGAAAGTCTTGTGAATGAAAGACAACAAAGGTTAAAAAAAAAACCTTAGAAGACAAATTTAGGGTTGAAAATGATCTTGACCTAGTGGAAAAGTGATCAAGGGAAGGGAAAAAAAAAAGAAGTTATATTTGACCTCACTGAATTGTGAAGTTTTACACTGAGGCAGAAACCCAGAGGAACGTGTACAAGAAGGGAAGCAACAGTCTTGACAGCACATCTGTAAAAGGCATTTAAGCTGGGGAAGTTACGGTGAATTTTCAAACGAACATAAATTTAAAACATCATGGAAGAGAACAAAAGCTGCTTGCAAGGCTGAGGTTTGTCAGTCTTGTGAAGAGATCTTTCCATAGAGCATTAAGAAAGCCCCAGATAAGACCCTGTACATTCAGTTTTGGGCTCCACACATCAAGAAGGATGTGAATTACCACTGGAGCAAGCCCAGTGGTGGGCAGTGAGACCAAGCAGAGGTCTACAAGTACAGTTTCAAAGGAAAGCCTGAAATAATCACATTTGTTTAGTCCAGAGAAGGGAATATATTAGAGATGGAGGGACAAAGAGAGTAAAATGATAACACTTTGAAATACATGAGAGGTAGGAGCAAATAAGGCAATAATATGCCCTCTGTGACCACTGCAGATAAGATGCAGTGGGCTTAAAATAAAGCAGGAAGGATTTAGATTGGCTGCTTGGAAAATATTTCTCCCTGCAAGAACAGTAAAGCTGAGGGTTACTGTGGAATCTCTATCACTGGTGAGCTTGAAGCTCAGGAGGGAGCAAGCAGGACTCATCGGTGAGGAGTGATTTGCCCATGTCTCCGTGGTGGGTCTATGTAGTTTCTTGAGATCTCCGTCTAAATCCATTTTCTGGGTTATATCCCCATGTGCAAAGGCTGTAATGTCTGTGTGTGGAAGTTTGTCACGGCTCTTTAGAAAATTCATGGCCCCTTGCTGGCTGCTACTCAGCTCCTACAGCGCAGACAAGCCCAGCTGGGGTCGGGGCTGGCTAGGCCTGGCATGGTGGGAGATGCTAGCTGGTGGATGAGCTCTGCTGTGGCCCCTGGCCTGTCCATGATGGTCAAACTGCATAGGGCTGTGATCCCTACTGCCAGGCTCTCACACAGGGGGAGAAGAATAGCTGACATGCTTGCAAGGACCTGGAACAAAGCAGGGGCTGGACCCCGCCAGCTGGGCTCCTCTCAGGCATTTCTGAGGGGCAGCTGGCCATTGTGTGGCAGGAAGGAGGGTGAGACATTCCTTTCCCAACTGCAAACATGTGGGTCCTCCCTCTGTTGAGATGGAGGGTATAAATCGCATCCCATGGACACATTGGGCAGGGCTGCCCAGTGAGATTTCAGCAGCCCTCCACATGGCGTTGGTGAAAGCAGAGAAGAGGGTGAGCTCTGCCTGGTGCTGGGGACTTCTCTGCACCAGGAGGTCAGGTCTTGCCACAGGCTCCTCTTTGCCCAGTGTTCACACTGTGGTCAGCAGGACTCTTCCCAAAAAACTGCAGCTAGTGTGATGACTTTTTTTTTTTTTAATTCTTCCAGGAGATGTTGGCAGCTGCGTGCCTCGTTGTGCCACCAGCCTGGAAGGCTGATGTGGCCATGCAGCGGAGTGGGTCCTTCACAAACCAGGGTAGTTTGATTTTTTTTCCCTCTCCAGAGCTTCAGTTTTAACTCAAGGTCCATACACCATCACAACCACACATGGGTCTTTCCTAGGCTAAGGCCAGGCCTTGCAGTTCTGGTCTGCTCCATAGTCTTAGTCTTTGGCCAAGTTCTTTTGCTGGTTTTGTTGTCTGTTTTCTCTTCCCACAGCAGTTCCTTCTGGGCCCAGCTGGGCTTTTTGTGTGCTTCCCAAGCAGCAGGTTCTTGGAGCAGGAGCCCTGAAAAAATGCAGATAGTTAACGGGATTTCAGTTGCTGTAATCATGTTTCTATGAAATCTCATGTTCATCCCTGAGAGATGGGTTGCAGGCACCCTGCCTGTCCTCCAGGCAGCTGGACACACACCCGTGCCTCGGAGGGGTCATTCATAAGTGAAAAGGACTTTGCACAGCTTGCTTGCGACTCATCTGGGGCCAACAGGGGAGGTCAGCAGGGACAAACACATGCTGATTGTTGAGTAAAATCTGGGCAGGGCTGCTTCTGCGTCCAAACTAACTCATCTGCAATTCAGATGCCAGGGAATGGGTACAGCTGAGCCACACGAAGCTCCGGGCCAGGCTGGAAAAATAAGACAACTCCACTGGTCAAGAAGTCTTGCGTTCAAAACAGTGGGCAAAGGTGCAGCTTGAGACTCTGCCACAGACTCACTCTGTGATTTCAGGTGACATCTCCAGATCTTGAGAACCTGCAGAATTGGGGCAGCAATTCTTCCCTCTTTCACCTGCTGGGATTCCTATAGCCCAGGAAGGGCTGAGGAATCCCACTGCTGAGGCAGCGCTCAGCATCCAGCACAGCAAGGACCTTCTTGCAGAGGATAAAGGCGTGTTATACACACAGTGGTATCTGCTGACCGCCCCTTCAGGGAAAGAGTGATTTTCTCTGCTGCTTTTCCTGCAGAGCAGAGCTCAGCCTGCTCCCCCTGGCTTGGGCTAAATACAACTATGTTTCTGATGTTGCAGAGGAGCAGTGGGAAGCTCAGAGCATCCTTCACAGAGAGGAGCCGTCTGCTTCCCCTAGGCAGAGACCAGCAATGGCGCCAGGCAGCTGCAGAGCATAGCCCTGTGCTGGAAGAGCAGATAACCCTTGACAGATGTGCAGCCAGCACAAAGCAAAAGGAGCAAGAGAGAAGGAGAGAAAACTGCTGGAAATAGCAAGAGTTTGGAAGTGGTCACGATTTATGTAGCAAATTAACAGCAACAAAAAGTTGTGCTCCATGGAAAGTTTTGCAAATCCACCAGCTATCATTGGCGATTTGCCAAACCAGTTTTCCAGCTGGGATGCTGCTGGGTTGTTTTATTTTTCCCACCCACTCCCATGGTCAACACCTGCTTAAGGCTGGTGTAAGGTCAGCTGGCACCCAGCTCTGCCAGGCTGAGGACAGAATAAAATCCAGGGTCAGGGCTGAGGCACAGATAAGGCACTAGCTTCTCAGCACTGACCTTGATGGTCTTCTCATAGGAGGCTTCCCTCCCTGCGAGCAGAACTACACAATATCCCATTGCTGTAGGGTCCGGATAGTCTCTGTCAGCTGCAATTCTTGCAGCCAGACACCATCGAATGCAAACGCTAAGGAAGCAAAGCCACCAGGGTCTTTGCAGTAAAACTGGGGCTGGCGACCCAAGACCCATAGAGACAACATAGTGTCATCCCTCTCATCCAAAACAAATAGCAACATATGCTCCAGTCCCAACTGAATGACACCAGCAACACATACATATATAAAGTGCTTTATTGCAGCATCAGAATAAAGAATTCTTCTCTATGCATTTTTGTAGGAATAAAAGACATTTTATATATATTATATATAAAAAACACAATAAACTTAAGGAGTGGAAACTTGAATCACTTAAATAGCAGTGGGCTGGACAGACTCTTCGATGGGGTATAAAAATAAACGCTTGCTTAATGTCTCCTTTTCTCATGGTGCCCTGCAAAGCCTCCTGGTGTGTAAGGTGCTTGTGTGAGGAACAACACTGTTTCTTGTTTCTCACGCTCCAGTTCATGCCTGTATCATCTAAACCACGGAGGCAGCGAGGCAGAACAGCCACCCGGCTTTCAACCAGCTTTTAAAGGGGTGAGGGGGTTGGTGGGGAGCCGGTGCTCGGTGCAAGAAATTTTTCTACTTCCCCTTGGACAGGAAATCCATTTATTACAGAAATTATACTTTCTTTTTTGGGGGTTAGACTGGTTGACATACCCAGTTTAAAGAGGAGGAGGGTGCAAATCCTGGGTAACTGTCATTATAATAAGAGCACTTTCTCAGAGAGCAGCCAGTCTAACAAACTGGCTGAGCTATATAAAGTTTCCTTCAAAGGGGCTGTTTGCAGAGGTCCTGCTTCCAGGCGTGGGTCAAACACAGGACACTAGGCACATTTAATGGGAGGGTGTTTTAAAGATGCCCGTGCACTGATGGCAAATAAGCTCCTCTGAGAGGCTGCTGATGTTAATGATGACATATGATATAGAAGAGGAAATATGAAGATGTTCTTCCAAATGACAGGAGAGAATAAGCTCATCCTTCCACAGTCTTGGCTGCTCAATTTGTCTGATTCCAATACAAAGGCTTCATACCTGTCACAGAACCTCCCCACACACGTTCCTGACCACCCGCTCTTGACCACCTCTTTATGACCCACCTCTTGACCAGATGTTAGAGAGCAAATGACCATTTGGGCTACAGAACATGTAATGGTCATGAAAATTTACCAGGGTCTGGGTATCCATCCATGCTTACTTATCTGCGTGTGTCTTCCTTCTCACCCTATACACAACAGTGGTCATCTCAGATTGTTGGGAAATGGGCAGTGTCTGCCTGGGTTTGATAACACCCATACCTGGAGTCTGGGGATACGAGTGGGGAATAAAATAGGAATAATTAAATAGTTAAATAGGAGTAATTCAGTGATAACTTTGGTAATACTTTTCTTTTACCAGCAATGAAGTCTTAGGTCCTGATGGCCGAGGATGCCATTTTATATCAGTAATCAAGGGCAAAAGGATCAACACACACTCAACATATACAAGACACTTCCAGAAAGACTCCCCAAAGAGCTATCAGACCGTGGATAATCACTGGCCCTGGAGAAAGCTCCTGCAAAAAGGATAGATCTACCAAAGGATTATCAACCAAGAACCTCTGCACCCAGACAGATGGTTTTTTTTGTCCAATGGTGTTCTGCAGAAAACCATGGAGCAGCCAACCGGCTTGGGGGAAACCTCTAGTCTAGAAATGACTCCATTCTTTTTTATGTGTTCTTGACTTGGTCTTTCATTTCTTCTGTTGCACATATATTTGCTAAATTTAAGCTATGAACAGCTTCTGCCAGGTTCGGTGACTGAATGTCTAGGGATAAAGGTGCTCAGCCTAGTTTCTGTGCAGAAAACTTGGGAGCTCCCAAAACATTCTGGGAGAAACTGCCATGGACCTGTGAAAAGCTGAATAAAACCCAGGCAAGACCAGATGGCCAATGGAGAGCATCATGATCCATGAGCTGCAGACACCAGGTATTGACACTATTAGCACATGTGTGTCTTCCTGTTTTGGAGCCACACTTGCTTGCCAGGCCCAGAGCCTGAGGAGTGCAGGATGCTCCCACAACTTACTTTCTCTGGGCTGGCTCTTGCTGGGGACCTAGGCAGACACAGTATGGAGCAGGGCCCAAGGCCAGCAGCAGACCAGACTAGGGCAATGCTGGGTGCTCCCAGCAGCATCTGACGGGTTCCCATCCCCAGGGAGAACTTGACTCAGTGCTTTTTGCTCCTCTCCAGCAATGGGACAAGAGGTGGCCTCCTGCTCCCTGCAGGGCTGTGGGTGGGAAACACAAGACTTTCTGCTGGACCATGTCACGTGTGCTTTTGAGCACTGAAACATGCTGGGGAGCTGAGGTGTGGAAGCAGGCTGGTGGTGAGACTTACATGGGTGCTGCCACCCTGCTTCCCCTAGCACTGAGGCAGAGGGACTGAAATGCACACAGGTGGTGCACCCCCTGATGCTGACATCCTCTGTGCACCCCTGTTTGGCTTTGGCACCTAGTGTTGCCTTTCACAGCCAAAACCATGGTGGGAAGGCAATCTTGCCAGGGGAACCCAGGGGGACAGTCTCTTCCTGCCCCACTCTCCTCCTAGACTCCTGCTAAGCCTCTCCCTGCTCCTTCCCAACCATGCATGGAGGAGAGGGGAGGCCCCACTCTGGAAGCATGGCTGAGACAGCCCTGCCCCTCTCTAGAAGGACCACCCCCACTTTCAGAAGAAGACCAATGTATGCCAGGGCAGGTGTACAGGCAGGAGCAGGCAGTTCTGCCTGCAGCAGCCCAACTCCTTAGATGTGGTGTGAAGCCAGCAGGAGCTGAGGCCATTTCCACCCTGCAGGTGCTAAGCTTTCAAGGTTGCAACAAACAGTTGGGAGCAGTCCCGCCACTCCCTTTACACCTCCCATCCCTGGTGGCTCCCCATGTGCCAGCCCAGGCATCTTGGAGTGTGGGACAACCCTGAGTGGCATGGCAGGGATTGCACTGGGATAACCTCCAGCATCCCCAGAACTCCAAGGGGGGCCAACCCCCGCTTGGAGGGGACAAGACGGACACTGCATCCTCCCAGCTCTGCCTGGCGCCAGGAAGGAGCCCATGAGCAGGGCCAGGCCTTCGTCAAGCTGGCCAGGGTGGGAGCTGGCGGTGGCCATGGCTCCTCTGAGCATGGCTGTGGCTAGTACTCCTTGGCCTCCTGCAGCTGGGAGAGGTACTCCTCCTCGGTGGGGTTGTCTGCACACCGTCGCCCATTGTTAGGGGGCCGGACAGCGTGGTAGCGACTCCAGTCACCCTTGCAGAGGATCCAGGGCAGCATGTCCACCTTGTAGTGCAGCTCTGGGGAGAACTCAGTGCTGATGAGGTTGGGGACACCGGCCCCCTTGCCACGGGTGATGAGGCGGGTGTGCTCGTCGTAGCAGCAGTGCTGGGCAGCCAGTGTGGTGCTGTCGAGGGAGAGCATGGAGCGCAGGCAGAAGCGTGCCGTCGGCTTGTAGATGTCCAGGCGCTCCTTGGGGCCACTAGCGTCCCTCCATCGGAAGCTCTTGCCCTGCACCTCATCCCGCAGGTTGACAGCGCTGTAGACAGCCTCCAGCGGGTAGGAGCAGGGGCAGCTGGGCAGGTCTGTCAGCACCTTGCTCAGGTACTTGGTGAGGAAGTCACTCTTGCAGTTCAGCCACTTCTCACAGCTGTCCACCTCTGGGGAGGAGAGCACCAAAAGGGTGAGGGCACGCGCACCTCACTCCCCACTTTACCCAGCTGCCATTTGCCCGTGGCCTCCAACTGCCGGGCAGGAGCAGCCAGGCTCCTGGGGTGAGCTAGAGCCAGGCTCCATCCCCAAGGCAGTGAGAGAGGGAAGAGGTCTCATGGTGGGTCAGCGCCCCTGTGAGGGCACCCATGGCTACAGGGACTGGGTTGGCAGGGGGAGTGCTCCCCTGTGGCAGAGGGCACGTGGTAGGCTGGCCTCAGCCACTGCACCGTAAAGCAAGGCTGTGTTGTACCAGAGTTGTGGGAGGAACTGGGATTCACAGCATGATTGTTGAAGCCTACACGTGGGCAGTAGTTTGGGTGACTCGGGTCTGGACACTAGACATGGGAGCCCTTGGTAGAGCCCTCCCAACCATCTAGCTACACCTCTTATGGGGTATGGCACCTAAGTCCCCAGAGAAAGACAGAGGCAGAAGCTGACCTGAGTTGAAGAGCTCTGTGGTGTTCTCGCTTTTGAAAGGCGTCTCTTCTGTGGGGAAGACCATTTCCCCCTCTGCTCCTTGAGAGGGAAGAAAAAAACAACCAAAGAGCCAGTCTGAACACCAAGAGAAGTGGTGGGGCTTTTTCCTCCACAAGGGCCATCCTTATGGTGGAAGACCATCCATCTTCCACCCCCTCTCCTGCCACAGCTTTGGTGACACAGCCCTGAGCCAGGAAGGAAGGGATGGCAGCAAAACAAGGACAGGCCTGCCCAAGGCTGTGGGTTATGCAAATCCCAGTAGATGGAGCCAGCTCTTCACATGCCTCAGGAGAAGGTTTCAAGTTCCCAGTGTTAGAGAGGTGCAGGGAGTCACACACCCAGGTGGACCACCAGCTCTACCACCCTTGGGCACCACATAACTGCCTGGGGAGCCATGAAGCCCCAGCAGAGCTTCTTTGTGGAAACAAACCCCAGAGTCATTAGCCCAGATCACATTAAACATAACCACTTCTTGAAGCACAAGCAATACCCCCAGCCCGCAGTGGAGTGGGACCAGCCCACAATGAGGTAGGACAGTGCTCAAACACTGGAATGGCCAAGGGCTCACCAGGGCAGCGTGGCAAGTCGCAGGTCCTCGACTCCGTCGCTGTGCAGGCGTAGCCACAGGACCGGGTCCTCTTCTGATTGCCACTGCCACAGGTGATGCTGCAAGGGGACCACGGGCTCCACTCTTCTTCATCTTCATAGTCTGCACAACAGGGGAGAGGCAGAGAGTGGTGGACCTGAGCAAACCCTCAGCAGGAGGGAAGCAAGCAGCTGCCTGGGACCCCCTCAGCTCTGCCCTGTCCCCAGGATGTCCTTTTCAGGCACATAGGGCCGGTGCTGACCAGGGCATATGGAGGTGCCTGGCCACGTGATGCCAAGGATCAACCCTGTCCTCATTGGCAACTCCAGGGAAGCAGCACTGAGTAAAGACTCTCATTCTCACAGCTTTGCTCACAGCCGTCCTGAAGCAGACATATCTTCATCCTCACTGAACCTGCCTGATGGACTGGCCATGACACTGAAGCATCTTGTGTTAGGAACGGTTGACTAGTTTTGGTCTCATGGCTGGGAAGCTGCAGGGGGGAGCTGATGCCCTGTCTGCCCATCGGCACCTCCTATTTAGCCCTCTGCAGCTCCTCTCCTGGGGGAGTACCCAGGTCTGTGGTAAAGGCTTCTGGCATTGGTGTCACCACAGGGACCAGAGTCAATGTCAGCAGGACTTGCCATTAAGCAATTACACTGTGATTATTTAAAACTTTTTAACAAATATTTAAATACACTTAATAAATATTTAAAACTATTTGATAAGCATTTAAAATATTTTAAACATTTGCACTGTATTACTCTGCTCTGGTATGGCCACATCTGTACTTTGTCTAGTTCTGGGCTCCCCAGTTCAAGAAGGTCAGGGAAATATTGGAAAGGGTCCAGTGGAGAGCTACAAAGATGATTGAGGGAATGAAGCACCTCTTATGAGGAAAGGCTGAGAGACCTGCTTAGCCTGGAGAAAAGCAAAAAAACGGAGAGGGGACCTCATCAATGCTTATAAATATCTAAAGGGCGGGTGTCAAAAGGATGGAGCCAGGTTCTTTTCAGTGGTGCCCAGTGACAGGACAAGGGACAACAGGCACAAGCTGGAACTCAGGAAATTCCATCTCAACATGAGGAAAAGCTTTTTTACTTTAAGGGTAACAGAGCACTGGAACAGGCTGCCCAGAGGTTGTGGAGTCTCCTTCTTTGGAGATATTCAAAACCCACCTGTGCGTGTTCCTGTCCAACCTGCTCTAGTTGAACCTGCTTTGGCAAGGCAGGGTGGACTAGATGATCTCTGAAAGATGCCTTCCAACTCCTACCATTCTGTGACTCTAATTTCTAAACAGAGAGTGCCTTCCAGCTCCAGCATCCATGCTCCAGTCTCATTACATGCAAGGATAATTCTCACTGGGACACTGGCATGACTGACTGCTGGCAGCCCCCAACGAGGTGCTGGTCTCACTCCTCGGCATGCTTGCTTATTTTCTAAGTAGGAGCTGAGCACCAACGTGCTGTGATCCCCAGTACAGGACTGTTCCCCCTGCAGTGAGACAGGGCTGGGGATGAAGCAGCGCAGGGAAGGGCAGCTGTGTGCACCAGAGGACTCACCATAATTATATTTTTCCTTAAAGATCCAGTTCTTCTGCCCGGGCCACTGTTGATCCCAGTCACCTCCCACTCCGCTGAGTGTGGACTCCTCTTCCTCATACTCTGCTGTGTAATCTTCCTCCTCTTCCTCCTCTTCCTCTTCTTCTTCCTCCTCCTTGTCCCCTACATCCAGGTTGTCATCCTCTTCCTCCTCCTCCTCAGCAGGGTCAGTGTATTCCCAAAAGAGGGGCCAGAAAAGATCCTTGTGGGACAACCATTCAGAGGATGTCAGGGACCAGTCATTGCTTGTCTCCTTCAGCAAGTCCATCTCCATCTCAGCCTGAGGATCATCCACCACTTCGATGGTCACCTGGAGGCCAGATATGAGGCAGGGTAGTGAACCGGGGCACAGCCCTGGGACAGACCTACCAGCCCATGCACTGATTCCCAGCCCTAGAGGTCAGAGATGCTTTGAGCTACACGACCATGCAAGGAAAGCAAGAGGTCTTGACTCATCTGGAAGGACTGAGCAGGGGCAGAGCAGGAGGTGTAGAGGGGCTGGCAGTGACCCACAGGGACTAATATCACCCTCAGAAACTGAGAGGTCCTCCCTGTAGGAGTGTTTGTTTCTGCTCTATGGAGAGGGGCTGGGGCCAGGAAAAAGCCATCAGCGAATTCCTCTGGCAAGGAGCTTGACTGTGCCAGCTATTTGCATCTGGTAGTTACCAAGGAGATAGATGGCAGTGGCCACACAGATCCTGCTCATGAGATCTTTTCCCTTAGGGAACCAAATAAGGCTGGGGACCACATGCTGTGCTTGTCCACATCCCCCCGCAGCCCACCCAGACCTGCTCCCCACCTGGATGTTGGGGTTCTGGGCACTCAGGTCCACATTGGCCAGCCCCGGCAAGCTCTGCAGGTCCAGCACAAAGGGCAGGCTCTCCTCCCGGCCAGTGCCACTTGGCTGGGGCACCGCTGGGCTCCTGGCAGACTGCTGAGCCACCCCACGGCGCCGGTGCCGCCGCGGGCCAGTCTGTCCACTCCGTCTCAGCCCCCGTGCCTTGCCCAGTGGTGGCAGCTCCTCATCCCTCGTCGAATGGGGGTCAGACAAGGCAGAGACCTGGAGATGGAAGAGGTGGTGAGGACATCTTCCCAGGGTGTCTGTGGCAGGGAGCAAACTGCTGCCCAGCAAAGGGGGGTCTGGCCTCCTGCACCACATGCAGCATCAGGGCAGCAATTAGCATGTTAAATTGATGCCCAGTGGCCAGTGCTCAGCCCCACTGCACCTGAACAATCTACAGGTCTACCCAGGCTGGTTCTTCCTATCTCTGTGACCACACTCTGTCCCATTCTGCTTCTCACTCTCACGTTTTGTCCATCACTTGGTCCCTCGAGATGGGTAACAGCAACAGCTGCTTCTGATCACAGAGTTACCAGAGCTCACGTTTGATAATTTAATATATTTATACAAAAACTTTATAGCAAGGGCTTTATGACAAGGGGGAAAAAACCTCACCTACATAAATTGTTTTATGGTGCAGGTATTAGGGTAGATGACCTCAAGCAACAGAGGTTGGAGATTTCAAATGCTGCCAAAGGCTACCACAAGGATGGAAAGAAAGTGGTGGCAGACATAAGCCCTCTACCTCTACCATCCCCTTGGGAAAGGGAAGATGCCCAGCAGAACAGGACAACTAAACTTACTTGCCAGTGCTGCCAGTGGCTTTACCTGCTGCTGCCACTGCAGGGGCACATGGCACTTCGTAGCCAGCCCTACCCAGGAGGTGCAGGGGGAGCTGGCAGGGAGTCTCACTGGGGCGGCAGTGCCGGCCGGCTGGCTGGGGGCATGGAGATGGAGCCAACGAACCCTGCCAAATGGCCAGGCTCGCACCAAGTTCCCACGTTCCTCGTCCCCGCGCTCAGTGCGCGCCAGCATGAAAGAGCACGAGTCAAAGGGCCAGCAGGCTCCAGTGCGCCCGAGAAACCGGAGATGGGAACAACTGGCCATCCCTGGGAAGGTCCCTGGGGGCCCCCACAGCTCTACGCTGGGAGCAGAGGTGCCCGAACCCCCAGCATCTCTGCCAGTGGCTGCCTATTTCTGGCTGCCCAGCTGAAACCCCCTTTTGTTCCCAAGCTCTTGCCCTTTGCGCCAGCCCAGCTGAGAGCCACGGGATTAACGAAGAGAGCTGCGTACCCCCTCCCCACCGCGGGGGTATGAAGAGAGGCATTTCTACCTGCAATTAGAGCCAGATGGTTTGGGGAAGGACTCCCCTCCCTTTCATCCTGATCACTGGAGCACTTCAAAGGCAGCTGGAGCCTGGCCAGGCTCTCATGAGCACACACAGCCTGTCCCCAGCCCTGTGCCCGCACATCAAAGCCCGCGACCCCCCCCAACCATCCCCGGGGGAGGGAAAAGAGCAGCAGGGACGCTGCTGGTCCCTTGGCTGCTGCCCAGAACGGGCTGTACGCGGGGAAGGGCCAGTGACAGACTTCACCAGATGGGCCTGGAGGAGAAAGGGCTGCGGGGAGGAGGGAGCCTGCACTGCCTGGCCAGACAGTGTTTGGGGCTCACCCCTCTCCCTGGCTGGGAGGGCTCCTGTGGCACAGCTGGTAGCACATGTGGGCACAGACAGATCCCTCTTGCCTGCACCTTCCCCTCCTAGCTCCCTTGTTCAAAACCACAATGGTTTTGGGGAGGACCTGTGGGAAGGATGCTTGGCTCTGCCCCAGTCTGTCTCCTGGTGCATCAGCCCCTCGCTTGTGCCCAGGACTCCCTGTCAGGGAGCAAGAAGGACCTCAGGCGAAGCAGAAACAGCAAGGGGGGTGCAAGAAAACTTGGCTGCATCCCGGTGCTGGCTGCACAGCACTGTTGGCTGGTGCTGGGTTCGCTGCCAGCTGCTCGTGCCCAACACAACCCCTGCAGAAGGGGCTGCCAACAGCCCTGCAAGGCTGACGCTCCTGCCTAATTTGCAATGAGCTTATCGGGGCTGGGTAAGCTCATTACACAGACAACCCAAATTTAATACACATGGAAAGCGAGGTCTTCTCTAGCAACAAGATCCGAGCTCACCCAAGGACATCAGAGCAAGCGAGCCAGGAACAGACTCCAAGTCTCCGAACTTACACTCAGTGCCTAATTCAGATTTTACGCCCAAACAAGCTCAAGAAATTCAGAGTACTGTTCCCACAGGGAAAATGTAAAACTTCCCCAGGGGAACTGTCTGTGAGAATGTCACAGGGTGTACAGAGCTCACTCGGCTCCCAAAGCCTCTGGAGGCACAAAGGCCCTGGGGGTGACTGCCCTGGATGGTGCAGAGTCCTACAGCAACAGTCTGCATTGTACCACCTTCCCTCCTGCTAATTCCTGCCTTGCTCCAAGGCTTCACTGGGTTAAAATTTGTCCCTGCATCAGAAGGTGACCCTCCTGAGTGAGGCCCTGCTCAGTGCCCTGCCCCAGCTGATCAAGCCATGGATTTTAGCAAGGTCCTGTGAAATCCAAGTGCTCTCTCCGGGCCAGAGCATCCATGGCACCATGATCCTTATGGGCCAATGTGTCTTCTCTGTGTCACCAAGGTGCTCCTGCCAGGCACTCAGGCAGCTGTCCTTGTGGGTTGCACCCTTGTGACGTGACACCCACCTATCCTCTGCCCTGCCTAGGGGACAGCTGGATAAAGCCAGCCAGCCTGGACTGCAGTGCATCAGCTGAGAGAAGAGCTGGCCTGTCCAGAGCAAAAACTCTGTTCTCCATGGAGCACAGGAGAAAGGCTGCAAACTGTCACAGAGCTGCTCATCAGCAGCTCCCTTCTCCTTCTGCCATTGAGGAAGGACACTTGCTACCACAGCACAGAAGCGGTGAGTGCAGTGCCAGGAAGACATCGACATCTTGCAGCCAAGCCCCAGCCTTCTCCCGCGACCAACCAACACCGAGCAAGGAAAAAGATGAAGCGGGAATTGCTGCAGCTCCTCCTTCATACTCTTGGGACATCCTGCCTGGCTGGGAATAAGGGTTTCCAGGGCAGGAACCCAAGAGAAACTCCGGAGCACTCAGGAGTGAGCGTGCACTTTCCACTTGTGAAGCCCACGCTTAGACTGAAGACTAAGCAGGATCATAGTCACCTTCCCACCAGCCCAGGAGCCCTTCCCACATAGTCCAGGCTCCCCTATGTGTAGGACTGACCACTTAAACACCTTGGGGCACAATCTCAGCAAAGATTGCTAAGAAGGGGAAAGAAGTTGTCAGCAATTCACTCATGTTGTACCTGCTTTGTATGTAACACAGGTGACACTGCGTGTGGAAAAGTTGTGGGGAGAGGGCACACATCATTGGCCATAGTCTAAAGGCTGACTTTTTCCCATTTCTAGTCCATACACCTCCATTCCAACTTGCTCAGAAATCTGAAGATGACATAGAGAGCAGCCACAAACCCATTTCAAGTAATGGAAAGATTTTTCCAGTGAAAGACTTGTACAATTCAATTTGTTTGTCATCAACCACTTGATTTCCCAATTCTTTAAGGCAATAATCCATCAGGCACCAGAGACTCTCTAATCCAGAACAGAAACACATAATAGGAACCAACATGTTCAAGCCAGAGCCAGACAAATTCAGCCGAGGAATACGGATCTTGCTTTTGACATTGTAGGTGATTAACCACAGAAACAAGCTGACAAGGAAAGTGGCAGTGTCTCTTGTGGAGACAGTCAAACCCATCTCACTGGACTCAACACTGCATCCGTGCTATGGAGGAAATTCAAGGATCTAATGATTTCTTCTGCTCTTAAAATCTGCAATTTTGCTATAAACTTCTCTAAGACTGAATTAAACCTGGGTTAAGAAAGCAAATGAACAATGTTCACGTGCTGCAGCTCTTACATAAAAATGATGAGAGACGTGACATCTCAGCTCCTACAGCAGTTTAAAACCTGAAAACCTCAACAGTCTAGTCCCTGTGCTGTACAGCCCTTTGGCAACCAGAGACACCACTATGCTGCCACCACAGCCACAGGCACTTGTCCCTCCACTGTGTTTCTCAGCACCTCCATAGGCACTGCAAGTCACCAGTGAACACCCTGGCAGTGCTCTTTGTAACTGTATACATTGCTGAGCAGAGTTTCTCTTTGTCACAGGGTTAAACCCCAGCCACCACACTGGAGATAGCTCTCCCTAGGGCATGAAGAATTGCTGAAGCCTCTGCATCAGCCTGTCCAGCAGCACCAGCAGCATGGAGCAAGGGAGTCCCGGCACAGGACAATCTCAGAGGATGCATCTTCCACCCACACATCTCCCAAACCAGTCAGCGAGCATAGAAACTCAAACTTGTTCAGCTTGAACCAAGGAAACCTGTGCACACAGAAGTGAGATCAGAGGCAACATTCAGGCTGTGCTTTGGGCTTGTTAACATCGCAGTGAAGAAAATGTGGTATGTGCTCAAGGCTGGTATTGCACTGGGCTGTAATTTTAAGGAATGGGATGTTGCTTAATCATTCCTGCTTGTGTTAGATTTCCTTTGAACAGTTTTACCCCACTTCTCTGAGAGAAGAACCCACCAGAAGAACTCTTGATCTTTTCCTGAACGGAGCTGAGTCTACACAAGCATCTTCCTCCTCCTTCCCCCAAGCTCTCTTCAACATTTTAAAATCTGCTGTGCAGTTTATTGCAAACTTGCCCACTCATCAATTACTGGAGTGCAACACAGAAATCACAACCTTTTCTTTTTTCCCCCTGTTACCATAAAACACTTTCCTTCTATATTCACCTAAATGAGCTGCAAAGATCTGGAGAAAGCTTTCAAACCAAATCTATCTTTGGGCTGACAAAGGGCAGGAAGAGCTCCAGAGCAGGGGTTTATTATAAAGTTATGGAAGCAAAGGGAGGCTGGTCAAACAGAAGCCCAGCCTGTCTGGGGGCAGCTCTGGGGCTAGAGCTTGCAGAAAGGCTCAGGATAGTTTTCGTAGTGGGTGTGAGAGAAAGGGGAGGTTTTTCCAGTGCTAACAAGTAACACTGTTAAGTGTCTTTAAAATAAATGAGGGTCAAACAACAGGGTAATCAATACAAACAAATGCAGAGTGCCACGCTGCCTCCCTCATATACAGCTGGGTGTGCTCTCTCCTTGTTGACCCCACCACAGACACCTGCTCAAAGGAAGGGCTTTTTTAGCCCAGCTGGCTGAGATTGCCTTCGCCTCCCGAGAGCTGTAGCCTGGTCCTCCCAGTTCATAACCCACCTGCCAGCACATCAGCCACATGGAGAATTCACTGGATGCACATCAAGCAAGTCACCTCTGCTACCCATCAGCTCATCGTCCTCTTAACCAATTTCCCAGAACTGCCAAAGCACAGCCTGCTTCTGGAGGTGTCAAGAGCTGGGTGAGTACTTACAAGAAAACAGGGAAGGCAAAGACGCCACCACCCAGCTACTCTGAGACCTCCTGAGCCACAATCCCAATGATCAGACACAACACCTTTAGACTTATAGCAGGTGGTTTAGCAGGAGCTGTGATGGCCTTGACAGGGTTTTGACAGCTGAGCTCTGGTGGAAGATCTGCCAGTGGTAGTTTAAGTCAGGGAGCACCTCCAGCTGCCCCCCTCTTCTATCTGTGTTACACTCCTGACCGCAAAGGGGCTGTGGCACAAGCAAAGAGCAGGACCATGATCTCCCCACTGCTCTACTCACTGGTCCACCTCAGGATCAACTCGCATTTGAGTGCTGGTTTGTTTTGTCATTTTGTTTTGATACAGATACAATCATTTCCCTTTCGGTTTTGGGAGAGCTCTGCAAGTGCTCGTGGAACAGAAGGGGCACTCAGTTATGCCTGTGTGGGCAGCCCCTGTTTATGACAGACCAACAGGAGCCAGCAGCAAAATGTGGGCTGTGCAGATAATTGTTATGCCCTCATGATTATAATCTTCACTCAGTCATCAAAATACTTGATCATATGGAATCACTCTCTTTTCTAACTAGCTTCATCCCAACTGTCTTGAGCAGGGAGCTGCAGGAAGCAGCATCAAAGGCTTCCTCATTTATTTTAATGTCTTTCAATTGCGACAACTGTAATCTCAAAACCCTTTCCAAGGTTGGTGACTTGGTTGCTCCCAAGGCAGAGCCAGCCCTGGAGCAGAAGACACCACAGTATGGAGAAGCAGCAGCACACAGCACCACAAGGAGCAAAGAGATGGCATAGCTGACTTTGTGCAAGGCCAAAAATGGGGCAGTTGGCCAAGCTACTGTCAGTGTTCCTCATGGCATGTACCCGTTGGCACAGCCCAGCCCCTCTCATCACAGCTGAGTGTGCCAATGAGAAACTTGCCCATGGCATCCTCAGGCAACTCCCCAGTGACACAAGGAGAACAAGTAGGAGCCAGGTGGCTTTTCACCTCGTGCTATGCTTGACTGTTGCCCTCCTCAGTGTCATATGTGGGCATTTCTCTACCATAAATACCTTCTCCCTCTTCAACACTGAGACAAATGCTGTAAATTCCCCATTTTGCAAAGAAAACGACTTGCCCTGGGTCTATCAGGCAGCCTGCAGCATGGTCAGGAATAGATGCAGGTCTCCCATGTCATACTTGGAGAAGTCTCTGAGGAAGGTCTACCACAGTTCAGTTTCTCTTCCCACCTTGCTCCCCAGGAGTGACTGCTCTGCCTCCCACACAGATGAACCACACAGGCCTCGCAGTGGAGAAACTGAGGCATCTGGTTACCACCACCCAGCACAGCAGCTCTGCTCAGGTGCACAGGTCCAAGGGCTGACCCTTCACACAGGTGGTGCCTGATGCAGGGAACCCAACCAGTGACAAGGCAGAAAGCATCCCTGAGACCTCTGCTACAGCCAGGCCAGTTGGGAGCTGCTCAGAAAGAGCCCAGCAGTGGGTATGGGAGTACGGCCCCCACAGGGCTGCATGAGAGGTCTCCTGGAGAGGTGAACAGGCACATGTCCCTACCATCCGGTGCTCTCTGGCAAACGCTCCTGCTAGGGCACATGTTTTCTGTTAGCATAGTTGAGCTGTAATACGCATAAGCTCTTAATGCATGGCCCTGAGTTGCTGTTAACTTGTTCCAGCTCTAAACCCCATGTGCTCCAGTAACCATTAACTTGTTCCAGCTAACGATGCACATTTGTTAGCCTGCACACGGCAACCCTCCATCTGCTCCAGCTGCTGATTCCTTCCCCACCACAGCCCAGGCAAAAGGAAAAAAAAACCCAATACAGCAAAGCAAGTGCAGAAACCAGAGGGACCAGCCCAACACCAGCCTCCCCCTACCCTCATAGGCTGCTAGAAGGGGTTGCAGTGCAGGGGGACAACACAGGGCTGGTGGGAAGCACAGGGAGCACCTGCTCCCCTTGTCCCATGCATGGTGCTCCCCATCCCTCCCATGCAGGCAACCTGGTAGGGAAGACCAAACACATGCAAATCCATTGGGGATCCCTCCAACAACAGACAAAATGGGCACCTAAGGTGGACCTGGAGAATCTCCCTGCCCTGCACGAGAAGGGATCCAGGCAAGGATGGTGCAACCCGGCTTCCTGAAGGGGCAAAGCCAGGGTGACTCCCAGCCAGCAGCCCCTCTCCCAGGTGCTTGGCTGCAGGTCCCCAGCCCAAGGCAGGCTCAGCTCCTCTTCCCAGCCTGGGGCAGGATTTAATGACTCCTGCACATCAGCATGGGGTGGAAAAAAGGTCTCTGAGTGTAGGGAAACCTTCTCTCCAGCTCCAGTCTGTGTTATTCATAACTCACTTGTTCATAAGCTTTTCCAAGACAGTCCTGCTATTTCTAAGTGCCTCACCAGATAATAATTACTTTTTCTTTTTTAACTCCCACCAGACAGGAGCCTGAGGCTTGCTGGGCTGCAGAGGCAAGTCCAAAGTCAGAGGAAAGCTAGGGCAGATCCAAACTGGGAGCTCCACCTCCCCAGCATTAGCCCCAGTTTGACCCCTCCTATTCTTGTTGGCCAGTCCCTTTCCAGCGGGACCTCAGCTGTAACCTCAGGAGGGGTCAGGGTGGGCATGGACTCCCAATAGCCGAGCTGTAATCCTGAGTGTGGGAGAAGCCAAGCTAACCCTGAGATACCCATAAGACCTCTGGGCAGCCCCCACACCTCCTCCACTGGATCCATGAGGGGGGCCACTCTGTGGATGCTCCCCAGGAGAGAACTAGATTCTCCCCTAAGGAGGGATCTTTGATTTTTAAGGAGCAAGCAGCTTAACCATGTAATGCATCCACAGAAGAGGGGAACTGTGGACCTAAAGACATCTGTACAACACCTTGTCTAGCTGGAAGTGTTGCTTGGCACAGCACAGCTGGCCTCCCCTGGGATTTGGCTGCTGCAAGAGCAATTTATTCCCTGCTTCTTGGTTACAAGCTCCGGTATTTAATACAAAACCCGAGCCCCTGGCTGACAACACTTGCTTTGGAGGAGCTGGATGGCACAGGCCACCTTGCTCTTGCGACTGTAGCTCAGACTGTCCTCATGTTTCCCTATGGGAAGCATCCAGGCATCTTGTTATGGGGATTATTCAAACTGGCAGAATATTTATTGATACTGTGAAAAAAAGAAAACAAACAGAATACCCCTGGATTATAATTATAGTCCCTACCCCTAAAACACTGACAAGAGGAAAGCACAAATTAATCCCCAGCACTCTCCCTCCGTCAGCTCCCTGGGCTTGGAGGGGCCACAGTTGGAGGCAGGATGAGTTCCCCAGCCTAACTGTCTTCAAGGAGAAGGTCTGCAAGAGCTGGACACTTTTGAAAACCCAGAGAGAGGGCTGGGCAATGCCCCATGGATTTCTGCCTAATCTCTTCCCCTTACATGTGCCTTTTACAGGAACCCCTTTGATTGTGACAATGGGAACGCAGCAGACCTATTTGTGCAGTGAAAAGGGAAGAAGCCCCCTTGTTGGGCAGCTTCCCTACACCCGGCTGCCCTTTGTTTCTGCCCCTGCCTCAGCCCCAGGGCGGGAGGGTTTTCAACTGTGTTGACTAAGATAATTTGGCACTTCTCAAAAGGAAATTTGCTACAAAGGGCGAAGTCCCTCCCTGCGCACAAAGAGCCCCTTTCAGAGCGGAAGGATGCTTCAGTGCACGTTTTGTACCCACAAATCCGACCTCCGCCAAGGACAAAGCCAGGGACAAGAACGCTTAATTGCTGAAGAAATGAAAAGGTAAAAAGCACATCCGCAGGCAAAATGACTCTGCTACTGACACAGCCCGCAGTGGCCGCGGGGATCTGGCTGTGCAGGCAGCCAGCACCGACCAGGCTGCCCACTCGCATCTTGGCTGAGCTCTCCCGACAGGGCAACAGCGTGGTGGGGTACCCCCACACAGGGCAGACACGGGTGACAACACAAGGTGGAGATGCACAGCAGGGGTGAGATGGCTCTGGGAAAAGTGAGATCGTTTCTTGGCCAGACAGCCCTTGGGGAGTCAAGAGGGAGCAAGAGCTGGGGGCACACATGGGACAGCTGGCTCTGCCACCCCATCACCCCAGCAGTCTCTCCAGGAGGTGTATCTGGGCTACCTTAGGGCTCCCAAATGACAGGGCTACCCCAATTTACAGTCTTCTGACAAATACCACTCAAGCCCAGCTGATATTTCCCTTTAACACTGTTTATTTACTTAGTACAGCCTCACCATGTCTCCTTGGAGCTCCTTTGCTCTCCGCTCGCTGGTATCAGCGAGGCATCACAGCACTGCTGTACATTTCATTCTTAAGCAGCCCTCTGTACTCAGATTCCTCATGCACAGGGCAGGTTGATGTAAATCAAGACTGTTAGCAATGATTTTTAATTGGCATGCAAAACATCTTGCTGCAAAGCTTCAGTTGTAAGCACAGTTTCCCATTGCTATTCTTGCTGCCTGTAAATAATATGTACTCCATATTATTTTATAATTAAATTATATAAAACTCCATATTATTTACTGCTGCCAGTAAATAATATGTACTCTTGTCACTCATTTCCTTATTTCTTGGGGGCCAGGAGCCAATCACACCAGGTGCTGCACAAACCCCCTGATTTGCAGCCAGCTACAGCCCTTATGCTACGCTTGATATTTCTTTTATTGCCCTCTTATCTCTGTGTTATCTCTTATCACAGATGTCAGGTTTGCTTTGCTTGCAGCCTCAGACCAGGGGAACTCCAACAGCAAGTTCCAGCCTGGATTCTCACCCTGCCCCTGTCCCAGCCCCGCAGTAACACCCCTGGGTGCCTCGGGGAGCTCACTGCCATGGTTCTTAACCCCCGCTCTCAGAGCAGTTCTCTCCTGGGAAGGAGCAGCCACCAAGTCCACTGGAGCTGGGCTGGGCAGCTTGGATACTCCATAAAACACCCCTGGCTTCCTCTGCTACATCCCGTCACTGCCAGGACACTCACCACCAACACCCCCATCGCTGTTACCACTAGGACTATTATTTCCGTGCACAGTTATTGAAGCAGTTGTGTCTGTTCACACAGATCTAATCACTTCTACCATTTACATTTCTAGCATGCTAGGACATTAGCTATTTTCTGTTTACTAAAGAGCACTGGAACTGACTGGTATCAGTCGGAAGGAATCCAAACATCTATTAACTCATCTGTGCTCAGGCCGGTATTTTCAAATCCAGTGAGTTTATCAAAACATATTTGGCATTTAAACCCCCTGACTTCATAAATAAGCACAGCATTAAGCAGTATGATGAGCTGTCCCTTGTCTCCACAGGGGACTCAAGCTTTTCCAAGTATTCAGTTACACATATTTGAAGGGCCACTGGTGTGGGTCAGCACTTGGACTTGCTCCATTTCTGTCCACATCAGGGTGTGATGCATCCAACCTGCAGAAGTGCTTTTAGAAACCCTGCTGCACACCTGCCTGCTGCTTCAGAGCCCATCTGCCTTCCCAAACACCACCCAAATGAGCAGGTATCTTCTCTCATTAGATTTAAATCACAGTATTCTGCCTTTTCAACTTCCAGTCAAATAGACTGAAGAAATGGAAAATACTCTCACTACATCTGCTGCTCACGCTGGGCTCAAGGTAACTCAGGCAAAGCTTTCCTGCACAGTATCACAGTTCAGAAAATGTAAATGCAAGTGCTTGCTCCTTTAGTAGTGGCCATCCTTCCTGCAATTACGAGACTTTCTAACTCAAAAATTTACTGACAACCTTAATGGTTTTAAATTTTCTAAATTATTTTAGGACAGCAGTGCAACTCTGAAGCTCAGCACAGATTATAAGAATTCCCATTCAATTCTAAACAGAGGACAAATGTTTGTTTTAAATAAAGACATTAAATTAAAGTTAAGCCCAAGCCATGCAAATGCCTAACAGTTTTGATTGCCTATCTGCTCTGCGCCGTCATTTCTATTTTTCTCCTGCTGGCCCCCTTCATTCTACCCACATCTGTGGGGCATTACCCATAGTGTAACCAATACTCCAGCTGTGGCTGCCCCGCTGCCATAGAGACAGGACCTATCAGGGCTGCAACAGGAACCATCTGTGCCTATGACCCAAAATCACTCTGCATTTTTCCTTCTTTTTTTTAACCACCTCGCTGCTGTGCTCGGACTCTGCTTTAGTTCAAACAACCTTGCATGACTACTCCAAACTCCAGCCCGTATGCACCAGAAACAGAGAATCTCCTCTCCAAAATGCAGCTAGAAGACACATGCCCGATACCTACCGCTTTCCCCTTGCCGTGCAAACCGTGCAGCCAGTACCCCGAGGGAGGCAGGGTGTGCACAGGAACACCAACAGACCCCCAGAGGAATCCACTCTTCATCTTCCTCCTCGCTCCTAACCTCCACCCTCAAACCTTTGCCTACAAACCTCTTGTATGTTTGTACTTCTGCGAGAAGCAAAGGTCCAGGGGACAGAGGCTGCGCTGTGCAAGTGCCGTATGTGATCTTTGGCTGGCCACACAATGCTCCCCATTCACAAACTGGGACTGACAGCAGCTCTCCCAGCTTCCCCAGGCATTTTAGATGTCAGATAAAAAAGGAGCCTGAGATTGCGCTGCAGGGTCCCATGGTGGGGACCTGCACCGCTTCCCCTGTCTTATGCTCCCTGCCACAGGGCTGCAATACTTTAATGGATTTCAAACATAAACCCCTACTCCCTCTGCAGCCGGAGCCCGAGCACACTCCACTGGGCATTTTTTTGGCAAGCAGACCAGCAGCTATGTCTGTGCTTCAAGTTTCACTAGAAGAGTACAACACCGACAGGGTATTACCAGCGTGACAGCACGCCACATCCCCAGCAGTCCTGTTTGCATCTGCTCCAGTTAGAACCATAACCAGGCTCGACTGGTGGCGGATAGACACAACCTGCCTGTTGGTCAGGCTTTCCACGTGGTGGGTTCCTCCTTTACGCTTGTTCTCTGGATTTCATGCTGGAATGGAGTTCAGGGTATCCGACAGGAGCTGCCAGCCTGACTCCTCCACAGGTCAGCACTGTGTTTTGGCAATAACCAGCAGTGAGGTTTATTCCCACCTCCTCAGCCACTCTGACCCACTCTGTGGATCAAACCTGCTGCGTCCCCTGCTGCTGGGTATCACCAGCGAGGGCTGAGCTGCTCTTACCCTGTCCTGCTCAACGTCCTGCTCAACATCTTCCTCCCACCACTTTTCCCATTGATTCTTTTCCCTCACTTTTAGCAGTAGCATTACTCAAAAGAGTATTTTTTAAAAACAGCTCTGGTGCCTCAACCGCTCCTTCTCCAGAGAAGAGTTTCATGATGGAAACAGCTTGTTTTAACAGTTCAGTTTGTCTCTCTGTCTTATTCAAACCCTGCCCTCCCAGTAGTTTGGTTTTTTACCCATTCCCTTCCTGTCATCCCCGTCAGGTCCCGCCAGTTTGGTTCCCAGTCTGACCAGTCTCCTTGCTGCCCGATGAAGTTTCCCCTTCCACGATCTATATTCTGAAGCCAGCGCTGGCTGGAGCCGGGATCCGGCTCTCAGGGGAGCGAGAGGAGCAGCCCCCGGACGTCCCCTCCCGAACCTGCGGGGGCTCCCCAGGCCGCCTGCCCAGGGGATGCTGATGGGGCACAGGGAGCCTGCCGGGGAGACGCTGGGTGGGGTGAGAACGGAGCATGACCACTCTGGAATCTGCCCCAGGGTCGTCCCATCTGGAAGGAGAGCTGGTGGTTGAAATCCGTCACGTCTTATTTTTGTAGCAGCGGAGTTTTGGAGTTCCTAGCAAGCCATCAACCTTGCTAATTTTACTGCAGGTCGGGTTGTGGCCGGAATCCTCGCTCCTACGAGGGATGTTGCCCCCTGGAGGCAACGGATCTTCCCGAGCACCGTGTCACGGCAATCGGCCCCGATCTCAAAGCACCTAAAGCAACCCCTTTGCTGCAGCCTCCGTGCAACGCAAAGACCGGAGGCCGCCCGAAAATCCCGGAGGCCGGGAAAGGGCTCTGCCCCTCAGCGAGTGCGGAAACAGCCCCGAAGAGGGAAGGCACGAAACGCTGCTTCTCCCCGCTGCTGCTTTTCCACCCGGGGCTCCAGGCGGCCTGGCCGCGGGGACACGTGTTGGATGCTGCTCCCTTGGGATGTTCACAACAGCCTCCGAGGGAGCCCCGCTGACCGCTCAGGTGGCCGCCTGCCTTCCTCAGCTTTCCCGGGCACGGGAGAAAGTGCGCAGGCTGAGGAGGGTTCGCCTCAGCACCCTCCCGGCTCTCCATCCTTCCCCAAAGGCTGCCTTACCTCCGCCAGCTTGGAGCTCCTCTCTTTCGGGCTGTTGCTTCGCTGTTTCCTCACGGGCAGCCCTCGCACCGCAGCCAGGAAAGTTGTCAGAACGACGAAGCCGAGGACGAGCACGACTTTCCCTCTCATCACAGGCATCTCTCCCTCCCGCTCGCCTCACCTCGCCCGCCCGGGGCAGGCGGCCCGGCAGC